>JBBBDQ010030480.1:0-90000 GCA_037127315.1 Ascarosepion bandense
TGAGTTTGTGACCCTGGGATTCACGCTTTTACGATCGTCAGCTGAGGGTCACATGTTACAGATGGCTAGATGTAATAGGTGATGTGATCACAGAAATTGTTTGACAACAATAACTGGGTTCTCCTGTTTGTGTGGCATGGTGCAGAGTCCAGTTGTTAGGCGTAGGGTCTTTCAGTAACCACTTTCTTGACCCAGGATAGCACTACCTTCACAAGGCACTTGATGTAGACCTCCATGTTGAGTCTGAGACACTGTGAAAAGATAAATTGAAGCACAACATTGCCATCAGTAGTGATCACTTCAAACATCTTGAATAAATCCTTCAACTTTTCCACTTTCTCTGCATTGTCCTCAGATTGACAGCCAAACACTTTGAAATGTTTGTCTTGCAGATTCTGGCACAAATTCCAAGCAGTACAGCAAGCTGTTTCTTAACTTCTGGCAGAGTGAATTGCATCATAGTGCTCTTTTTTTTACACATGGTGTTCCCAACTGACCCTACTACACTGTGCAGTTAAAAATATCAAAACCGAACAATGTAAATGTGCAAAATTAAAAATATAAAATGGTAACAATTTACCCTCCACACCCTATATATATATATATATATATATATATTTACACACACACACACACACACATATATATATTTATAAAATATTGAGAGAAAAACTCAACACATAATTAAATGGATATAAATCAGATAACGATTGCAAAAGCGTGAAACCCAGGGTCATAAACTCACACCTATCTAACTGAATATGTTAGCTCTATCACTGATATTGAGCACTTCCAAATAAGTAGCACACATATATAATATATAAATAATATCTAAATCTAAACTTATTTATAAATGGAACTTTGTGTGTGTGTGTGTGTGTGTGTGTGTGTGTGTGTGTGTGTGTGTGTGTGTGTGTGTGCGTGTGTGTGTGTGTCTCTGTGTATGTGTGTGTATGTCTGTGTGTGTGTGTGTGTGTGTGTGTGTGTCCATTACCTATAGACTCCAAAACAGCTGAACCGATTTTCTTGAATATTTACACAGTTGCATCTGCGAGTGTTCTTAGCTAGGTTTTGTGTCGAGGTACCCCTAATAAATATCGAAAATTGATAATTGAAAAAATTGGGTTACAGAAGGAGTGGTCCGATTTTAATCAAACTTGATACACTCATAGACAAAGACATAAGAAACGGTATTCAGAAGTTTTAAGGTTGCAGTTCTTACAATAGTGCAGAAGATCGATAATATATATATATATAAAAGGCAAAATGTTTGTGTGTGTCTGTTTATCTGTCTGTATGTCCTTTATACAAATCCACAATTTTTATCCGATTTTCACCAAATTTCACACAAATATTCTTTAGGCTGAGTCTGAGCTCAAGGATCATGGATTAGTTTTAAAGCTTTCATTACACCCAAGCAACTCTGGGCTATACTGCTAGTAATATATATGACAAATTGCATATATATATATATATATATATATATATATATATATACTAATATTTATATAAATATACATTTCACATATATAGATATATATATGTTATTATAATAATTCTAATACATTGTTATATTCTATTTTATTGAAAGATACTAACCGTTAATGATATTTAGTAATTTATTATTTCATTAAAAAATTCTAACTGTTAACATTATTTTCACTAGAATTTAAACAGAAATATATTTTGTTTATGATTTATATGTGATTCTCATGTTATTTCGAATGAAAATCATTCCATTATTTGATTTATCTCAATGCACATTCATAACTTTTTCTCTTATTTTATTTAAAAAGAAGACATTGACACATACAGTTAAACAAAAACAAGTTTTATCATGTACATTTTAATATTTTTCTGTTGCTTTATCACACGTGACACATATCTGAACAATGTAACCATATCTCAATCAACATACTGTCTCTTGTATTTTTAAATCATTCATCTTTGAAGAATCTCTGAAGAAGCTTGTTATAAGTGAAACATGTTAGATTAAAGACATTTCCTACTTGTTCTTTATTTATTCCATTCATATATATATATATATATATATATTTATCTTTCTATCATATATATATAAAGATTATATAATTATATCTGCCTGGCATAAGGTCCTTTATTATCAGTGCCAGTTGCATTGGGCCCTGGGTTGTTTGTTCAACAATTTTTCATATTCAGCTGCTAGCGTTTTTTTCCAAGCCCAAAACCATTGATTGAAAAATAAAAGTTTCAATAAACAGGTTTCTCTTATGTATGTTCAGTCATCTTTATAGGCAAATATTGTTTTGTCAGAACTCAACAAAGCCTTTAATGAAAGATGATAATGCACAGAGAAAATGATGTGAGTAGTTGAAAAGTGGTGTAGCAGATGAGAACTGTGTGAATGTTGGAGGAGAAGGAAAAGAAGAAGAAAACAGTAGGCAGAATTAATGATAGAAAAGAAGTGGATAGGAGAGAAGAAGAAAATAACTCATTGAAGAAAAATGGAAAAGAAAGAAAAGTGAAAATAAGGAATGAGTGAAAGAAGAAAATGATAGAAAATTTAATGGAAAGAATAAAAGCAAGGAAGCTGAAGGAGAGGATTTCACAGAAATGTAATGTTGATTTATAAAATATAGCAGAGAAAAAAAATAAAGATAAAAATTAGAATAAATGAAGAGACGAATGAAGGAAAATAGGATGTAAAGAATAAAAGGAAAGAAACATATATGAAATAAATGAAATGAATAAAGACTTGAAGATAAAATGTGAATGAGAGTATCGAAAAGTTAATGGGAAGAAAAAACTGAAGAAAAAAGTTTGAAAGAAAAAAAAGTCACTGAAAAACAGACAGTAATAAAACAATAAGAAAGAAAATGACAAATTTACTTTGAAGGAAGAAAGAAAAACAGGTAATTTTTTAGAGGTAAAGAATATATATATATATATATATATATATATATATATATATATGCAAGTAGGAAAAGACAGAAAATGGTGAGAAAAAGAGAAAAAAGATATAAAAAATGAAGAACTGATCAAAAGATGAGAAGAGTGCTATGAAGATTAAGCTATAAGTGAGATGAACACTGAGATAAAGTGTATTTTGAAAAAAAAATGGACTAAAAATGGGGAGATAATCCTAATTGCAAAGTGGTTCTGAATGATTAGATTGCAGAGATGATATACCAAAGAAATAACAGCCTAAAAATTAAAAAAAAAAGAAAACTTTGAATAGATTTTGAAGAAAAAGGTAAGATGGTGGACATTTACATAAGAAATAATTACACAGGAGAGGTTCATAATTTTTTTTTTATTCCCATTTTCAGTAAAATATAAAATATTTTGTTGTTATTTGCTAACAATATCAGAAGAATTCCTGTTTTATATGCTACAAAGTTACAATTTTTTCTGAGTTATCATATTATTCATTGTTTTTTTATTTCTCTGGGAGATTAGGGATAAAACACAGGATAAGGTAACACCTGTTAACTGAAAAATCTTCTGATTTTATTGTTTTTTTAAGGAATAAAATTTATTTTTCTTGCATACAAAAAGTATTTAGAATTTGTTGCAGACTTAAAATTTGAAGAGAAAATACATATTTTATCATTACCTTTCCAGAAAATTTTTTATTGAACTCAAATATAAAAATAAACATTGGTTAACAATATTTTCTCAACTAAGTTATGACAATAGTCTAAACAATGTAAGTAGTATCAATATACTATTTACATTGTTCAGACTATTGTCCTCATCTTTGTTGCCATGTTTCTGATGTTTTGGCTGTTATAAGCTCCGGCCTTCTTCAGGTGCTAGGAATTTCAAATCGGACCCTTTATTACGATCACTGGGGTATATCATTCTCATTTCATGAGCGATGCCATAGTTGTGAGTTCAGAGAGTTGTGAGTTCAATACCAGGCTACAGCAGGGGTGAACAAATAACTTAGGGAGTTAAGTTAAAGGGAGATAACTACATGGTTACCAGAGGTTGCATCACATCTGGAATGGGGATGATATACCGCAGTGATCGTAACAAAGGGTTTGGTTAAAAATTCCTAGCACCTAAAGTCGGCCAGATCGTACAACAGATGGAACATTGTAAAAATGGCAACAAAGACAAGGACAGTAGTCTGAACAATGTAAATAGTGTAAATGTTATCTCATCTCAGAAGTATAAACAAATACTAAATTATTGATAACCAAATAAAATTGTTCTGACAAGAATTAAGAAGCATCAATACTAAAAATTTAGTACAACAAAACACTAACAACTTTTACTGCAAATCGATGGAAAAAAATAAAAACAAGATAAATTTGCCATGCAATTAATCATTAAAGAAAACAATTCACTTATTGACCCCAGCAAATATGTAAATATTACAACATATGATAGAAAATTAAAACTGCCAATCTCATAATTACAAATAACATTATGGATATCAAATCTAAATTAAAAAGGACTAATGTAGCATATCTCTAACAAATCTTTATGGTGTACTTTGTCAAACGTCTTTGTTTAGTCTATAAAATGAAAGAAAAACAAGAAAGGACTAAGCAAAGAAAGGACTAAACTACAAGACAGCTGAATGCATGATCATCAGCAAAAAGAGGAGCCTGAAATGCTAATTACAGGCTGGAGATACTAACATCGAGCAAGTACAGAAATTAAAACAACTGGAAAGTGTTTTAACAGAGGATGAAAAGTGAGGTTTGAAGGAATATTGGGATGGGCAAGGACACATTTCAAAAGCTAAGCAGTGTATTGAGAGACAGGAAAATCTTGTTGGAAACAAAGAAAAGAGGCATGGACTATTATGTGATATCTGCCCTCATAGGAAAGAATGTTGGACAATCTCCTCAAAGATTAAGGAGACACTTGAAGCAACAGAAATGTGGTCCTACAGAAGGATGTTACGGGTACCATAGATTGAACATGTGAGCAACAACAAAGTTTTGGAAAGAATAAAAACAAAAAAGAAACTCATACTTAATCTCAGGAAGAGTCACTTGAAGTTTCTGGTATATGTAATGAGGAAGGAAAACTTGGAAAAGTTGATACTCACAGGGCAGATATAGGAAGAGAGGGACCAGGGAAAACAGCATATGACACTTTTTGGGTTTGAGCAAATGTCTGGCAAAACAAGTTTTGTGAGAAATAACAAGACAAAATATATTAGAAGCTACAAGGAATAGGAAGATGGAAGGGCCATGAATGCTATCAGAGGATGGAAAGTGTGATACAGACATCTGATTGTGTATCAGGATGGCCAAGAGCACATTTCAAGCTAAGCAGTGTATTGAAAGACAGGAAAATTTTGTTGGAAACAAAAAAAGAGGCATGAACTATTATGTGATATCTGTCCTCCTGTATGTCAGTGAATGATGGACAATTTCCTCAAAAATTAAGGAGACACTTGAAGCAGCAGAAATGTGGTCTTACAGAAGGATGCTGAGGATACCATGAAGCAAACATGTGAGCAACAACAACACTTTAGAGAAAATGAAAACAAAAAAGAATCTCATACTTAAAATCAGGAAGAGACACTTAAAGTTTCTGGTACACATAATGAAGAAGGAAAACTTGGAGAAACTGATACTCACAGGGCAGACAAAGGAAAAGAAGAACCAGGGAAAACAGCATGTAACATACTTTTTGGATTTGAGCAAATGGCTGACAGAGCAGGCTTTGCAAGAAATAACAAGACAAAATTTAATAAAAACTATAAGGGATAGGAAGATGTAGAGGGCCATGATTGACTACATCCTGAAGAAACATGGCACATAAAGCAAGAAATAAGAATGTAATATATCAATTCAATTGCTCAGTACAGGGCTGTTTCTTGGGTTTGTGGCCATATCATATTGAAACATTACTTTTCATATGATGACCTAAGTTAAGCAACATCTAGCTTGGTCAATACCTAGCTGGTTGGCCATTTGGAATACCAAGTATTGTAAGCAATAATAAGGATATTAATAATAATATGCATAACAATAATTAACTAATAAGGTACATTCATTTTTATTCATTTATATTTTTCAGTATATTTTTATATATATTTCCACTAGCCTGATTATTTATGACAAAATTTCACATGGATAATCAGACTGTTAGAAACATAAATACAATGTTTAATTAAAAACAGAATATCTACTTAAATACAAGTATTGATTAAAAATATGTTCAAACAAATAAATTAAGTATATATATATGTGTGTGTGTGTGTGTGTGTGTGTGTGTGTGTGTGTGTGTGTGTGTGTTCCTTAAATAGCATATATCTTTTTCAAAGAATAAAGGTTAACTTAAAAATTTTAGCTATGTAAAAAGATAAAAATGTATCACTCAAGTCTAGAGTTATATGAAGAGGCTAAAATGGCAGCAAATTTATCAGACAATGTCATTTTTAAAGCCCTTTATATTTCCATCATCAAGACTAGACAAGCTGACAATGCAAACCCTCACAAGAAAGTGCATCACACAAAGAACACACACTGGAGAAAAACCACATCCTATTTCTGTGGAATGTCTCGTGATCCTTAATACATTTCATTGGGATTGGGATAATTCTCTTATCTAAGAACTGGACCAAATGAGTCTTAGCATCTTTGGGACCCAGGACTGTCAATCAAATATAATGTAATGTCCTTATAACATGGGATTACCATCTCAACGCTCAAGATGAGTCCCCTGAAACAAGAGATCTCAAATTTAGATGATTACATGATGGAAATCCCCTTTTTTGTTGTTGTTTGTCTTCTTCACCAATAGACGTTATTCAATGACCTACTTACCAGACACTGACAAAATAGAAATAGATTGTGTGTGGGGAAGTGGTGAAAGAAACAGAAGAGAGAGAGAGAGAAAGTGAAAGAGAGAGGCAATCTATATAGAAGAAGTAATAAAAAATGTTGCTTTCCTATTGATAAAGATTGTGTTGACAAGACAGCATTTAAAATAATTTCATTAGACATGGAAATTTAAGGAAAAGGGTGTTAGTTAAGAGTTAAATTGTCAACCACATCATTGTCAGCCATATAGACAGATTTAACCCAAAACTTCAGGTCTTTCTTATGCATTTCTTTACATTTTTTGCTTTTGTACAATGATTACAAGCTTGAATTCTCACAGGTGAAGAAGAGACGTAAAGCAACAGAAATGTGGTTTTACAAAATCATGCTGAGAATAACATATGCTGAACATATGAGCATCAACAGAATTTTAGAGAATATGGAAGCAAAAAGGACTCTTATACTGAACATCAGAAAGAGGCAGTTGAAACATTTTGGGTAAATAATAGTTCAGTTTGAAATTCCAGTCACCTGAAGAAGGTTGGAGAATACAATAGCCAAAACATTGCAAATATGTCAGCAAAAGATGAGAACAACAGTCTGAACAATGTAAATAGTGTAATTAATATTAGATTGAAATAGAAATTATTTGTCTTTTGTTTCTGAATTTATTTTTTAAAATGCAATAATATTTTATTCAATTATATAGTTACTGTTATTTGACATGACTTGTTGCCTCTTATCAAGAATAAACTTTGGGCAAAAGGTTTTTGAGATTGTTGTTGGGAGAGATAGTAAAAGGGTATTATGGGAATGCATAGGATAACTATTGGTTCATTCAATTGCTAAAAAGACCAAGATTGTAGTTGTAAGGAAAGCATTCTCATGGGAGTTTGTTCCACAAAGTAACAATTCAGGGGGAAAAAGCTGTCTGAACAGAACTTGCTTTTTATCAAAGGAACATAAAATGAATGAGGATAGTTTGCCACTTTAAACATGGTATGCTGGATCCTAGTTGTGAAGGTCTGAACTGGTGAAACTAAAGAGTGTAACACATCCAAATATCTACCAGAGTAATAACAATATAATAATAAAACCTTGAAAATTAATGAGGTGATTAGTTTGTCTTCAAGTTTTTATTAGCAAATATTAACAGATTTAAAAATGCCTCATTTGTTAACAGACAGATAAAAGAAAATGACTATTTGAATGTGTGACCAGATTTGAGTGAACAACCTACAGTTTTTTTCCAAATTTGTAACCAGGGATGCTTTACATAATCCAAGTTATTTTTCCATATCCGCTCACATATGAAGAAATAATATCATCTATGCGAACAGAAATGTGCATAATCCCATATAAACTAAGAAATATTAATATATGGATATAATAACAAATTACCTGTTACAAAATCTGAAAGTGAAAGTAAAAATCTGAAAGTGAAAGTAAAAATCTGAAAGTGAAAGTAAAAATCTGAAAGTGAAAGTAAAAATCTGAAAGTGAAAGTAAATATTTCCATCTTTGTAAGTAAAAGGTTAAAAGAATGCCGCTTCAACTCTATACTTCTGATGTCTTTGTCTGAACTCTGAAATTTTATCTACTCATTTATTTTTACAATTTGCACTGTTCGAACTACTGTGCTTATCTTTACTGCCACATTTACGACATTTTGGCCATTGTATGCGTCATCTTTCCTCAGATGCTAAAAATTTTGAACCAAACTTTTATTCCAATCACTGATGTATATCATTCTTATTCCATGTGCGATGCCACTTCTGGTAGCCATGTAGTTATCTCCCTTTCACTTTACTCTCTAAGTTATTTGTTCACCACTGCTGCAGCCTGGTATTGAACTCGCAACTCTTTGGGACAAGTCACTGAAACTAACCAGGCTACAGAACAAGTAACTTAGAGAGTTAAGTGAAAGGGAGATAACTACATGGCTACCAGAAGCAGCATTGCACATAGAATGAAAATGATATACCCCAGTGATTGGAATAAAATGTTTGGTTGAAATTCTTAGCATCGTAAACATGGCAATAAAGGTGAGGACAATAGTTTGAACAATGTAAATGTGTAAATACTGTCTTACCTCAGAACTATAGACAAATACTAATATATTTTCTTTCTCTCTCTTCTCAGTTGGAGTAGATAAGTTTGCCTATTGTCTAGTTTATATTCTCCCCACTCTTTTGAACAGGAGTAGGGGTTTATCTGTTATTCTCTGTTTAGAATCAGGTTTCTAGTTCCTTCTTTAATTTTTACATTTTGTTTCACTCTCAGTAGATGGTTTCATCTTAGTGGCATTATTGCCTTGCTTGGGGAAAATTGATTAAAAAAATATTTAAATTCCTGACCACATGGAAATGTACACATGATTTTGCAGAGAACAATCTTGAGGTGTTTACTGCGATTATTACTTGTAATTTTTCTGCAACTTAATGAATTCAGTGATTATAATTGATATTATGAATAGAAATAATAATAATAGGACTATTTGTACTTATAATAAAAGTAATAATTCAATCTTCTTATAATAATTGTTATTAATATTACAGTCTCTGTATGAATGTGTCTCGTTTCTTTTTCAATATTGGGTTGCTGAATGACATGGATCATATAGGGACACTGCCTGAATGTCCTCAGGCTGGCTATAAATGATATCTTTCCATATATTACATTCTCCTGTAATAAACAAGGTTTTATTTTTATCTACTACTTCTAACATTCCTCATCACAATGAAACTTTATTATTTGATAGAAGAGGTTATTGAGCAGTATTGTACACTGTTGCTTGGCACAATTTACTGTGGCATATGAACAGCTTTAATAGTATATAATAAGAGTTTCATTATAATTAACTTTAATCAGTAAAGCAGACATGACATTGCTACGGATAAAATAGCTTTTATAATCATCTCACTGAGGTAATTCTTGCTTGTATACATTCTCATTTCACCTGAAAGGATATTACCTACATATGTTTACTGTGGCATAAGAGCAACTTCAATAGCAAATAACAGTAGCTTCATTCTTTTTCTTCAGCCTGGTCAGTACCGAGATAGATGACCACTTCAGAATACTAGGTGACGTAAGATTAGATGCATAGGTAGTGTAATGGATAATTGAAATTAAAATGAGATATCAAGTAGCCAAGTTCAAACTCCAGTCAGGTTCATTAAATTCACTTATATGCAAATACCCTTAGGAAAGGGATGATGCCACCTCTTCTCTTCCCAGCCATGGGTTAAATAATAAAGCTTGTCTCAGAAAATCATTACTATCTCTAAAAATGGTTAATAAACCATGAAAAAAGCAAACAAATCAGTTCTGTAGAACTACATTTTAATTACGCCAACTCATTCCTTCATCATTGAGGAAATTGTCCCACATTCACTGATATATAAGAGATTTGTAATTCAACATTTTTTTCTTGATTTCCAACAAAATTTACCTGTATATAATTAGTTTGCATAGGTTTTGGATGTTGAAAAAATGAGTGTATGATCATCAGCAAAAAGCAGACCCCAAAATGTCAACTACAGGTCGGAGAAACTAAAATAAAACAACTAAAGAAATTCAAATACCTGGGAAGCGTTCTGACAAAAAATGGAAAGTGTGACACTGAGATCCAAAGATGCATTGGCAGTTTGTTATCTGCTTTGGGCTGTTGATTCTAGTTCCTCGACTCCTCTGATGTACAGATACTGGCTACAGTTGACAACTGACCCTAACTCTGTATGACGGGGACTGACCAAAAAGTTAAAAAATTATTTTCTAGCTTACTAGCAGTATGGTTTGCAACTTTCTTTAAAATATTTTCAAAAGTAAGTCATTTTTTTCTTTTGCTTAATTTTAAGCTTCTCATGCTTAATTGAACATTTAGTTTTGTTTTTTAAATTGGCAAAAATTTCTCTGGTTGTCGGACTTTAAGTTAAACTTTGCAGTTCACCACCCTATCTTTTTTTTTTCTCCAATTTGGAGTAGATAGACTAAACTATTGCCCGGTTCACACTCCACCCATGTCTACTGTATAGGTTAATTTCAAAACAAAATCAAAGGGTTAATACTAACATCAATATTGCTGTGTGTAGTTCTCTCTATGTGGTGGTAGTGGACAAGCCAGTCTGCATACTTCTGAGACAGAGATACTTGACATCTGGGGATTCAGTGTCAATTGTCTTTAGTAGATTGGAGACAATTACTGACTAATTCTTTCACTCAACCATACATCACTAACTGCCTGTATATCTACCTATCAAGTTGGGGACATTATTTCGAATTCACATCTTCCTTCAAATATGGAAATATGACTATTAAATCTCTTTCCCTCCCTAACAACATGTATGTTTCTCTCTTTCTCTCTCTCTCTCTCTCTCTCTCTATATATATATATATATATATATATATATATGAGTGATGCTTAGTATATCAACTATCATATACACAACTTAAGAATGAGTTTGAGTATAATTACTTCACTAAATTAAACGGAATAACTTTTCATTCATAGTAGTGGAGGTCTAATCTATTCTTACCCTCTTTACTATTCTCAAGCTGTTGGAACACAAGAGAGGTTAATTTCAAATCAAAATCAAAGGGTTAATACTAATGTCAATACTAGCAAAATAGTGTGATTTGTCTGCTCTGATTTTTTTCCTTGATAAAGTTCTGTATGTGTTCTTAAAAAGCTAAATGCAAAAGAAAACACAGAGGGAAAAGTGCTGAAAATCAAATCTTATCAAAATCAGAGACTGATCTGTTTCATAAATTTTTGAAGCTTAACAAAGTGGAGAGGGCCAACCAAGGGCCTAGCCAAAATTCTGGAGGGGCCTTGGCCCCTTCTGCTCACCCCTCTGTAGGATCACCACCAGTGACAGGAAAGCAAGAAATCCAAAGGATACTTCATAAGTGAGGAGTGTGAGAAAAGAAACTATAAGAATAGAACTGTTGGTTGCATGTTGCTAGTTCAAAAGTAAAACAGTGTAATCTAGTAAGACGCTGAAATTGATGCAGTCAAGGCACTAAGAAGAATAATTCTTCAGAACAATTTTCATGAAAATATTTATAGAAAAGACAGAGTGAAGCCATATGGGAAAGTAACTGACATTGAAATGCCAGTTTGCATTACAGACCTTTCTTTGAATTTTGTCAAGAGACATAGTAGAAGCAATGGATCAGATGTGGCAGTAATATTCAATCCATTGATGAATGGTAGATTCTTAAATGGACAAAAGAGATTCTGATAAGAAGAACTGTTTAGCAAGACACAGAAAACCAACTTTCCTAGGACATAACAATTTAAAAATCTTTTTATTTAATCATTTCACCCTAAGCAGGGTAGGACCACCACTAGTGTGTGTGGGAGGAAGGGGGTTTACAGTGAGAGAAAAACTGGGTACAATGGTATTGAAAAATGAATAAAAGATGGACAAGATTCAAGAAAATAGAAGATGTCAATTGATGTTCCATTTACATTTTTGGAGACTGTAGTTCTCGGGAAAGCAAGTAAATAGAAGGGAGTTCCACAGGCAGAAAGTGTGAGAAAAGAAACTACTGGAATAGAAGTGGTGGTTGTATTTGATTATTTCAATGGTAAAAAGATGGGACCTAGATGCTAATCTAGTAGCATGTTTAAATTCACATGGACAGAACACTAGGGTCAGAGTAGCTGCCATAAAAATATTTGTAGAAAAGACAGAGGGAAACCACATTACATCAGTAAGTGACTGAAATTGAGATGCCAAGTCAGAAGTAATTACATTGCAGATCTTTCTTTGGGTTTTGTCAAGAACCTCAATATGAATAGCAGCAGCACCCAACTATATATGGCAACTGATTCGATATAATCATCCCATTTCATGTTAGTAAAAACATAAGTCCAAGAACGATCAAAATATAGCTCTCTTAGAGTTTGATACATTTTGATAAATACAATGATATTATTCTTACAAGCTAATGTTAACAAAATTGAACAGATGGCAAAAAATCTAGTTTTCTAGGGTACAGAAATGTCACTTCTGAATTGTGAATTTTAATAATATTGTTAATATTGTTAAAAATCTATATTTTATAACATTTTTTTTGTTTTCTTTCAACATTTTCATTTTTCTACTTTTTCTCTTATGCTTCCATGCTCCTTTTATTTATGCCTTATGCAATTATAGCGAACCACCTTTTTGCACCGTACTTTTCACAGTGGAGGTGCCTTCTCTCAGAATAAAATAACATTGCCAAGATGCACTCAATTGCTTTGTAAAACCAAGGAAAAGATGTTTGCATTTAGAGAAGAGAGTAGAAGAGATTATTTTTCTTCTGCCTTCTCAGTTCTTCCATTTTCTTGTATATAAAAACATGTCTGCCAAAAGAAAACTTCTTAACATCAATAAATTACCTTTCTTGCAGAACTCTTCAGAAAGGAAGGTTAGAAAAAAAAGCCCTGGATAACAGTTATGCCAGAAGCAAAGAATGAGACTAATGGGATTCTTTCTTGTATAAACTGCTGTTGTCTGCTTTTTTGCTTTATATTTTGCTTCAATATTTTTTCTCTTTTTGAGATATTTTTTCAAATTCTTATTTTTGTTGCCATTTGAAACTCTTAATATCCCTAGCCTTATTCAATAAATGTTGTCCAATTGTGATTAGTGTGTGTGTGTATAGAGAAAGTTTATTGAAGATTTAAAAGATATTCACCTGAGTAAAATGCAGTGGATTATATTTTTTATTCAGTTAAAACAGGTTTAGATTTGAGGTCAATATTTCTCTTGCATTTGGATTTTTAATTTTTTTTATTTTGGGTTCAGGTGAGATTTGAAAATCAATTCTATCAATGTTGAGATTTTTTTCACAATTTTATTTATTTAAATATTGTTATTTTACTTGATGTGAAACTTGCTTAACTGATTTTGACTTTTATTTATATGAGCTATCAAATTTGGAGTGAATTTAGGCGATAATATATTTTAGTAATTTGTGTTTTTAAATGTTAGCTTAAAAAAAAAGAATAAAAACAATTGCTTGCCCTAAGATCAACACAGATATGTAGAGATTACTTAAGTCTAGATTTGATTAAATTCATCTTGTATGTGTTTATATCCTTTTATCCTTTTCAATATAATGATTATATTGCATATCTATATTGTTCATTATGATTATATATACACATACCTGTATGCATGCATACCTACATGCACACATTTACAGTATATATATTAATATAAATTGATAAGGCTTAATTGCTAGAAATTTTATTTTGCTATTTGGTGTTATCTTAGCTGAAGGTGGATATGAAATTTTCACAGTATAATAGATTGCACATTATTAATGGCAAAATTTCAAGTGTATTGACAAGAAAAAAGATTATGCTGTAAAATAAATATTTTATATATCCTCATCATCATCTTCATCATTATCATTTAACATCCATTTCTATGCTAGCATGGGTTGGGCAGAGTTTCCTCAATGGCTCTTTTCCAGGCCGCCCGATTTTGTGTAAGGCCTGGCTGTAATTTCAACTTCCTTAAATCGTCTTTTATAAGCTGGGTCCGTGTTTGACATGGTCTACCTATTATATATAATTGAACCATCATGAAATATTAGAGTGAGTTTTACAGCTGTATGCCCTTACTGACACCAACCAGTTTAGAAGACTGAAAACTCAGTGTTTTTATCGAGTCACTATTTCCGGTAAGATTACTTACCAAGGTTAAAGAGTTTTATATATAATTATGAATTTATTGATGAACTTATATAGGTAAGTGAGTGTGTGAGTGTATATATATATATATATATATATATATAGACAAACATGTTTTGTGTGTGATTTTCATATATATATAGACAAACATGTTTTGTGTGTGATTTTCTGGAATGCAGAGTTTTCACGGGGAATTTTAGACTGAACCCTTTATTTATGGAAGTAGATTTTTCATAGTACTGCTCAGTTATTGCTTGCACCCATTTTCCACTCAGTCAAAGTACATGCTGCCTGGCTCAGGGACTAAAGTCACAATTACCTTTTCACCAAATTCATAAACTAATTCTTTATTCATTAGGACAATTCTGTATGGAGAACTTAGATTCTTAAACCTAACCTTGCTGCTGCTGCTGCTGCTGCTGCTGTTGCTTATAATGCCTGATTCTATTCATTGAAGCTTCGCTTTTGTTTCAGCTACTGCTAAAAATCTATTGTTATTTGTCTTTATTAGCAAATCCCATATTGTATTTATTTCTATGCTAGGTTTACTAAAGAGGTTTTCATAGCCTAGTATATGTCCTGATTCTTTCAGACATCTAATTTTCCAGTGTTCTTCTTTGTCCAGTATTTTCAATCCATTTCACAGGAGCTGATGACTGTACATTTCCCTCCATACATGATCAGCTATGCCTGATTCCATTGTTTGTGGTTAACCAAACCAACATTTGCCTGTTGAAAGCCAGACTGCACAACCTAAATGTTGTGATAACAATAATAAAAATGAGGATCATAGCCCACTTATAAGTAGTATTAACAAATTAGTATTTTAAATAAAAGACAAACATAAAAACTAATGCACAATAAATAGCATATTAATCCTATTGAAAATTAATTCTGTTAAATATGTTTCTTTTAAAGATTATTAATGCTATTAAAAATTAATTCTGTTAAATATGTTTCTTTTAAAGATTATTAATGCTATTAAAAATTGTTGTTTTTAGAATTGTTAACTCTTTTAATGAGATGAGCTTTGTGGTACAATGGATGTCAACTTGGAATGAGAAATTGAAGAGCTGAGTTCGAACTCCAGTTGAATTTGTTGCATTCACTTATGAGTAAATACCCTTGGGAAAGGTATATGTTCATCTCTTCTCCCTTCAGCTATGGATCAAACAGCAGGATAGACTGGGTTGGCAACCAGTCTATCGAAGAAAGAAATGGCAACCTGCTATGAGAAAATCTTCTGCCTTGTCAGTCATAGATCAAAAGAGACATGATTGCCCAAGCATGTATCACATATTGCACTTGACTAACTGACTGGATTATTTAAATACTTCTTAAATCTTTATAAAAATATGAATGCCATAAAAAATTGAATCGGCTAAAAAATATTACTGTTAAAAACGTCATTAATAAAATGAAGTATGATAAACAGTTATTTTAAGAATTAATTTCAGTAATAAAATTTTATGGTTTCATGAACAATTAAGAATTAAAAACTGATGTTACTTGTTTTTGCTGAATGACAGATATCAAATGAACAGTGTTTTTACCAGTTGTCACATGAACCTTTGTTTCCAAAGTATTGAAAAGATCCTATCCGCTTCTGACATCATTAATCTTATTTTCAAAACAGAAGAAATGTTTCCCCATTTATGTTTTACTGAATTATTGAATAAAAAATGCCATCTGCTGTCAATTTACATTTAAAAATGCACTCAGAAAAAATCTGACAAGTTTACAATTCATTCATTAACCTTTTCTCTTTTATAAACAGCTTTAAACAATTTACAATCTGTCAAGTTTAAAAATATCCCTTTTATTTGGCTTGGCAAACAACAGAAAGATATCAGTGATGCTTATGTTTTTTTTAATTAAACATCATTGCAGAAGTTGTTAAGTTCCTGCATTTACCTCTAAAACAGATGACTCTTAACTGATCCCGTATTTTCATGATTTATGTTCAAATAAATATTATACTGCTTTCACTTTTTTGAATCATTTCACCCCAAACAAAGCAATAAAGAGACTAAGACACAAGGAGTTACTGGGAATTAATTTTTTTTTGATAATCCTATCATACCAAGCAAGACATTTTACTGCCACTGATGCGCAGGGTGTTACATAGGAGGAAAGTTATGAGAAAGAGTGACAGGTTATAGGGGATGTCAGGAAATGAGTAAGAGAAGGATGAAAACACTGATGGGAGTGGAGTGAATGGAGAAAGGAGCATGAGAGGGAAGATGCATGTTAGTGAGATAGGAGATGACTATTTACTTTACATTTAAATTCTTGGAGATTGTAGCTGTTGGGGAATCAAGTAAATAGCAGGGAATTCCACAGGCAGGAAACATGAGAAAAGAAGCTGGTGGAGTAGAATTTGCATTTACATTTTAATGGTTTCACAGTAAAAGGGTGGGACCTAGTTGGTAATCTTGTGGCTTGACTAAATTCATATATAGAGAGAACCAGTGAGCTAAGCTCATTGAAGCAGAAGCCTTGAAAATATTTGTAGATGAGACACAGGGAAGCCACATTGTGCTGGTGAGAAAGTGACTGTGTCCGAGCTGCCAAGTCAGAAGTGAAAGTACAATAAAAGAAACACATTCAAGAAGATGATGATTTATATTACTCTTAAATTTTTGGACATTGGAATTGACAGCAAAACAAGAATCTGGAAGAGAATTCCTGGGGCGAAAAAGTGCAGGAAAAGAAGCTATTATAATAGAACTTATGGTTACATATGGATGTGCATTGTGGTGCAGTGGATTTCAGCTTGAAACGAGAAATTGGAGGGCAGAGTTTGAATTTCAGTTGAATTCATTACATTCACTTATGCACAAATACCCTTGAAAAAGGTATTAATCCACCACCTCTCCCTCTAGCTATGGGTTAAATAGCATGACAGATTGAGTTCTATAGCCTTGGTTGGCAACCATTTCCTTATGAGGAAATATTTAGCATTTGTTGACAAAGAAGCCAGTGATAGTTTCAGTTGAAAATTATCAGAAAAATGTTTCCCTAATCCACTAACTGTTATTGTCTTTTTTAATATTAATAGGGGTTTCCTCCTTGCCTTTTGTTTGAAGTAGTGCAAAATGTTAGCATATTATGTCATTATTTTTTCTTTGAATTACATGTGCTATCCATGAGTTTTGAATGTATAACTTTGTGGATATTTTCTATGAAAAATCAATTTAAAATGAAGTTGGAGGATTACCCCACTTTCTATGCCGGAGGACTTCACTTAATGCCCACTTAGTAGCATTATATAAAGTAGTATAAAAAGAAAGGAGTACAAACTGTTTCTCTTTTCTTTCACTTTTCTTCAAATGGATGAAGTAAGGATAAAATGTGTTTCTTTTCCTTTTCTGGGGATTTTTTTAGTTTCCAATGAACCTGATGTTGGAAAGAATTATAACTACACTGATTTGTTTAGAAAAAATAACCTCATATGACTATAATAATATAATGTGTGTTTGTGTGTGGGGGGAGTATCTATCTATCTATCTATCTATCTATGTATCTATCTATCTATCTATCTATCTATCTATCATGGTAGTATGAACTAGTGGAATGACCTCCACAGTTTGTAGCATTTACTTTTCACCATTTATTTTTAAAATATCACCTGAAGAAGAACAACAGTTCTGAAACATGAACATTTTTACATGATTTATATTATTCAGACTATTGCCCTCATCTTTGTTGCTATTTGTACAAATGGCAACAAAGATGAGAACAATAGTCTGAATAATGTAAATAGTGTAAATAATATCTCATCTCAGAAATATAGAGAAATAAAAAAATTTTGTGTAGTGATATGATGCTTTTATAAACTATTGTAATAACAAAATTACAATATGTATATATACATGTGTGTGTGTGTGTGTGTGTGCATGTTTGTGTAATATATATATATATATATATATATATTTATTATAAATTATATTTTAGAACATATATCCACTACAAATGATACATTTGTTTCGACATTGAAACTTCAATGTCTCATCAGGTGGTATGGATAGGAATGGAAAGCCTCTTTTCTTATATTTGGTCAGTTGTGTGTGGGATATTGGTGGGGGTTAGTGATAAGAGAACAAGTATTGTGTATTGACCGTTAGAATTTCGAAGAAATTGGTGTGGGTAGTTAAAATGGTTGATTAATGAGTCTTTGATTTCTAGACAGGTTTAACACTAGCAGTTAGAATGTAAGTTTTTATTATCTTGCGACTAGACTATATCCTTTGGATTTCTTAGAAGAGCCAGTAAGGGGTGGGAAGCTTATTTTGTACAGAATATTTTTATATTTAAGCAGAGTTTTTATAATTGATGTAAATTTGTATATTTAATCTTAATTTTGGATTTAGGAAATAGATTTTTCCTATTAAATTTTTAATTTTTAATTAGATCACAGTTTGGAAACCAATCTTTTCTATTAAATTTTTTATTTTAAATTTCTTTTCTTATACTTGGTCAGTTGTGTGGGATGTTGGTGGTGAGGGGTTAGTGATAAGGGAACAAGCCCTGTGGATTGACCTTTAGAATTTTGAAGAGAGTGGTGTGCGTAATGAATATGTTTGATTAATGAGTGTCTTTGATTTCTCGACAGATTTAACATTAGATTTAACACACACACACACACACACACACACACACACACACACACACACATATATATATATTTATATATATATATAAATTTAAAATGTTTAGAACTTCTTTTCTAGATACTTTGTTAAATTTGGTCAATAATTTGTGTTGCTTATATTCTTTTTTTTTATAATATATATATATATATATATATATATATATACATATGTATGCACATATATCATTATTGCTTATTTTTCTATAGTGAAATTTATCTCATAAAATTCAGAAAAGGATGAAAAACTTAAGAATATTATAAAAAAAAGAATATAAGCAACACAAATTATTGACCAAATTTAACAAAATGTCTAGAAAAGAAGTTCTAAACATTTTAATTTTATATATATATATATATATATATATATCAGCATGAAGTGTGGGTATAGAAGAATCCAAAGGAGTATCCTGTACATACAGTGGTAGGATAACTCTCTAAGAGAGCTCTAAACATATATGTATATAAATACATATTACATATAGAGCAAATATAAGAAAAATTAAATGTGAATTGGAAGTATAGGCCTATTTCAGGCCAACCATCGTCAGCTTCAATCTTTATTTTACAAAGGATTATACGCGAATCATACATGAATTATACGCAAATTATATGTGTATAATCTTTTGTAAAATAAAGACGGAAGCTGACGATGGTTCACCTGAAATAGGCCTACACTTCTGATTCATGATGAAATAACGTGTCTGTCTTAATTTTTCTTATATATACATCTAATTCATTTGTCCGCAACGACTCTTCCCCCACCGTTAGTGATTTGCAAAAAACCAATGTAGTATATAAATTCATATGTCCATTTAGAGAATGTATCTCTAACAACCTCAATAATATCTACATCGGCCACACCACAAATTCGCTCTCACGGCGTCTGACGTTGCACTTAAATAAAAATTCAAATATATTCCGTCATTTAGAACAACACGGTTATCAACGCACACTTCTGAGAAAAACGCTTGTTGATAACACGTACATACTCAAACAAGAAAATAATAAGCAGAAACTAAAAATCCTCGAAGCACTCTACATTAAACAATTTAAACCTGGTTTGAATACAATCAATTTTGATATTTCCAATAACATACTCAAATGCCTGTAATCAGACCAGGGACCACAACACCACTATTTTGTCACTGTCTTCGGCCATCCGCCACGGTAGGGATGGACTTATATTTTCAATTCAATTATCTTTATTGTTAATAGCTTAAATGTTCTATGTTTACTGTGTGTTATTATTTACTCTTTGATAATGGCTTATGTGAGCCGAAAGCTTAGACCCGATAAAAAATTCAACAAATACTGTGATTTTTTGTTGTCTTTTAACGACATCACCATCAAGTATATCAGACGGTATGAACGGATCCTACACAAAATTAATAGACAAAACTTGTCTATATTATTCAATGAAACCTGCATTAATATATATATATATATATATGCACATAAATGTAAATACATGTTTAAGGAAGAATTTTTGAAAATGTTTTGTGTTCATCTACCCACCTTAGTTTTCTTGCTTATTGGATCCAGCCAATAATTTTTCTCAATTAGGCTTCTATTTAAAAAAAAAAAAAACTCCCATAGGATAAACCACTCAACTAAATGAAGAAGAGAAAGGTTTTTCCTGGTTCTACTGGCAAAGCTCTTAATGCAACAGTTACTAAAGCATAATAATAAATAATGTCAAAATCAAATCAAATTGAGTTTTCAGTTGATCAAGTGCATTACAAACATAAAAGCAATTTAGGGCGGGGGAAATGGGAAATTTTTTCTTTTCTTTTTCTTTATACTTTTTTTCTATCTACTTTTTTATTTAATTTACAAATTTAAAAAATATTTTTTTCAATTCTTTCCTCATTTGAAAAATGTTTTTCTATTCTTTATTAATTCAAATTTTTTTTCGTTTTTTTCCTCATTTGGAATATTTTTTTTCATTTTATTTGTTGTTTCTTTCATTTTTAATATTACTACTCATACTACTACTCTGAGTGTGGTTCTAAAAGTCAATAATGAAATTGTTATTCTGTAAATTGATATTTATTTAGTGTTACCTTCACCATTACCAACATTACAAGCATCAATCACTAACATCAACATCACAACCATCACCATTAACAACAATATCACAATTATCATCACTAATATCAACATCACAACCATCACCATTAACAACAATATCACAAGTATCATCACTAATATCAACATCATAACCATCACCATTAACAACAATATCACAATTATCATCACTAATGTCAACATCACAACCATCATCATTAACAACAATATCACAATTATCATCACTAATATCAACATCATAACCATCACCATTAACAACAATATCACAATTATCATCACTAATATCAACATCACAACCATCACCATTAACAACAATATCACAATTATCATCACTAATATCAACATCATAACTATCACCATTAACAACAATATCACAATTATCATCACTAATATCAACATCACAACCATCACCATTAACAACAATATCACAATTATCATCACTAATATCAACATCACAACCATCACCATTAACAACAATATCACAATTATCATCACTAATATCAACATCACAACCATCACCATTAACAACAATATCACAATTATCATCACTAATATCAACATCACAACCATCACCATTAACAACAATATCACAATTATCATCACTAATATCAACATCACAACCATCACCATTAACAACAATATCACAATTATCATCACTAATATCAACATCACAACCATAACCATTTACAGCAATGTCTCAACCATGACCACTAGGAGCAACGTTGCAAGTATCATCACTAACAGAAATGTCACACACATCACTACTAACAGCGACATCACAAACATCCCCATTGATAGTAACATCACAACCATTACCACTAGCATCAATTCACAACCATCACCACTAACAGCAACACCATAACCATCACCACTAACATCAACATCACAACCATCACCCCTAACAACAATATTACAAGTATCATCACTAACATAAACGTCACAACCATCACCACTAACAGCAATGTTACAACCATCCCTGCTAACAACAACATTACGAGTATCACCACTAACATCAATGTCACAACCATCACCACTAACATCAACATCACAACTATCACCACTAACAGCAATGTCACAAGTATCATCACTAACATCAATGTTACAACCATCACTATTAACATCAGCGTCACAACCATCACCACTAACAGCAACATCACAGCCTTCACCACTAATGGCAACATCACAACTATCACCACTAACAGCAATGTCACAAGTATCATCACTAACATCAACATCACAACCATCACCACTAACAGCAATGTCACAAGTATCATCACTAACATCAACGTCACAACCATCACCACTAACAGCAATGTCACAAGTATCATCACTAACATCAACGTCACAACCATCACCACTAACAGCAACATCACAACCTTCACCACTAATGGCAACATCACAACCTTCACCACTAAGGGCAACATCACAAGTATCATCACTAACAGCAATGTCACAAGCATCACTACTAGCAACAACATCGCAAATACTAGCAATAATAGTAAGAATGAGTTATATTGGTTGATTGCAGTATTTGTAGGTATGCACCTTACAAAAAATATGAGCACATTTTGATTTTTACATGTGTACAAAAATTATTTGTACTGGTAACCATGTAAAACAAAAATATCAGAAAGATACAGTTGAAGTTTCTGGCACATGTAACAAGTAAGGAAGGGCTTGGAGAATCTGATACTCACAGGGTGGATAGAGGTAAAGAGAGACAAGGAAAACAGCCAGTGTCATACTTGATGGGCTTAAGCAAATGAATGGCAGAACAGAGTTTTAGAAAGACATCAAGACAAAATATATTAAGAGCTACAAAGGAAAGGAAGATGTAGAGGGCCAGTGTCATCTACGTCAAGAGATATGGAAAGAAGAAGATAGTGTAAATATATGGGTTCATTTAATTTTACATGTCTTAATTTTTAATTGATAATTTATTTCAGCTTGATAAAGAATTTTAAGTGGTTCTAATTCATTTAATAAAGATTTTTCATAATGAATCTATAGTTTAATTTGTTGATTATCCCCCTCAAAAAAGAAATTTTCTCAATATCATCTTCAGGATTCACTTACATTTGGTAGCACTATATATATGTATATATATATATATATATGAAGGGTGCTGATTTTCATCATGCATAGATTCAAACCTGACCATTGTAAAAATTAAATGTTAATTATTATTATTTATAACCTAATTATAGAATATATTATTATTAATAGTATAAATATACATAGTTTAAATTAATAGTTATATATATAGTCACCCACCCACAAAACAAACTTGTTTCGCTGTATCACAGCTCATCAGTGTAGCTAAACATCCATTTGCTTCCAGCCAGGATTGAGACTCATATATATATATATATATATATATATATATGAGATTCAGATGCAATAGTATATATGATAATTTAAAAAAATTTTCAGTGCTTCCTCAATGACAATATTTATAAATAATATTCTCTAATGAAGCTGATTAATTTTCAAAACATGTCAAAATAGAACTTTTCAAAATTTTCTCATATATATATATATATATATATATATGCACATGGCATCTTAATATTTGGCATTTTAATTTTTAATTAATACTTTTATTTCTGCTTGACAAAGATTTTGAATTTAGTTTAATTCATTTAATGAAGGTTTTTCTTGATAAATATTTAGTTTGATTAATATTTTTTAATTATCTAAAAACAAAAAAGAGACGTTTTTTAAAATGTTATCTTAGGGGTTCACTTACTTTTGAGCAGCACTGTATATACACACACATATGCAAACATGCTTATGTTTTCTTTATATGCTGTGTACTTTCCGGACATAGGCAATCATGGTCTTTCACTTGTCTCTATTCCTTATTGCTCTTAACATTTTCCTCTTGGTATCTCTCTCAAACCCCACTCTACCAGCCCATCAAGTATATCTCACATTGCTTTGCTCTTTCTCTCTGACCTCTATCTGTCCTGTGTGTATTAGATTCTCCAAGCCCATGGAATCCTCAGCATCCTTCTGTAGAAACATTTTTGTTTCTTCGAGTCTCTTTGAGGAGATCGTCTAGCATTCGCTGCCATATAGGAGAACAGATATTATTTAACTGTCCAGTATTCTTTCCTTTGTTCCCAACAAAAACTTCTTTTCTCTCAATATTCTTCTTAGCTTTTGAAATGCTTCCTTGGTTATGCATCTTTGGATCTCAGTGTCGCACTTTCCATCCTCTGTCAGAACACTTCCCAGGTATTCTTTTGCAAAAACATATACTGGATAGCCTGACAGTAGGTGGAATAGGTTTGTGTCTTGGTGTTCCTTATAACTAATGTATTTATGGTCATATTAACAATAAAATTTAATTGTCAATGTATTAATTGTATTAGTAAATATAATTGTATATGAAATTGCAAAATAAATGCTATCATTTATTAACCGCCAACTTTTGGACCACCCAGTATATATGTAAAATTCAAAATTAACAGAATTGTATGATCATTTTGGCAAATTGAATTCGTTTCATCGGCGATCTTTAATATTAAAGATCGCCAATGAAGTGAATTCAATTGATCATACAATTCTGTTAATTTTAAATTTTTAAATCTAAAAAAATATATTGACTCTGTAAATAGATTATTTTAATTACACTGAGCCCTCTGGCTGGATCAGTTTTAATATTTATTCAATTAATATTAATAGCATCTCCTTTGGGATTTTACCTTCAAGCCATTTCCTTTAAGATTTAAACATATATATGTGTTGTAAATTATGTATGAATAAAATGAAAACATTCAATTACTCATTAATTTAATCAAACGCAATGTGTGTGGGAAATGACAGTCTTTGTGCAGATGGTGACTGACTACAAAGATATGTAACAATAAACGCACATGTTTTAACAGCCCCTCTATGGAAAGGAAGGATCTTTGTATTTCCTTAATTTTCATGTGACCTCTACTGATCAACTTTTAGTCTCACTGGCAACCAGTGAAAACCCCATTACAGGATTACAAATGCTTTTTTTTTTCGTGACAGTGGTAGGGGGCACTTATTGAATGAATCCATTCTTTGACAGACCAGGAACCAAACAGTGTTTTAACATCCCTTTTCCTATCAAATGGATGATCTTTTTGATGTTCTTACAATACATTAGGATTGTTAAGTCGGCAACGGTTGTTTTTGATCTCAAAAAGAAATGCAATGATTCCCTCCCTTGATTTCTATTTTGCTCTCTTTCCATTTTTCTTCTCTCCCATATCTCTTTATTCTCTCTTTTTCCTTATCTCTCTCTCACTCTCTTTTTCTTATATCTTTTTGTTTTCTCCCTTACTCTCTCTTATGTTTTCCTTTTTCTTTTTCTCATTTCCTTTATTACTTTTTCTCATATTTTTTCTCACTCTCACTCACTTTTCCTCATATCTCTTTACGCTTTCTATTTTTCTCTCCCTTACACTCTCTTTACTTATCTTTTTGTTCTCTCTCTCCCTTTCTCTCTTTTTTCTTATCTCCTTTCTATTCCTCACCCTCTTTTCCTTATATTTCTTTATTCTCTGTCTACTTCATTTTTTTATCATTTTTCCCTCACTCTCTCTTTTCCTCATATATATATATTTTCTCTCCTTCACTCTTTCTTTGCTTCATCTCTTTGCTTTCTCTTTTTCTCATCTCTTTTCTCTCTTTCCCACTTTTTACTCACCTCTCTTTGTTCTCTCCCTTTTGCTCTCTTTTTCTTCTCTTTTCTCACCCTCATTTTCTCTATTTTCTTTATATCTATTTTCTCTCTTTTCCTCATATCTCTACTCTCTTTTCCTTAATCACTCTTTTACTCATATTTCTTTCTTATCTCTCCCTTGCTCTCTCTTTTTCTCTAATCTCTCTTTCCTTCTCCCTTTCTCTCTTCTCTCTCTTTTGTTCTCTTTTCTTCTTTTATCTTCAAAGAATTTAAGCCCCACCATCAAAAAACCTGTGGATTTAATTCAAATGCTGATTCATATTGTTGAAAAACACTCTACGAAAAACAAAAATAATCCAGGGTAAATCTGACGGCCAAAGAGAGGATTTTTGCATTTGCATAAAAAGAGCCATGAACCTTTTCATATAAAAAGCAATGATCCGCTATCACTTGAATCCAATAAGGGGGCATCTGGATCTCAAAATAATTGCAACTGTTAGTAATTTGCCTATCTCTCACTTTCATGAAAGAGCTTGAAGAAGATCACAGAAATCCCAAACAGTCAGTTATTTGCAGAAAAAAGAGTGGCTACATCCTATGGCAAGGATAAGTAGACTTTGTCCATTAACAATTGTTGCTTTTCATGATTGTTTGAATAGACCTCCCAGGCTTTGCCTCCTCAAATTTTCAGCTACTCTTGTTAAACTGAATATTTACTTGCTTGTATCTTTGTTTAGTGGCATATCAAATCCTCATTTAATGCCAAAATTTAATATTACGGAAACATTAAGAATACCTTTTACAAAAATGTGTTGCTAGTTCTTCTTCTTCTATGTACCTTGTCCTTTCAGGACATAAGTGATCATGGCTTTCCACATCTCTCTATCCCTGGTGGCTCTTAGCACATTTTCTCCTGTAACACCATGCAACCCCTGTTCTGTCATCCATCTGCTCAGGCCCTCAAATATGTTGTCCGCTGCTTTCTTCTGTCTCTTTTTCCCTCTATCTGGCCTGTTAGTATCAGGTTCTCCAAGCTCTCCTTCCTCGTTGCATGTCCCAGGAACTTTAGTTGTCTCTTCCTGATGCTCAATATAAATTTCTTTTTCATTTTCATCCTTTCCAAAACTGCATCATTGGTCACATGCTTGGTCCATGATATCCACAGCATCCTTTTGTAGAACCACATTTAAGTTGCTTCAAGTTTTTTCTTCATCTTTGATGGTATTGTCCAGCATTTATGGCCATATTGAAGAACTGACATCACATAGCAATTCAGTACTCTCTTCTTTGTTAGTGAAAGTTTCTTGTCTCTTAATAGTTTACTCAGCTTCTGGAATGCATCCTTTGCCATGCCAATTTGCCTTTGGATCTCTGTGTCACATTTTCTGTCTTCTATTAGAACATTTCCCAGGTATTTAAATTTTTGTACCTGCTTGATTTCAGTATTCCCCACCTGTATTTGGCATTTTGGGCTGCTCTTTTTGCTGATGACCATGCATTCGGTTTTCTTGCAGTTTATTTGTAGTCTTTTTCCTCACTCTCTTCAGCTACCTTCTGTAAAAGGTCTTCTAGTTTTCTTTCCGTGTCTGCAATATGTATTGTTGGTAATATTTTTTTTACTATGAACATATATTGTAGGTATTTTTATTATACAAATGTATTTTTATACTTTCATAGTGTTAAGACCCTGGTTTAGGAGTTAACTATTTATCCATAGCTAGGGACTGTAATAGGTGCTATCACTCTGGGTTAAGGTGGACCTGGGAACAACAGAAATTAAGAAGTGATTTCATGCTTCTCAAAACCTTCTGAGTAACATTGCTGCCAGATGCAGTTTCTCATCATACCCAGAAATATAAGAACTATTTATAATACATGTTTTAAATAGTCTTTTAAGATCGAAACATTCATATTGATGTGCAAGGCATTCAACACTTTCAAAGTTAATTCTTGCCTAGATTTCTGGAAGAAAGAGAAGGAAGAGTTGTTGTTGTTATTATTATTATTATTATTACTTAGATTTGGACTACTGTCTTCATCTTTGTTGTTATTATCACAATGTTTTGATTGTTGTGCCTTTCGTTCTTTTCAAGTGCTTATTGATCTGATGTGCACTGTTAGCAGGGTTTTTCAAACTGTGGGTCCCAACACTTCAGTGGGTTGTGAAACAAATAAAATGGGTCATGACAAGAAAGAAAGAAAGAAAGAAAGAAAGATAGAAAAAATGCGTAAGTGAGAGCAAAGTGCCGAATATTAAAAAAAACTCTAAATATTGCACAGCACTCATAATTACTGCTAGTTTTTCACTGAGATAAGCTTGTAATAGTTTTTAATTTTTTAAATATAATTATACTAGCAGTATAGCCTGGAGTTGCTCGGGTGTAAAGAAAGCTTTAAAACTAATCCATGGTCCTGGAGCTCAGACTCTTTGGATGTTGGCACGAAAGACTAAAATGCAATAGTTGTTTCCAGTTAAAGCGAAACCGTAGACTGAAAGAAAAATGAATGGATGTAAGTCAAATTTTGATTTCCTGGTATCGATATCAAATAAGTTTTTTTTGTCGTAAACTGAATTTTGAAGACTAAATAAGTCCTCCGAGTAAATGTTATCATGGCTGAGACTAAGAACTACAATTATACCTACTTAGAGCCAAACCTGAAGCAAAAACTAAAATAAAAGGGCTGACAAAAATGCAGACATACAGGCAGATAAACACACACACACACACACACACACACACACACACACACACACACACACACACACACACACAAATATCTTGCCTTATATATATATTATCAATTTTCTGCACTATTGTAAGAACTGCAATCTTGAAATTTCTGAATGTCATTTCTTATGTCTTTGTCTATGAGTGTATCAAATTTGATTAAAATTGGACCACTCCTTGTATAACCCAATTTTTTTGATTATCGATTTTTGATATTTATTGAGGGTACCTCGACACAAAACCTAGCTAAGAACACTCGCAGACACTTATAGTACAACTATGTAAATTTTCAAAAAAATCAGTTCAGCCGTTTTGGAGTCTATAGGTAATGAACGGACACACACACACACACATACAGAGACAAAGTTCCATTGATATATAATTTTAGATATATATATATATATATATATATATATATATAGAGAGAGAGAGAGAGAGAGAGATAGAGAGAGAGAGAGAAACATACATATTGTTAGGGAGGGAAAGAGATTTAATAGTCATATTTTCATATTTGAAGGAAGATGTGAATTCAAAATAATGTCCCCAAATTGATAGGTAGGTATATAGGCAGTTAGTGATGTATGGTTGAGTGAAAGAATTAGTCAGTAATTGTCTCCAATCTACTAAAGACAATTGACACTGAATCCCCAGATGTCAAGTATCTCTGTCTTAGAAGTATGCAGACTGGCTTGTCCACTACCACCACATAGAGAGAGCTACACACAACAGTATTGATGTTAGTATTAACCCCTTGATTCTGTTTTGAAATTAACCTCTCTTGCGTTCTAACAGCTTGAGAGTGGAAAAGAGGACAAGAATAGATTAGAATTTCACTACTATGTTGAAAATTTATTCCATTTAATTTAGTGAAGTCATCAGCATCATCATCATTTATCCATTACACCCAATGGTGCATAGGGAAGCAACTTTCTGTTGCTGTTTCTGTAACAAACTGTTTTTTACGGGACAGGGTTGTTAGCCCTGCACCCAACCCTCAAACCTGGAGGACTGGTGGAGCATTCTTGGTCCTTAAATTTACAGCACCTGGTATTCCCAAATGGTCACCCATTTAAGTACTGACCAGGTTTGATGTTGCTTAACTTCGGTGATTGGACGGGCACCGGTGTATTCAACACGATATAGCCGTAGACTATTTAGTGAAGTAACATACTTATACTCAAACTCATTCTTAAATTGTGTATATGATAGTTGATGTACTAAGCATCACTTAGATGTGGCACAAGGCCAAAAGTATGTATTGTAATAGCTTGCTAACTATTACACCACGCCCAGGTGCCCAAGTTGTGTATATGCTAGTGGTGTAGTATGAAAATGAAGACACTGCTTGAGTTCCCCCCCCACCCGCCTACTCAGAAAAATCTCAGCCTCTAAGTGCTTCTCCCACTTTCAAAGTTCCACAATTGCCACTGATAATATTGTAAATAAATATTTTATTATACTTGGTTTGCATATTTTCATATACTTGTAAAGATAAAATTATTCTTGTAAATAAGCAATCTAATGTATAAATAAATATGTGTTGTGGTACAGTAGATATCAACTCGGAACAACAAATTGGGAAGCCAAGTTTGAATTCCAGTTGAATTCCTTGCATTTACTTACACACAAATACCTTGGGAAAGGTATTAATCCATCTCTTCCCACCAGTTATGGGTTAAATAACAGGACAGATTGGGTTCTATAGTTTTGGCTGGCAACCAGTTTACTGCAGAAAGCAATGGCAACCTACTGCAGGATAATCTTCTGCCCAGTCAGTCATGTCTCTTTTGAGACATGATCGCCCAAAGTGTGTATCACATATGGCACTTAACTGACTGAGTGAATGCATAAATTGTGTTTAACATCTTTGTTGTCAGTTCTTCAGAATTAAGAAAAATTATAAATCCACTTTTATATGTTTAGAATTGATTAAAATTTTAATCATCATTTTTAAAACAATCAATATTGCAGGGGGAGTGAAGGGAATTTACAGTAATAGCGGTGTAAAGGGAAAAACCATCCTTTAGACACACGATCTTTTGGCAGGTATTAAAGTTAAACACTGACAAATCTTTCTTTTTTCAAGGTTTCTCTTGACCAGTAGCTGTTATCACTCTTTCCAGTACTGATAAGGAGTTTCCTTCCTAACTGTTTATTTGATGTAGTGTGGAATGTTAACATCATGATTAAATCTTTTTTCTCTTTGATTTATATGTGCTATCCTTTTTAGTTATTGCTGCTGTTGGTAATCTTCAAGTAATTTAGTTTCTGTTATTTGGCACAGTTCTTTGTCGTTCTGTATTGCCAGTCCACAATATTCAAAGAAAAATGATCATTGCCAAGATACTCAGGCTTTATAAACTCAAGGGCTTTTTCAAACATTCAACTTATAAAACAGTTTTATACAGCTGAATGTTTGGATATTTCTCAATGGGTTTGGTGTATATTTTATACGGTTTTCTGATGGATTCAATGGTGTTTTTGAATGTGACTTCAAACACCCTTATCATCTAGAAGTCAGCAAAATGATTAGAGCAATAAATATATTTAATATAAAACAAAATACTGAAGTATCTATCTAAATTTTAGAGATGAAAAATTATTCTTATTTACATACAGTCTAATATTCTCAATATTATTGTTAATCTTACAATGTACAAACCAAACATGTGTGTACCATTTTGACTGTTAAAATCAATAGGAGACAGTTGAAATTTCTGAAACATGTTATGAGGAAAGAAAACTTGAAAAATTTAACACTGACAAGACATAAGGCTACAGAAGCAGAAGAAAAGTAATGAATAGCCTACTTGACAAGCTTGAGTAAATGAATAAGAGAAAGAGAAGGAGGAATAGTAAAAGACAAACATTGCTAAGAGCTAAAGAGGATAGAAGTTGTGGAGTGCCATGATTTTCTATGTACTGAAGTAACATGGCACATAAAGCAAGAATCATTATTAAATAATTTTTAATTTTCATCTTTGTGATATCTTTTTTTTTAATTTTTAAAAATTTTATTTTCTAATTTATAGATCTGATCAGAAGATTTAGAAGAGCAACAATTGCTGTTGTTCCTAGGTCCACCCTGACCCTGAGTAGCAGCACCTGTTAGGGTCCCAGCTATGGGCAAATAGTAAACCCCCAAACTGGGGTCATTTAAGAGAAAAAGGAAAATTTAGACTTGGTAAGATTCTTTAGCTTTGAATAGCAACTTATTTAAGAGAAGGAAATCTTTGATATAAAAAATCTCTACACCTACTTTGTGTAGAATAGAGTAGACTGAACTCTCTAACCTTGCTAGGTATTCTTCCTAGAGATGGTGTTTCGATAAAAGCACTTTCCAGTCCCCTAAACTGGTTGGTGTTAGTGAGGGTATACAGCTGTAAAACTTGCTTCAATATTTCATGATGTTTCAATTACAGTGCCATCAAGAAAACCCCATCTAACCCATGCTAGCATGTAAATGGACATTAAACGATGATGACGATTTCATATTTGAATAATGTTTTAAAATTCTGTACTTTGTAAACTTTAGTCATTTTGTTGTTGTTGTTGTTGTTGCTGTTCATTTTCAATTTGTCATTTTGTTTTATCTGACTTTTAAGATGCTTCAAAATTTTTTTACAAGTTTATCTTTTTTGCGATTAGACAAAAACAAACAAACTTGCAAACATGTTTCTCTTTTTAAACTGTCATACTTTATTTCCATTCTTCATTCACTGCCCAATCTTTTCATGTTTATTTAGAAGTAGCCACAAGCAAAATATGAACTCCAACTGAGATCTGTGCCATTTTAGAAACAATGTTTTCAAGAGATATGTTTTCATTGGGGAGTTTTCAAAAACTTGTGTCAGCTTTGCAATAGCTTAAGCCCTGGAGAAACAAGATGGCAAAGAACTTCTTATCTCCCCTAGCTTTCAGTGACCTCTTCTGTGCGGGGAGATTGTTTTAATCTCAACAGATTCATCTCTTAAAACCAATCCATTTAAGACATTTTTGCTTTCAATATAAACAGAAAATTTGGAGAAAGAGGAAAAACTTTAAGGTGAGGGAATTGTGAAGAAAGAATTAGCAAACAGATATGAGTTTGTTTTAATTTTCTTTCTTAAAGAAATCTTTTTTAAAGATGGCTGCATTGACACTGAAAGAAGGAAAACAGTTATTCCAGCCTATTTTTTTTAAAGTAAAAAATAAAATTTTGAAAAAAAGAGAAAAATTCTTGATTACATTTGTGCACTAATTTTTTTTCCAGACAGAAATCAAAAAGAAAAAAAATAAATAAGAGAAAGATATAGAGAGGTAAAGAGAATCAATGAAATTCTTAGAGAGAGAGAAAAAGTACTAGATAATAAAAAAGAAAAAGTATGTGTATAAAGGAGTGAAGGAGAAAAACAATGGATGTGAGAGAAAAAGTGAGCAAGAATTTTTAGAACCCCACCTACCCTGCTGCTTAGTTTTTCGCTGTTAAGGGAATAAATGAATTCATGCCTTTCCTACGGACATTTGCATGAGAGTAAAAACAACAGACTAGAAGATATTTCTAACTGGGCTCCACCTGCAAAGTTATGCATTTCTTTTATCAAAATCTGTCATCAACAAACGTGTTACCCTTCTCATACTGTCATGTTATATTGGGCATTATATATATGTACCCATGGCCGTATCTGACTACTGGGCACATCGAGCATGGGTCTGGGCCGATCTGTGCAATCATAGTGAAAATCCAGGCAAGGAAAAATGTCTTCGTCAAAAATCAAACTAAACAATTCATGAAGAAAGAAAGAAAGAAAGAAAAAAAGAAAGAAAAACGAAGAAAACATCCGAATGAATGCAGTAAAAATCTGTTTATTTATTAATTTTTGGAGAAAAGACTGGGTATACTTAGAAAGTCCGAACCCAATTTCCTGCTTTCATTCATGTTCTGTGTCTAATTTCCATTGGAATAGCCAAAAAAATCTGCAAAAATCATAGTTTCTGGAAACGGATGGCATTAATGACATCATCACATTGTCAACTAATAAAGCCGGGCAATTTTCTCTGTGCCCGGTGTTTTTTTAGCATCAGCTATGGCCCTGTGGGTACCCATCTCTCACTTTGTTGATGTGCTAATCTCTTAGCTCAGCTCAATGATAAAGATGCTAGAAAATTGTTTGGTTCTTGTAACTCCTGCCTTGTTCTATCTCTACAAGAGTCAGATCAGACCAAAAATAAAATATGGTTGCCATATCAGGGTTGGAGCTGCGTAATTCTTTTACTTCATCATCAAGTTCAAAATCATATATGGAGCCTTGAATTATTTTCCCCCTGCAAAAGCTTTTTTGTTGAAAGCCTATTACTGCTGTGTCATTATTTTCATGGAAAATTTTCTAACAAGTTACATTCCTTAGTTCCACTAGTTCAGACCTTTAAAGCTAAGACCTGCCATGTAATGTACACAGAGGCAAACCATTCTCATTCCCTTCATATTCCACTGGTAAGAAGAGAGTTTCATTCAGACAGTTTCTTCCCAAGACCCACTACTTTATGAAGCACCCCCAAGTGTATGCTTTCTTAAATGTTACAATTTTAACTTCTTGAAATCTAGGAATAGAGTCTGTCCTCACAATCTACAATTCATATATCCATAAAAAATTTCATTAGAACCTCATTCAGTAATTCTCTACCTTGAGTGGCTCTTGAGCCTTATATTATGGGAACAATAGAGAAAAAGTACTGAATAGTAAACAAAAAGGTTTTGGAGAGAAGTGAAGAAGAGAAAAGTACCTATATGATAATGAAAATAATGTAATACTTGTTGTGGTTATAAAAATAAACATATTAAAAAAAAAAGAATTATACTGTCATGGTGTCATGTCCTTAAAAAATACATAAAAATTAATTATAGTGTCAAGAATAATTATGATAAAATAATTATAACAATTATGATTATCATTAATTAATTCATTCTAAAGCAAGTAGAATTGACCCTACTTTTCTCCCCAATACATGTAAACACGTGGCACTCTCATTATTAAACAAACAGTTTAGATGGACAGGTTATTAACATGTGCATCAACAAAAATTTCATCTTTTCTTTTTTCAGGTTATAATAATAACATTCATCTTTTCGCATTCAACAAAAATTTGAGGTAAAAAAACCCAGGCACTTCTTGTATTTTTCCAACTAAATTATCTGGACAATCATGGCACACATCTATTAAAAAAAAAATGTATAAGAAACTGTATAAGCATTGCTTATTCTTTATCTCATCATTCTGTCAGATTCCAATCCATACTTGATCTATATTTGACCCTAAACTCACAATTTTACTCGGTATTAATGTCTATTGTTTATGCAAACTTAACCTCTTCAAGTCTAGGATTAACTGGGACCTATTACATCATAACCTGCACTAACTTCTACATCTTACATTCATAGAAATTTTGTAACCATTTACCTTGAGTGGCTTTTGGGCCATGTAGAATTTTTAGAACCCAGCCTACCCTACTGTTTAGTCTTTAGCTCTTAAGAGAATAGATGGACTCATGAATTTCTGTGAAAGTGCAAACAACAGACTAGAGTGGAATTTGAACTTGGCTCACCAATTCTATGATTTTTCTGTGACACTAACAATTTTGGAACCTGCAATTCCTTTTAGAGATTTAAGTACAATTTTAAAAAAATCTATATTAAATATTTTACAGATTACATAAAATCAATGGATTATATAAATTTTAAAAGTGTTGTTTCTCTGGAGTCAACATTTGTAATGTTTTGTATATTGATCTTTAATCCTTTTTATTATGAAGGTGATGGTTAACAAGCTTGCAATTATGAGGAGACTTGTATAAATATAGCTTGGGAAAACATGCTTTGGAGAAGATATTTGAATATGTGAATTAAAATGTGAAGAATGTAGAATAGAATGAGCGAAAGCAAAAAGTGTTCATACGAATAAACTTCTAAAAATGTTTCAAAACACTCCATCCTTAAAATAAGCTCAGAGTATCATGATTTCAAATCATACAACAGAAAAGACAACATTTTATATTTAATCTGCTGGGACAAGAAACATCTTACCCAGATTAGAGCATTATCTGTTTGTGTGTTTTTTGTTTGTTTTTTTTTTATTAAGAAAAAAAAAATCCAAATATTTTTAGAATCTTTCTTTATTAAAACAAAAAAATAGCTTGCTTCCCTTTTTTCTTTTTTTTTTTTTAAAAAAAGTTTTTTCTATTTCATTTGTTTTTTTGGCTATTGCAATTTTTTTCTTGAGTCATGAGAGTTTGGTAGGTCAAATAAAGGTCGAATAAAAACAGTCCCAAGATGACCAAGGAGAGAATGATGAAAAACTTTTTCAATGTTAGAAAGAAGAAAACGGTAAAATCTGCAGATTTCTGGAAAATTCTATTGTAAAAAATAATGACTGATTTGATTTCTCTTTTTATTAACTACTTTAGTCATGCGTTCAAAAAAGTTATAAAAGCAACATTTAATTATTTATATTTAGTACAACTTTTTTAAATGCCAACTAACTTCAGGATAGAGGTGGTCATGAGCAGTGGCGATTGTAGAACTCTGAAGGTGGTGGTGTGCTTAGAGGGTTAAGATTTTTCTGTGGAGGAGGGGTCAAACTCAAGCAGTGCTTTCATTTTACTACATCACCATTGTATACCCAACTTAGGAATGAGTTTGAGTATTTTTTTTTAATCACTTCAGCCTAAGTAAGGCATTCCACTGCCACTATTGTGCAGGGGGTTACATAGGGAATGTGAAGAGAAAGAGAGGTTAGATATAGGAAATGTCAGATAGACGGGTAAGGATACCGAGGCTGAGCGTTGGGCAGAGGGGAAGAATGTTTGAGAGAATGAATGCAAGTTAGTGTGTTAGGAGGTGTCTGTTGACCTTACATTTAAACTCCTGGAGATTGTAGCTGTCGGGGAAGCAATCATGTGGAAGGGAATTCCACAGGCGAGACGTGAGAGAACAGTAGCTGTTGGAGTAGAAATTGCAGTTACATCTTGGATGTTACTTCACTAAATGAGACTGAATGAAAAACGAATGTCCAATAACAGTTGCAGAATATTCAGCATCTAACTTTAATATTTTTGCAGATGCTTCTGTTTCTTCTGTGTCTCTGTTTGTTGTTAAAATGTTGTTAAAATTTATCCATATTTCAGTGTTGGTTTATAATTGTAGTGTCACATGTGTTTTTGTGCTGTTTTGTAAAAAAATGTCTGGAAGTATAACTGTGTTTAGCTATAAAGAATCAAATATGAGAGAGACAAAAAGAAGTATAGTTTGCTTGATCGTTTGTTTAAAAAGAATTATTTTAGGCTTCAATGGTGACCATTATAAATATTGAAAAGAAGAGGTCTAAATTGTTTTTTACCAACTCCTTTTCTTTGATTCTTTTACCAAATGCCAGCATTACTAAATGAAAAAGAAAATACCGAGGGAAAAGTGCTGAAGATCAAATCTTATCAAAATCAGAGACTGATAAGTTTCATAAATTTTTGAAGCTTATAAAAGTGGGGCAGAGCCAACTGAGAGTCTCGTCATAATTCCAGGGTAGGGGGGAGATTCTGACCCCACCTCTCATAGAATTCCTAATGGTCATGAATTTTCACAGATTCCTTTAATATCTCTTACTGGTCAACAATTGGAAATAATAGTAGAACAGTTTCCAAGATTTTGAATCCTGTTTGTTGCTCTCCTAGTCTGGTTGCTAGCTAGTTCAAGAGAACCGAGTGTACCTTGTTATTTAAACTTGAGGTTGGGAAAAAAGTGATTGATCTATGTCTTTCTCAAGGGCATTAGTATGGAAGGGAATACAACAAATTTGATCAAAAGTTGAACTGATTTCCCTAATTTCAGTCTAAGACTCCAACTGAAAAAAGCACAAATAAGTCAAAGCAATGAGAAGATGCCATCAATAGCAAGAGCATTGTTCATCATGAGTCTGCTTCATCTGACTACACAGTAGATAAGGAGTACTACCTTAATGTATTGTGGCGTTTGCAAGATGCTGTTCAGCAGAAATGAACTTAATTGCATGAGTCTAGTAAGTGATAACTCCACCATAACAATACACTTGCCCCTTTCAGCAACTATAGCTTGTGTAGCAGTTTTTGGCAAAGCACAACATTCCCTAGGTTTGATAACCACTATATTTTCCAAATCTTGCCCCTTATTACTTGTTTTTTTTCTAAAAATTAGAATCCTATTTGAAAGGAACAAGATTTCAAGATGTCGACAAAATCCAAGGCAATGTGATGATCCAGCTGCTCACTATTCCCATACATGGGGATAGTAAGCAGCTGGATCGAAGTCATCCCAATCTGAAGTCTGTGGCTTTGAAAGGGATTAAATTCTGAATTAAAGTGTGTTGTAGTTTTATTTTTATAGCATCAGTCCCAATACATTTTGATCAAATCTTCTGTATATATATATATATATATATATATATATATATATATATATTAGTTATAAGTAAATAAAATGGCTCTGAGGTAAATCCCAATGGATCCTATTAATATTAAATATTAAAACTGATCTAGCTAGAGGGCTCAATGTAATTAACTTTATTTATTTACGAGTTAATATTTATAACATATAAAAAAATTTTAATTTTCCAATATTGGATGGTCATATCAATGAGTGAATCTACACCCATCTCATCAGCGAGGACAAAACATGACAGAAAAAAAAAATATTTGTTTGTTTAAAAAATGGAAGTAAAGGTGAAAAAAAAAGGAAAAAAAAAACGTGGCAGATCCTTGTATCAGAATTTGTAAGTTTGACACTTTGGTGATAGAAGCAAAAAAGCTAGAATAAAATAAATTAAAAATAAAAAAATATATAAGAAAGAAATGGGTAAAGACAAAATAATGGCTTCACATGGCCACCATTAAAGGGTCACTAATTGTATATATATATATATATATATATATATATATATATATATACACTAAGCCACCCCAGTGCTTAAAAAAAATTATGTTTTTCATAATATTTTTTAGTATTTATTGACAAGTGAATAATTGTAAATGAAAATAGAATTGTTCTTTTGTTAATACTGCACAATAACAAGTGCATCAAATGAATTTATGAATATTTAATAATTACCTATATTGCAGTTTCATCAATGAAAGAACGGAGAAAATTTAAGGTTATTCAGACGAGTTTGTCTTTGCTTCTATGCCTTGTAAAATTTTGCAAAGTAATAGTAACAAAAGAACCATTCTATTTTTATTTAGAATTATTCAATTAAAAATAGTATGAAATACATAATTTCTTTTTTAAAAAAACAGGAGTAGCCTAATAATTATGGCCAGTAGTGTATATATATATATATATATATATATATATATATACACAAAACTTGATCATGAGTATACACATCCACACATGCACACACACATACACAGACTATGAAAGAAAAAAATTAACCTTGCACCAATGAAAAGTGCATATATAATAAACTGAGAAATATAGTCAAAAGCTGATATCCCCTGATGATTGAATGCAATGATTGCTAGAGGTTTTTTCTACAAAACTCTGGAATGAGGATGCTGAAACTAACACCAATCAGCTAAGTGACAAACTTTATATTTGTACTAATTCTGTCTCTCTCTCTCTCTGTATGTATATATATATATATATATATATAATTATTACTGTTACCCAGTTATTTGTCAGAATTAAATTAGACCAGTATACAATTGTATTAAAAAGTGCTCAATACATATATAATGTAGAGCCTTTAAACATTTTAGTTTGGAAATCAGTTGATTATGCAACCTAGGTTTTCAACCTTTTGGTATCTTCAAGCATTTCATATCAACCCATTCTCCAACGTTTTTTTCAAACATACAACAGGGGATTTTCAGAACGCACAACTAGAAATTTAAAATAACTGAAATTTCAAAATAAGGAAGAAGTTTTTCAAGAATTGTAAACACTTTCATTTGAGTTTGTATGATTCTAAAATGTATTTTCTGATATGTTTACATCCGGACATTAATCTGAAGTAATGTCTGGATGTAAAACCCAAATGACCTGGAAGAGTAAAGACATTACACTAATGCCCCCACCAAAGTCAGCATGACTGAAATTATATATATATATATATATATATATATATGGGGAGAGAGAGTATGTCTGCAAATGTGTGTGGATGTAAAAGTTAACAGTTTTTGGTTAACTGTCAGTTTCATGCTTCAAGCAAATTTCAGATACTGAAAAGTGAAACTGACATCAGCAAGTAAAACTGATTCCTGTGTCCACACTGTTTATACCAACAGGGTGCGATGGATAAATTATCGTCTAAATTACACAAAAATGAAAATTATATTGACATCTCATTTTAAAAGATACATTTACCAAGATTACACAAAAATATTTTTGAATACTAAAGAGTAAATTTATTCAATAAAATCGCCATTGGATTCTATCATTGATAACTTTTCAGGCCAGCTCGAGACCATACAGCATTCCACCTATAAAACAAGAAGCGTTGTGAATGCTGCAAAAATGTGCAAGAAGCACTGAGTGAACTGTCTAGTGATATATAGATGTTCAATCTTTTCATGCACACACTCCTTCACTTCCTCAAATTACAAAAGAGGAAACCAATATATATATATATATATATATATATATATATATATATATATATACAGGTTTCATTAAAAATGACAGACAAGGTATTATCATTAAGCTTTTAATATAATTTTTCATGTGTTCATATAATTTTTTTTCTTTTTCGGAATTCTTTTTCCGACAGCTACAGTCTCCAAGAATTTAAATGTAAAGTCAATAGTCATCTTCTATCTCCCTAACCTGAATCCTCTCTCTCATGCTCCTTTCTCTGTCCACTCCACTTTCATCACACCAGTATTCTCATCCTTCTTGACACCCCCTATAACCTGTCACTCTTTTTCATAACTTTCCTCCTATGTAACCCCCTGCAAAATAGTGGCAGTAAAATGCCTTGCTTGGGGCAATATGATGTAAAAAAACAAAAAAACACAACTCAAATTATATAAGAATTGCCCAAAGGTTTTGTACTTTTGAGCACTTTCAGTTATACTTTTAGCCATTATTGTGTTTTCAACAGGAGAGCACCATATGCCACACAGCCAATGCAACAAATGGCTTTATTGAATGAGAAGTTCCTAGGTTGCATCATCTCTTGAGACAATGATATGAATTGGCCACCATGATCATGAAACTTTATGCCTTTTGATTTCTTCCTTTGGGGTCACCTCAAAAGTAAGGTATCAGCCAACACGCCAAGAACAATTCAACAGATAATGGATAAGATAATAAAGCATATTGATGAGATTGAGGAGCAAATATGCAGAGACGTCATCAAATATTTTGACCATTGAGTGGAGGTTTGTTGCGAAAGCCTTGATAGACATTTGGGCGATACTATTTTTCACACATAATTACCATGACTCAAATAACAATAGTGAAATCAATAAAATTTCACCAATAATGCTGTTTTATTTACTGCTAACTTCGACCTGTTTTAATGGAACACTCTATACTACTATAAAAATTGGAATCATTTTTAATATCCAAAGTACTTTTTACATAACTATAATTTAATTAACATAAGGTTCTCATCTGGTGAAATTATCATCCTTTTATCAAAAGGCAAATGAACAGGGTTAAAAATATTGCTAGCATTCAAATCTTTTTTCAAATCAAATAAATTAGTTTTGATCCATAGCAAAAAGGTGATTTTTTTTACATTTTCCTTTTTTCAAAGGTTACTTTCAAATTATTTTTTTGTTAATGATTCAGCGAAAATTAAAAAGATAAAAAAAGACAACTCTCTATGATTAATTTTTATCTATTATTTTTTATTTCAACTATTCACACTTGGTTATCAAACTGCTGCCCGGCCTTTCTTTTTATTTTTATTTGATGAGGTATTATCAAACATTATTAAGTTTTGACTTTTAATTCTTTCATCTTAACTTCACCTCCTTTATTTCCACTAGTAGTATTATTAATAGTAATATTATCTTGAATTTTTATGAAATGAAGCATTGTCAATCATAATTAATTTTTGCATATTTCTTTCATCTTTATTTCAATTCTTTCAGTTACACTACATGGCTACTATTATTGCTACAACCTATGCTTTTTCTTTTGTATTCTGTTTAGTAGTCAGTGGTGGCATCCTAATAGTTCATGTGAACAGATTCTTAAAAATATAAAAACAATGAACCAGTTGTTAGATTATCTGAAAATAATTTTATATATTAACAGCTGATAAACAGCTAAAAATATACGTAATATCATTTCTGAAAGCTCTATACAGGCTGGAAGAGTGTTTTCTGTGATGAACATAATTTATTCTAACAAAAGAAATCTTCTTGAAGTTAAAAATGTGGCAAATCTTCCAGTCATAAACTTAATAGGCCTTCTATTGGATCTTTGGGAATGCATTGATTTGGTTCAAATGTGGCTTTGACACTAGAGTCAAAAAAGCATCATACTTCTGGACAGAAATATGATGAGATCAGAATTTCAATCTGGAAATATCTTAATAAATGAATGTTTTCTATTAAATTATCAAAATAGTTTAATTCTTTTTGATACTTGAAAGTGATTTGTTTCTATTTTGACATTGAAAAGAAAATAAGCAGAATATTGTTCCTAAAGATTACCTCCCTTTCTGGAACTGGTTCCTAGAATTTTGGCATCTCATTATTGAATACAGTCTTTTACTGAGTCATTACTGAAGACACAAATTAAACTAATGGCTTATTTTTTTCTGTATACTGTGACCATTTTGTTTAAAGTTTGTATTTTTGGAGATTTTAAATGAAAACTTAGAAATTTTCCAACATATTCTGGTGAAATTTTCACTTTTTAAAATCGTACTTTATAATTATAGCTTCGATTTTGGAAAAACAAGTTTTCAGTTGAAACCATATCCTCCTTGTATCAGTTTAAACTGACATCTTTTTTTCCATATATAAGTAAGCATTTTACTTAAAGATTACCTTTCCTTGATTTCAGATCATAATTTTGAAATTTTTCAATGAAACTTTCAATTTCTAAAATTTTTTTATAATTTAAATACACAGATAAAAAGGGTGTTAATTAAAATTTACACTTTTTTTTTAGTAAAGTTTGCATTTCTTTGACTTCAAATGAGAAATTTTAAATTTTCCAATATATTTCAGTGAAATTTTCAGTTTCCAAAAATTAAAATTACTGTGTATAGTGTAGGACTGTCATTTTGTATGACAGTGAGTGCTGGACAATCTCCTTGAAGATGAAGAGGAGACTTAAAGCAGCAGAAATGTAGTTCTACAGAAGGATGCTGAGGATACCATGAACTGGTCATGGGAAGAAACACAAAGTTTTGAAGAAAATAAAAACAAAAAAGAAATACTTATCATCAGAAAGAGACAGTTGAAGTTTCTGGGACATAAAATGAGGAAAGAGGGCTTGGAAAATCTGATATTATCAAGATTAAAACAATGCATAACATACTTAGTAATCTTGAATCCCATTCCTCTTTTGTCTTTTCCTCAATCCTTCTTATGCTCAGTTTTCTCTTTCACTTTCACTCACTGTAACCTCTGCATACTAGCGGCATTTCTGTTCACCCTAAAAATGTTATACATTCAGTCAGTTAAGTGCCATACGTGAAACACACTTTGGGCGATCATGTCTTTTTCAAGACATGACTGACTGGGCAGAAGATTATCCTGCAGTAGGTTGCCATTGCTTTCTGCGGTAGACTGGTTGCTGACCAAGGCTATAGAACCCAATCTGTCCTGCTATTTAACCCATAACTGGAGGGAATAGGTAGATTAATACCTTTCCCAAGGGTATTTGCGCATAAGTGAATGCAATGAATTCAGCCGGAATTCGAACTCGGCTCCCCGATTTCTCATTCCGAGCCGATATCCACTGTACCACAATGCACATCCTATACATTAGTTTGATCAAAATACAATCAAGTACAATATGTGATGTGGTGCAATAGATATCAGCTTGGAATGAGATATCGAAGAGTTGAGCTCAAATTCCAGTTGAATTTGTTGCATTCGCTTATGTGCAAATACCCTTTTCTTCTCCTTTCAGCTATAGGTTGAATAGCAGAATGGATATGGTTCCATAGCTTTTATTGGCAATCAGTTTATTACAGAAAGTAATGCGGGAAAATCTGCTTAGTCAGTTGTTGATTGAAAGAGACACAATTGCTCAAGCATGTACGGTTCTGATTAATTATGTTTATTAACAATAAGATGCTATGGTAGACAATAGTAAATTAGTTACCAATATTGTTTGAACTACAAGTCACCTGCTTCATTGCATTCCCTACAACATGAGAGAATGCTTTGACAAATGTCACGACACAAATGGTTCTGGTGGCTTAAGTTAGCAAATTCATCTTGAATAAATTGCTTGAGGTCATCGATATTTCTCGGTTTCTGATTTTGAGGGATGTGCATTGTGGTGTAAGAAATTGGAAAGCTGAGTTTGAATTCCATTTGAATTCATTGCACTTACTTACATGCAAATACCCTTGAGAAAGGGATTAATCTGTCTCTTCTTCCTCTAGCTATGAGTTAAATAGCAGAACAGATTGGGTTCTATAGCCTTGGGTGGCAACCAGTCTACTGCAGTAAGTAATGGCAACCTATTGCAAGAAAATCTTCTGCCCAGTCAGTCATGTCTCTTTTGAGACATGATCACCCAAGTGTTTATCATGTATGGCACATAACTGAACTTATTGCCATCATGTATATCCAATTACATACAATTCCATCAATAAGAACATTATTTTAGCCTGATGAGGTCCTTCAGGAGAACAAAATATGTTTCATAAAATTTTTATGTTTTGTCATTCAATTACCCACTATATATAAGAAGGTGCTGAAAAGTTCTTGGATCAATCAAGAAGCTTTTTCATGCAAATTCTGATATTTGATCATGTTGTTAATTGTTCAAAAGTGAATGACATCAAGAAATTTTTACCACGTCCTCATTTATATATACATATATCTGTGCTTGTATGCACACACACACACACACACACACACACACACACACATGCAAACATGCACATATGTATATATTTGTGCATATTTTGAAGAAAACAACCACATAATACTGATTAATCAGACACTAACCCTTTAGATATGAGTGATAGTAGGGTCACCTGGCTTCTCTCCTTGTTTTACCCCCCTTACCTCACCTTCTGAAAAGGAAAATAATGAAACTGAATTGTCCAATTCATGTATTTTGACCACACACATCCAAATACCACACACAATCTATTCAGCCTTTTTGCATTGTTCAAAATGGCACTGACTGCGCAACGAGAGATTGTGCACAAGATTTTATTTTTTATTTTTGGTATTTTTTCATTTTATGAATGGTTACTATGAGGGAAGGGTCAGGGTGGATCTGAAGTCAAATAGGGAGAATGTTTTGCTTTCATGAGCTGTGTGCTGGATGAACATTCAGACACTTCCGGAAATAAGAACAATAAGCTGTTGGCCAGGTCTCCTTCCTTCATCAGTAGACACACTCATATATACATCATTACATATATATGAGAACAAAATAGTAATGCCTTTGCATTTTTCTTTCTTTTCCTTTGTTCCTTGCTATGTTTTCTATTCATTCCTCCCAAAACCATTGGTGCTACCACCTTTTCGAACACCCAGCCCTACCACTAGTTCACAATCAATTTCCTTACTTTGACCTTTATCAGCCATTTTTTCCACTCTTTTCTATCATTCATTTACAACAATATTCACTTCAGAGATAAAGTATGCTCCCCAACTTACACTTTTTAATCTTTACCTTTTTTTTATTTCTCTTTGGTTGGCTAGTTAGAAAAAAGGGGTCAGTCTTTCTAATGTCAAAACAGCCACTATGGTATACATATATCTGTGTGTGTGTGTGTGTGTGTGTGTGTGTGTGTGTGTGTGTGTGTGGTTACATGATGCAATTCTTGGAGTGTTACCTTGTAGTGACAACAATGAACAGAAATCAATAGATGCTACTCTTTATCCAACAAAAACATCAATATCTCCCTCACCCAGCCCATTATTTTTTACACAACAACATCATGATCAGAAGATGCTGTGATCAGAGATATAAGTGGAGCAGACAGGCAGACTGGCACCATTTGTACAAGACTTCAGGACATTTGAGAAACTGACCCATGATTCTGGAATCAGGAAAAAGCCAAGATGAGGCTAGAGTCTCATTGTGAATCTTGCAAGCTGCATAAATAAAATATAGGTTTTGGAATTGTGCTAAGCTCTTTGCAATCTTTTGCTATGTGCCAAAATAAGGAAGGATGCTTGGGGGTGGGTTTTAAAAAAAAGATATAAATATTTCGGTAAATTTTTGTTTTAAGTACTGACGGCTTTTCCTCTTCAAATTTATCAAAAATAGCATTATCTCTGTGCAAATGTACATACTGAACTCAAATCAACTGTTAGTTATTGAAGAAACTTACCTTTTTTTATCTAAATGTCCATAAAAAAACGAACTATATCTTGCCATTTTTCTCTCCTGTAACTCTCATGAAGTCATGTAATTAACTGCAGAATGACATACTGTGTATGTGAATGATTTTGGCAGATTTTTGGTCGATTTTTTTTCACTTATTGATACTTCCGGTGATGTACTTTCGGTAATGAAAGTAATGTGTTATTGTATTTCTACACTTATTACTTTCATAACAGGAAGTACATTGCCGGAAGTTTCAGTAAATAAAGAAAATCGACCAAAAATCAACAGAAAATTGCTGCCTATGTAGAACATCATTCTGCAGTTAATTACATGACTTCATGAGAGAAAAAGTGCAAGATATATTTCGTTTTTTTTTATGGACTTTCAAAGCAAAAAAAGGTAAGTTTCTTCAATAACTAATTGTTGATTTGAGTTCAGCATATACATTTGCACAGAAATAATGCTATTTTGGATAAATTTGAAGGGGGAAAAGTCATCGGCACCTAAAACGAAAATTTACCAATATTTCTATTGTATGTAGATGATTCTATATATCAATTTGTGCAAATGGACAACTCTACTTATATATGTATATACCTATGCATTGCAATTGTATGACAAAGTGGGAGTTTTTTGTGTAATGCACTTTGTCCTCTAGAGAAACTTCATTGTACTAAAGTGATGATTTTATTGAAGAAATTATATATGCGTAGATTATGATAATGGTAGATATAAATGTAAGCATTGGTTATAATTATGTATCATGTGCAGAAGATGTGGGAATGCTAAATTTAAAAATGTCTTTTTCTTTTTTATTATATGCTCTGATGAAAACGGTTACTTGAACTTTAGTCCCAAACATTCATACACTGATATCCTCAAGGAGACATGGCCCAGTGGATAAAAGTGTTGGCTGGATCCAGTGACTTGACTCAAAGAGTTGTGTGTTCAATACCTGGTGGAAAAACTTGGACAGATATGTAAAACATTTGGCATGACTTAATCTGTCTCAATCATCAAAATAAAGGGTTTGCTTCAAAATTTCAATCACGTGAAGAAGGTCAGTGCATACAACGGAATATTGCAATAAAGATGAGGACAATAATCCAATTTAAATACCTCATCTCAGATATAGAGACAAATGTTTTTTTTTGTATACACATAATTAAATTGTTTTTAATTTGCTATATGTTATATATGTAAACCAAAATATGAGTTGAATATATGAATCAGAATCCGACAAGATGAATAGAATAAGTAAAGAACAAGTAGGAAAAAAAGTGTCTTTAATCTAACATGTTTCACTTTAAAAAGCTTCTTCAGAGATTTATTAAAGATGAAGGATTTAAAAATCCAAGAGACACTTTGCTGATTGAGGTATAGTTTAATTTGTCAGATATGTGTTATGTGTGATAAAGCAATAGATGAATATTAAATGTAGATGAAAAAACTTGTCTGTTTAAGCACATTTAAACTATAGATGAACTAAGCGAGTGTATATGTTGATAACATTAGTATGTGTAAATGACAGTGACGAAATACATTTCCCTTCAAAATAGTATCAAGTATATTTGTCTTCTGTTTATTATTAGTTTATTTGAATTATTTACATTAACTTTTTAAAACATTTGTCATTTTAACTTATGGTCCTGCTACAGTAGGTATCTTAATGCTATGGATTTGTAATGAAACAAAGTACAAAGTTTCATTTAATACATGCTTGTTATATTGTGTAATACAGTAACAACTCCAAGTAGAAGGTTATGAAAATTTATTTTACTAATTCATTTTTAACACTGAAAAATATTTATTTTATTGTGATGGATGGTTACAAGTAAGAAGGGAAATGGATTGTGCTTATTTTATTATCATACTTTGCTTTTATTGTTCTTAGTGTTTTGTCATTGAATTTCTACGAAAGGTACTAGACCAAGCTGTTGTCTGTCAATTATCACAGGCAACCTCTTCTGCCTCCCATAAGCATGGATCAAGTGAGTCTCCCTGAGAGCAATACACTGCACCTCCTCAGCCTTACCCTCTCTTCTGATCTCAAGTAGAACCACTACATTGGGTCAATAGCTAAATCCACTGCTAAGAAGGTTGGGTCACTGTGTCGGGCCAGGGTGTTTTTCCACCTGAATCCATCCTGCATATATACAAATCAACCATTCATGGAATACTGCTGCCATATATGGTCAGGCGCCCCTACTGTTCATCTCAGTGTTCTTGACAGGCTCCAAAGGAGAATCAATAATGAGATAGGTACCAACTTAGCGGCTCAACTCCAGTCACTTCCCCACTGATGGGATGTAGCTTCCCTTTGTCTGTTTTAATACTTTCATGGCTTCTGCTCCAATGAACTTAAGTCACTGGTGTCTTTGCAACAGGTGTTTACTCGTGCAACCAGATTGGCAACTGGGTCTCACCCATTAACGGTTAGATCAACCAAATGCAGAAGATAATTCTACTCCTGCAGCTTCTTTTCTCACACTTCCTGCCTGTGGAACTTGCTTCCATATTCTTGCTTTCCTGATGACTACAACCTCCAGGAATTTAAATGCAATGCCAATACTCATCACTTAACCACTTGATTCTAGTTCTTTCTTCACCACCCTGTATATCCTTTTCTTTCTCTCCACCTTTGCAACTGTCATCACACCTGTATTCCAATCCTTCTCTTGTCCCTTTCTAACTGGTTCATCTTTCTCTTCACTCTCTTCTAATCTTTTACTCTTATGTAGCCCCCTGCACATCAGTGGCATTACTGCCTTGCTCGGGGTGATACAGTTTTTAAAAAAATACAATAAATGGTTCCGATAAGCAAGACGGCTGGTGCTCTTTATAATCAGTTTTTTTTTTTTTTTTTTTTTTTTATAAGCGTTTCACCCCGAGCAAGGCATGTCACTGCCACTACTGTGCAGGGGGCTACGTAGAGTGGAGAAAGGCTGGTTAAATATAGGAAATAACAGAGGGTGGGTGATAGGCGGGTGAGGATACCGAGAATGAGGGTTGGGTAGATGAGAGTGTTGTGAGAATAGTTGGGAGTTAGTGTGATAGGAGGTGTCTATTGACCCTACATTTAAACACCTGGAGATTGTAACTGTCGGGAAAGCAGACTTGTGGAAGGGAGTTCCACAGGCGGGAAGCGCAAGAAAAGAAGCTGTTGGAGTAGAATTTACGGTTACATCTTATTTGTTTAACTGTAAGAGGGTGGGACCTAGTTGCTAATCTAGTATCTTGTGTAAATTCGTGCTTGGGCGGCACCAGTGATCTAAGCTCATCGGAGCAGAAGCCATGAAAGTACTTGTAGAAGAGGCACAGGGAAGCTACATCACGCCGGTGTGAGAGCGGCTGCAGCCGGTCTGCCAAGTCAGTATCAACCACGTTACAGATCCTCCTTTGTATTTTGTCAAGAAGCCCAAGGAGAGCAGCAGGGGCACCCGACCAGATATGGCAGCAATATTCAATACACGGGCGGATGGTAGATTTGTATATGTGCAGAATAGTTTCAGGTGGGAAAAATTTCCGGGCCCTGCACAGAGAGCCGACTTTCATAGCAGCAGATTTGGCAATGGATTCAATATAGTCATTCCATTTGAGGTCCGCCGAGAGTGTAAGGCCAAGGAGGCGTAGTATTTTACTCTGTGTCAAGTCCTAGCTATGAAGGTTATAACTGGTAGAACTAAGAACTGTAGCTCATCTGAACATTTTCCATGGAAGTAGGTATAATGTAGTGAGAGGCTTGCAATGTTTCATCTGTGAGATTGAAGTTATAGGGAGGAAAATAATTCATTAATTCATCACCCATATTTGCTGTTTATACTTAGAATAGGGAATCTACGAATAGTAAAGAAGTTTGTTCAAGTTTCCAATCATTTTGTTACATCTGATATAGCAGAGAATTAGATTCATGCCTTTTTCAGAATTGTTAATGCTAAATGATCTCAAATAGTTTCATCTAAAATTTTAGCCGTTAAGATCACTGTTATACTGTCACTACCCTGCAATGCTTAAGTGAGTCAAGTGCCATATGAGGGTGAGTCTGTTTTGATTCATGATTGACTAGGCAAAAGATTTTCCAACAGTAAGTTGTTATTTCATCCTGCAGTAAACTGGTTGCCTACCAAGACTATACGATACAACCTTTTCATAACTTTTCCAAGGGTGTTTGTGCGTAAGAGAATGTAAAGAATCTGACAGGAATTCAAACTCAACTCTCCAACTTCTCATCCAGAGACGATATCCATTGCAACACAATGCACAAAGTATTTACCAGCCTATAAAATATATTTTACAAAGGTATTTTCATTACTGCTTATCTTTTCCTCGAGGTCTCGCTTTTAACTCTACAGTTCAGATATCTAAGACATGACATTTTATGACCCTAATACCATAGTAATATTTAGATAAGTATTTTTTCTTTTAAAATGTAGAGTGTATCTTGTAAATTGGCCAATGCAGTGCATTTGTGTGTTTGTCTTAATAAAAAAAACATTTTACGTCTATCAAATTTATTATTTTTCGAATATGAAGAAAATGAGGATAGTTCGCTATAATTTGGTATGGCAGATCTTCACTGTGAAGTTTAGAACTGGTGAAACTAAGGACTGTATTTCATCTGAACATTTTCCATAGAGTAGCAAGAGGCTTGCAATGTTTTGTCTGTGGGAGTGGGCTTGTACAGTGGAAATAATTCATCACCCACAAGAACAGGGAGATGATTTTGGATGATTGAAACTGGAAAGGGAAGAGCTTATCCAAGCTATTACCATGAAAGAATTTATAGAAAATGTATAGAAAATGTATGTGTATTGTGGTGCAATGGATATTGGCTCGGAACGAGAAACCAGGGAGCTGAGTTCGAATTCCAGTTGAATCTATTGTATTCACTTACACGCAAATACTCTTGGGAAAGGTATTAATCCGTCTCTTCCTTCCAGTTATGGGTTAAATAACAGAACAGATTGGGTTCTATAGCCTTGGTCAGCAACCAGTCTACCGCAGAAAGCAATGGCAACCTACTGCAGGACAATCTTCTGCCCAGTCAGTCATGTCTCTTTTGAGACATGATCGCCCAAGTGTGTATCATATATGGCACTTAACTGACTGATAGGGAGGCAAATTTATAGCAGTCGGATAGTGACTAAAGCTATGATAGCAGGTCAGAACCAATAATGTTGCTGATTATTCTTTGTATTTTATCTAGAATTTCTAAATATATGGCAGGAACACTGGACCATATGTGGCAGCAATATTGTAAACATGAACCAATGGTAAGCTTATAAATATGTAAGATAGATTCAGAAGAGAGAAAATTGTCTAGCATAACACACTGAATATTTGTATTAATCTAATATATATATGTGTGTGTGTGTGTGTGTGTGTGTGTGTGTGTGTGTGTGTGTGTGTGTGTTGTGCATGTAAATGAAAGATTCTTTCCCCTTGCAGTATAACAATGATATTTTGCCATCAGGGAAATAAAAGCCTATAAGAAATTGTGCAACATGTCAATATTTTATTTGAAGCTGGAATTCCACAACATCTGTTGGCAAAAACAGACTTTTCCAAAAACAATAAATTTATGGGGTATAAAATATAAAAAGCAATTCACTTTGTTGCATTATCTTTGTGAAAGGAAGAGGCAATTAAAAGAAAGAAGAAAAAGTGAAAAAATGAAAAAGTAAATGAAGAAAGTAAAGGAAAATCAAAAGAAAAATGTGAAGAAAAATTAAGTAAAAAAAAGAAGCAAGAGAAAGTAAAGTATATTGAAGAAAGATACAATAAATAAAAAAGTGAAAAGAAAAGAAAAATGAAAAAGACAAAAATGAAATATAAAGAAAATAGGAAAAGAAGAAAAAATAACACAGAGAAGTAAAAAGAAAAACAAAAAGAAAAGAGGAAAAGTAAAAAGGCCAAAGAAGAAAAAAGAAAGCAAAGAATGGAAATATTGTGTATATTTGTGCATAGTGTGAGTTTTTATGATCAGTATTGTATGCATGAAAATATGGGGACACATTATACACAGGTCATCTTTTGAAGAGATTAAAAGTCATGCATAAAAATTCAGGTGTCGAACTATACATAAAGTCAGCTTATACATGTGTAAATACCGTAATGAAAAAAGTTAAAAAGGCAAAGAAGAAGAAAAAAGTAAGAAATGCAAAGAAATAGAAGCCGAAGAGGAAAAAGCTACGAAATGATTCCGATAAGAAAAAAGAAAGCAAAGAAGAAAAAAATGAAAAAAAGAAAATAAAGAATAATAAGATAGACAGATATCAGTAGTTATTATAATTGTTTACACCATTTACATTGTTCGGACTATTGTCCACATCTTTATTGGCATATTCATGACATTTTGGCTATTGTATGCTCAATAAAGATGACAACAATAGTCCAAACAATGCAAACAGTGTAATTATAACTACTGAGATATGATTTTCATAATAAGCACTTTGTGCTTGTAACCTTGTGCCAGAACAAAGCTAAACTTAATAAAACTAGTGACTTGGTATAAGTTAATAGTTTATAAACTAGTCAGTTTGATCCTAACTGGTTGCTCTATACTTTTGACCTAGTGCTTAGTAAAATGTCAACTGATACTTTATTGCTATTTCTAATTGCACTTGTTCTGATGAGCCGTTTTCCAGCAGTTTTGATCTTTACAGGTAAGATTCACTGTGACACTTCCTTGTTCTCTTTCTATACCATGTGGACAGTTTCTTTCCAAGTACTGACACGTGTGTCATGACAAGATGCCATTCTTATTTAGTAAGCTTGGTATCTGGGAAGTATTCTAACAAAGGACAGAAACACTGAGATCCAAAGACGTATCAGCATGGCCAAGGATGCATTCCAGAAGCTAAGCAGAGTATTGAGAGATGAGAAAATTTCATTGAAAACAAAGAAAAGAGTACTGGATTGTTATGTGATGTCTGTCCTTCTATATGGCAGTGAATGCTGGACAGTCTCACCAAAGATGAAGAAAAGACTTGAAGCAACCAATGTATGGTTCTACAGAAGGATGCTGAGGAAACCATGAACCAAACGAGTGAGACAGTTTTGGAGAGGACAGAAAGAAAAAGGAAACTTAACATCAGGAAAAGACGGGACATGTAATAAGGAAGGAGCATTTGAAGAAACTGATACTCATGGGACAGATAGAGGGTATGAAAGACAAAGGAAACAATGCACGGTATACTTGATGGGCTTGAGCAAATGAATAGCAGAGAAGGATTTATGAGGGAAAACAAAAGAAAGGATCCCCTTATCATGGTATGACAGTAAACTGAACTTCGGAGTGACTCTGATCCTCTTTGGGTGTTATTTATTGAGCTACAATTTGGTAAATAACAACTGTTTCACAAATTATTCGTAATTATTTGCTGCAAGTGTGAACAACTAATTAATTACCAAACTACAGTAATTGGGATAATGTTGACAAAGCAGTGGTTCGTTATTGAGTGCATGATAATTTCATCACCAGCTGTAATTGTTTAGCTCACTGCTGTTTCACATATGACGCATTATCGTTTGAGTAAGTGGTTCAAGGTCCAAAACCATTAGTGACCAATCTTTAGCCAGTGGGAGGTTAATTCATCATGACACACAACTTAAATGCTAGCTTTTATCATTAAACGGTCTCTGACAGCTTTTCAGATGAGTGGAAGATGAGGTGTGCTGGGTCTTTGTCCTCATCTCACAGGAATAATTTCAAAGACCAAGATTACATCCAACAAACATCCTCCTATCAATTATTCCAAATAAAGAAATACCTTTTCCTTTATTTACTTAACGCAAGGGACAAAAAACATTATGTAGATCTTAAAAGCCAAATACACTTCAGAACACAATAAAATTGGTAACGATTTGGTTAAACTTAAGTATTTTGTAGGAAAAGAAATACAGGGTGTGATGGGTAAATTGTCAGCATTTTATATTTTCAATTTCATGCATACCTGTCGTTTATTTTGACTTTGTTGTCTGCACAGTATAGTGGAGTCAGTTGGGCACTTTTCATAAGAAAAAGAGTACCATGACACAATTCACTCTGCCAGAAATTTGGAAATGTCATGCTGTACTGTTTGGCATTTGTGCCAGAAGCTGTAATATGAACATTTTAGAGTGTTTGGGTGTCAATTTGAAGACAATGCAGAAGATTTGGAAAGAGTTGGATGATATATCCAGTCAACATCATGGTGTTTACAATGATCACCATTGATGACAATATTCATCTTTTCACAAGGCCTCAAACTTAACATAAAGACCTACATCAAGTGCCTTGAGGTGGTAGTGCTTTCCTGGGTCAAGAAGGTAGTTACTGAAAGACCCTCTGTCTGGCAACAGGATTCTGCACCATGCCACACAAGCAGGAGAACCCATTCATGGTGGTTAGACAATTTCTGCAACCACATCATTCTTTAAATTATTATTTCAACCAATTAATGATGAAATTTGGAAATGGTATTTGATAATTGTGCCAGAAGTTCCAATATGAATATATTTTAGAGTGCATGGGTGTCAATCTGAGGACAGTGCAGACAATTTGGTAAGACTTGCATGATATATCCAGTCAACATCATGAGATTATTTTGACTTAAAAATATTCCTTTATGACAAACAACTTTGTCAGAAGTTTTGTACATATCCAAAGACAGAAATTTAGAGCCTACAAAATGAGAATGAATTTAAAAGAAAATCAATCAGTTAAGTGTCATACATGACACATGCTTGGGCAATCATGTCTCTTTCAAGACATAACTGACTAGGCAGAGGATTTTCCTGCATTTGGTAGCAGGAAAATCTGCAGTAAACCAGTTGTCAGCCAAGGTCATAGAGCCCAGTCTGACCTGCTATTTAATCCATTACTGGAGGAAGAAGTAGCGAATTAGTACCTTTCCCAAGGGTATTTGTACATAAGTGAATACAATAAATTCAACTGAAATTTGAACTTGGCTCTCCGATTTCTCATTCTGAGCCAAGATCCATTACACCACAATGCACATATGTGATGATATAAGAATGAAAGAAAGAAATATTACAAAAGAATAAGAGAATGAAAGTGAAGGCATTGGAAAGAAAGGAAGAAAGAAAGAAAGAGAAAAGAGACAGTCAGTTAATTGCCATATGTGATACATGCCTGGGTGATCATGTCTCTTTTGAGACATGAGTGACTTGTCAGAAGATTTTCCCGCAGTAGGTTGCCATTACTTTCTGCGGTAGACTGGTTGTCAACCAAAGCTATAGAACCCAATTTGTCCTGTTATTCAACTCATAGCTGGAAGGAGAAGAGATAGATTACTACCTTTATCAAGGGTATTTGTGCATCAGTGAATGAAACGAATTTGACTAGAATTCAAACTAGGCCCTCCTATTTCCGAGCCAATATCCATTACATCACAACTGAAATACCAAACCATAAACAACAAAGATTTCCCAGAGAGAAGTCACCATTATTCATTGGGAGTGTTTCTGTCTTATTCTCTACAACAAATCAAGATTCCAGGATGCATTTTCTCAGTCATCACCACAGCAACACTGAAACACTTGCCAAGATGATTGGCCTAGAAACTGGGAAATAGCAAGAGGGTTGAAAGGATCAACAGAAGTACCAATCTCAAGAGATCCTTGAGGTAGACATTTATGCAGCTCCAAAATCTGTAATATCAGTTTCTCTGCCATCATTGTCAATAAGACATAGATTCATTTAAAGTACACCTTCACTTTCTTTTTCACAGTGTTTCAATAGCAGGCTTACAACCATCTTCAGGAAAAATAAAGAATATATACCTATATTAAATGCTGCAACATCAGCATTAAAATTATCATGTATCCTTCTATATATGTTCTTAATTATTTCATTCCAAGTAAGGCAGTAAAGCCACTAAGATGCATGGGTTACTGAATGTGAGAAAAAGTAAACATTAATAAAGAGAAAGAGCAATAAAATAACAGGAGTTAAGGAAGGTGATTTTCTAAGCACATCTTAGATGTGGCACAAGGCTGAAAATATGGGGCATGCAGTGAGGATCGAACTCACTACACAATTATAATGAAGAGTAAAGACAGAAGATATTATTGACATTTCATTTAAATTTTTGAAGATCAAAGTATAACTTAAGTTAGTATAAATGTTATCTCAGTTATTTTAGGTTTAACTCCATTTTATTGACACCAACACTTCACGTGTTTTATATATATATATATATATATATATACACACACACACACACACACAGACACACACACACACACACACACACACATATATATATATATATATATATATATATATATATATATATAATTTAAGTGGTTTAAACTAATGGATATATATTCCACTGTTTCATATTTACTTTTTATAAAAAGTGCTCAATACAGAAGAAGATATAGATATATAATTATTATTATTGTTATATATATATATATATATATATATATATATATATATAATGTTACAGAAAGTCCCAAAGATTAACAAAGTGCTTTTTAACAGCTGACATATTTAATTTATTTGTTTAAATATTATTTTTAATCGATACTCGTATTTGAGTAGACATTCTGCTTTTTAATCAGACAGTATATTTATATATTTCTTTCTACTGGCCTCATTATTTATGATAAATTTTGTTATGAAAACCTGTGTCATTTGGAAGGATTCAAACCTGCAATCCCTAACAACATAGGGGAAGCCACCAATTAATCTGGTGTGTCTTAGACCACTTGACCACAGATGATTCCACAGGCTATACAACTATATTTTCAATAAATCTATTATGCTATATTCTCAATAAATCTATGATGCTATATTTTCAATAAGTCTATGATGCTATATGTAGGACTGATTTCTTTAGTTTAAATAACAAAAGATATTGCTTTTTGTATGAATTCAGAAAAAGTACGTGGCACTGTGTTATATAATACAGACTAAATGAAAATGAAATAATCATAATTATTTCCCTTTCAAATGTTGTATGATGCTTAGAGGACAAATATGCATTTTAGGCACTGTAAGGTACAATGGGTTTTGGTCAGGTAATCATGCAGCAATTGATATTTTTGATGTGTTAGTGCCAAAGGCAATGTAGAGAAAATGTATAAAATAAAGGAGATGGGTGGGTGGGGGGAAGCATCAGAGAAAGAAAGAAAGAAATCTCAATGAATAAAGAAAGTACTTTGAGGTCTACTGAATTCTTGCTTCTGTTCACCACAGAAAAATTGTGCCTAACTTCCAAATGTCTGGAGACTCTTGGTAATAAGAAAATGCAAATGGAATTGGTATTTTTCCGCTTTTCTAATTTGGAAGTTGTTTTTGTTTATGTATTTTTTTTTTGTTTATTTTATTTGACAGCTTCTGGAGGTTTTCAGTTTCTAAGATTGGCATAGCTCTGGGTGTTTCTTAATAGCAGAAGTGATGAAAAATAAATCTTTCATGAATTTTGAGGAGTATTATACAGAAAGGGGAAAGAAGAGAATGAAAAGTAAGAAGAATTTAACATTCTCAGTGGCAGAAACATTTCCAGAGATAAAAAGTTATGACAATTAAGAGAGGAAAGATAGAGTAAGAGAGGTGGAAGGAGAGTAAGAGAGGTGGAAGGAGAGTAAGAGAGGTGGAAGGAGAGTAAGAGAAAAAGTAAGAAAGGTGGGAAGCGGGTAAGAGACAAAAGAGAGAAAGTAAAAGCAGTGGATGGAGGAAGTAAAACAGAAGAGAGAAAGTAAAAAAGGTGGGAGGAGAGAAAAAGACAAAAGAGAAAGTAAAAGAGGTGGGAGGAGAGAAAAAGACAATAGAGAAAGTAAAAGAGGTGGGAGGAGGGTAAGTGACAAAAGAGATAAAGTAAGAGTGGTGGAAGGAGAGTAAAGAGAGACAGTAAGAGAGGTGGAAGGAGAGTAAGAAACAAAGAAGAGAAAGTAAGAAAGGGGAATGGGGAGTAATAGAGACAAGGAAGCAAGAGGGAAGTGAGAAGAAAAGTAATAATAGAGAGAGAGTGACTAAGAAAAGGAAAATGATAGTGAAAAAGAGAGGGAAGAATGTATACAACAAAAGGAACAGAAATAAAGAAAAAGAAGTGATGAAGAAAAGTGACAAAGAGAAAGAAAGAAAGTGACAATTAAGAAGAAATCTGATAAGAGATTGAAGGAAAGAAAGAGAAATACAATAAAAACAATTCTGCTATAATTTTAATAAGCTTAGCTTTGTACAAAGTCAAAAGAGGGCACTCAGTGAGGATCAAAGTTACTACTCAGTAGCTACCACTAACTATACTAACCATTAACTCATGCCAAAGCACACATTTATTTACAAAATGTGTGTTAGTTAGCCAAGTTTGAATTCCAGTTAAATTTCTTGCATTCACTTACACACATACTCTTGAGAAAGGTATTGATCCATCACTTCTCTCTCCAGCTATGGATTAAACAGCAGGACAGATTGGTTTCTATAGCTCTGGTTGGTAAACAGTCTACTGCAGAAAGTAATGGCAACCTACTTGGGAAAAATCTTCTACCCAGTCAGTCATGTCTCTGTTGAGACATAATTGCCCAAGTATATATCACATATGGCACTTAATTGACTGATCTTAGTTTGCCAAAAGATCACAAATATGATGCACCCAGTGAGGATTGAACTCACTGCACAATAGTAATAACTAACTAGACTAGCCTCATCAAAAATTAATCCATGCTGATGCACCCTAGACTGGCACAAGGCTACAAGTATAGAGCACTTTTTTACATTATTTTTCACCTAATATAAAACCCAAGAGCTTTGTTAAATGTTGAATTATTTGGATTTCTGAGATAAAACATTGTCAGCACTATTTACATTTTACAGACTATTGTCCTCATCTTTATTGACATTATTACGATATTTTGGCTGTTATACACTCTGGCCTTCTGCAGGTGCTTGGATTTTTTTAACTGAACCTCTTATTATGGGGTATATCATTCTCATTCTCAAGTATATATAGTCCAATGGATATCGATGTTGATTAGTTCCAGTGACTTGACCCAAAGAGTTGAGAGTTCAATACCAGGTTACAGCATTGGTGAACAAATAACTTAGAGAGTTATAGTTAAAGAGAGATAACTGCATGGTTACTAGAAGTGGCATCGCACATAGAATAAGAATGATATACAATGATCGTAATAAAGGATTTGGTTTGACATTCCTTTCACCTGAAGAAGGCTGGAGTGTACAATGGCAGAAATGTCATAGTAATGGCAATAAAGATGAGGACAATAGTCCGAACATTGTAAATAGTGCAAAGACTACCTCATCACAGAAGTATAAACAGAAGCATTGTCAAGTATTAATAATTTTACAGAAGGATATTTTCATCTTATTTATTCTTGCTTTTATAACGAGTATTAATAATTTTAATTTGTTTGAATTTCTTTGGTGGAGCTTGTCAAAAATTTTTTACTAGTGTTTTTTTCATCTTATTTCTCTTGATTTCAGTAGTAATAATCTTAAGATGTCTGAATTTCTTACATGAAGCAATGTCAATTATTAATAATTTCTGAAGTAGATTTTTTTCATTCATCTAGCCTTATTTGTACTAGTAATATTAAATATAGAATTATTTTGATTTCTTAGATAAAGCATTATTATTAATAGTAATTTTTCATTTCAGTTTTTGTTATTCTATTGTAAATTTCAAAATGTCATTGTTCTAAGCAGTGCAGTTTATGAATAAATGAACTGACAGTAGCAATAAAAAGAAACAGAAATTAAAATGTAAAAAATATTGGGCAACAATAATAATTGTAATTTCTTCCTCTAATCAATTTATTATTGCATTAAATACTAATCATGTCCTGAAAGTCAACAGAAATAAGATAAAAGAAATTTGAATTAAAAACGAATTCTAAAACTTATTCTTGCTCTGAAGAATCAAAATTCTTTATATTTCACTTTACTGTATTTCCATTCTTTTCTTGTCCTTTTAAAATCTCTGCAATGTCCATCAGACAATTTCAAGCAATAAAAAATGAAATTAACTCTACCAAACATTGTTGTTGGAAATCAATATTCAATTAGCAAACTAAAATCATTGGTAATTTTATTAATATTTCAGGATTTATTCATATCAATATATTGTTCTAAGGGTGATACAAGGAAGTATGTACAAAAATCTGTTCTTTAATCAAATATTGATTGTTTATCTATATATATATAAAAGGCAATCTGTGAGTCTGTGTGTGACTGTTCCCTCTGCATGCCTACATTTTTGAAGCTACGCCATTCAAACTTTCTAGGGACACATATCTACAAGGAAGCCAGGTTAACACATACTTTTTGAGTTTAAGTTCAGCAATTTTTCCTTTCAGACTTTTTGGCCAATGGACACGACTGTTTACATTTGCTCCGTAAAACATCTAAGATCTAAGATGGTTGTTGAATTACGTCACAGAAATCAAATCACATGTGTCAAACACGAATAAAATGAGCCTTTATATTTAATCTTTATTCTGACCTTTTATGTCACAGAAATCAAATTATGCAGATCAAACGTGACGAAAATATCTTTTTATTAAAAAAAAATAAATGAACCTTTATATTCAATTTTTTCCAACATTTTAAAAATTCATTTGGTCAACAAAAAAATGTGAATATTTTTCCCCATAATTTTAAAACAAAAGAAAGATTTTTTTAAAAAAGTGTTTTTTCAAACAAAAACAAAATATGTAAAATAAAAAGTAGCATCTTCTCCTACTACTAAAATGTTCTGAGTTGCACGGGCAACGCCGGGCTATGATGCTAGTCACTATCTATATGATTGCTACAACTATGCTTGACATAGTGATTTGAGTGTTAGCATTCCAACCATGAGTTTCCAGTTCAAATTTTGCCAGGGTCAGTTTGTCTTGGAAGTGACTTCTTGATAATATCAGCCTAGAGTGATGATCACAGTATTCAGTACCAAGGGTTGGCCTGAGATTTGTGAGTGAAACTGAGTAGAAAAATCTACCTAGAAGGCAAAAAAAGTCATTGTGACCAAGAGCTTGAGTGCACTGGCCTTGTTCTAACTGTTCATTATTCCAGATTATATGTTGATTATACCAGATTATATGTTCTCTCCCATAAACTGTAACTAAGTTCTACTCAGAATAACTGCAATATAAACAACAGTGGAAGAAACACAAATGTGCCTGAGCAGACGTCTGCAAAAGGGATTAGTTAGTTACTGTAGAAAACAAACATATTTTGAAACAAGTAGCCAGCCATACAACAATTATATCCATGTATCTTGAAAAGAAAGGAAAATAAAAATGATTTTGAGGAATATTTTTCAGCAAAGAAAATTGGATAGGAAAATTAGTTTTACAATGTTTGACTGAACAAAGCAGCTTGTCCAGATGGTATCATAAAATAAATGCTCTGAACCTTAGAAAATTGATTACAGAAATGATAAATGAAAAATACAACAGTGGCAATATACCAGAATATCATCTTCATATTGCTACCTAAGAAGCCAGGTGAAAATAAATGCAAGCTTCATTGGACAAACAGCTTAATGAGCCACATAATTAAGCTGATAATCTGTGATCATCTTCTGATGAATAGTGAACAAAGCAGAATTAGGCTGGCAAAAGGACAGGAACATTGTGGTTTTTATCAAAGACACTGGCATAAGAAATGCTTTATTCATGATTAAAATGATATTGGAGTGGGCAATACAACTGCAGGAGAATGTACACTTATATTTTGTAAATTATGTATAACTCAGATGTTGACAGCCCTGGATGAATTTGTCATGAAGAAAATTACAGAAATAATGAATGAAATTCATAAAAGATGAAGCAGGTCAATTTTCATAGCACTGACTAAGAAACCGGGTAAAAATGAGTGCGAACTCCACTGGACAATCAGTTTGATGAACCACATAACAAAACTTATCATCTGAATACTGATGAATAGAGCGCAAAGTAGAATCAGACCAGAGATAAAACAAGAACAGTGCGGGTTCATCAAAGACACTGGAACAATGAAGGCAATATTTATGATTAGGATGCTATCAGAAAGGGCAATACAAATGAAAAAATATGTGTACCTATCTTTTATAGATTATGACAAGGTGTTTGACAAGGTATGCCACAAAGTAGAATCAGACCAGAGATAAAACAAGAACAGTGCGGGTTCATCAAAGACACTGGAACAATGAAGGCAATATTTATGATTAGGATGCTATCAGAAAGGGCAATACAAATGAAAAAATATGTGTACCTATCTTTTATAGATTATGACAAGGTGTTTGACAAGGTATGCCACAAAGGATTTTCACCGGATCTCTTCAACTTGTACAGTGAGACTATTCTGAGGACTTTAGAAATTATGGCAGGATTTGTCATCAAAGACCACAACCTGAACAACATGAGATACTCAGATAATAAAGTGCTGGTAGCAGAGATGGAAAGGAAACTACAAGACCTCCTACAGAAGGTAGCTGAAGAGAGTGACAAGAAAGAACTACAAATAAACTGCAAGAAACCAAATACATGATCATCAGCAAAAAGAGCAGCACAAAATGCCAAATACAGGTGGAGAAAACTAAAATCATGCAAGTTCAAAGATTTAAATACCTGGGAAGTCTTCTAACAGAAGATGGAAAGTGTGACACAGAGATCTGAAGGCAAATTGGCATGGTGAATGATGTATTCCAGAAGCTGAGTAAATTATTAAGAGACAAGAAACTTTGACTAGAAACAAAGAAGAGAGTACTGGATTACTATGTGATGTCAGTTCTTCAATATGGCAGAACTCATTAAAGATAAAGGAAAAACTTAAAGCTGCAGACATTATGGATCAAGCATGTGAAGAATGATGATGTTTTGGAAAGGATGGAAATGAAAAGGAAATTAATTCTGAGCATCAGGAAGAGACAGCTAAAGTTTCTGGGACATGCAATGAGGAAGGAAAGCTTGGAGAAGCTGATACTCACAGGCCAGATAGAGTGAAAGAAAGACAGGGAAAAGCAGCATGTAACATACTTGAGAGGCCTGAGCAGGTGAATGGCAGAGCAGGGATTGCTTGGTGTAACAGGAGAAAGTGTGCTAAGAGCCATCAGGGATGAGAAGACATGGGAAGCCATGATTGCCTACATCTTGAAAGGACAAGGCACATAATAGAAAAAGATAACACAGATCTATTTGAACTATTAAGGAAACTTTATCTATATTAGAAGAATGACAAGACAAATATTGCCAATATAACACAAAGATATATTTGAACTATTAGAGAAACTTGATCTATATTATAAGGATGACAAAAAGGCAAATGTTGCCAATATAACAGAAAGATCTATTTGAACTATTAGGAAAACTTGATCTATATTAAGATGGCAAAAAGATAGACACTGCTAAGAACTAGAAGGGATAGAAAGTTGTGGAGAGTCATGAATGCATGCTTCCTGAAGGGACATAATATATAGATTTATTTGACTAATAATTTATAGAACTAAAAGATAAGAAGTATAACTAATTTTTTGTGAAGAAAAAAGAATATATTTTTCTTGCTTTAATATTTGAATTCACCATTATTCTAATTGAACCAAAAACATTAAATTATTTTACCCTTTCAATACACTTTGTTGTTAAAGCTTTGTTACTGTGAATTTTTATTTTATATTTTCATTTGTGTTTTAGACATTTTTTTCCCCATCTATATACAAAAGGATGTGCATTGTGGTACAGTGGATATTGACTCGGAACGAGGTATCAGGGAGCCAAGTTCGAATTCCAGCTGAATTCATTGCCTTCACTTACATGCAAATACCCTTGGGAAAGGTATTAATCCGTCTCTTCCCTCCAGTTATGGGTTAAATAACAGGACAGATTGGGTTCTATAGCCATGGCTGGCAACTAGTCTACTGCAGAAAATAATGGCAACCTACTGTGGGATAATCTTCTGTCCAGTCAGTCATGTCTCTTTTGAGGCATGATCGCCCAAGTGTGTATCATGTATGGCACTTAACTTACTGATATACAAAAGAATGAATATATGGTCTCTGTTTGTTTGTTTGAGTTTTTTAATGACATAACAACCTCAGTGGGTTATTTAATGCCAAAAAGGTGGGCTTTTATGGTATTTTTTTAATGTTTGGTTATAGTGAGAAGGTTGATTTAGTCATATTTAATGAAAATATTTTGTTTTTATTCTTTTTTATTTTAGAAAATTGAAAATGTCTTTTCATTTTGTATTAAAAAATGTTTTGCTGATAATAATTTTTCTTCAAGAATGTATTGTTGGTAATTATTTTTTCTTCAAAAACTTATATTTTTCTATAAAAGTCAACTTTTATGTATATATTTCTATAAAAGTGTATTTTTATACTTTCATATTTTTTGGACCCCAGTTTTGAGGGTTAACTATATGCCCATAGCTGGGACCCTAACAGATGCTACCACTTCGGGTCAGAGTGGACCTGAGAACAACAGCAATTAAGAGGTGGTTCCATGCTCTTCACAACCTCCCAATCATTGGCCTTGCTGCTGGATGCAGTTTACCATCATGCCCAGGACCACATATAGTCTCTGAGATGAACTTGAAATGCTAGAGTTAACTGTTCAACTTGAAAGACAACAAAAGCTTAAGCAAGATTAGTCAAGCGAACATCAAGAAGCAGATGAAATTAAAAAAAAACACAATATGAACTGATAAAGTTTCAATCAAATTTTCTATTTAGTAAAAACTAAATTCTAAAAAAATCTCCATTTTATTGCCTCGGATATTTCAAGAATGATGATATAAAATGTGAACTGGAATAACATTGGTTCTTTTATTTTAGTGAGTTATTGATTAACACAGTCAAACACATTAATTTATATTCAATTCACAAACGAGAGCCTTGGGTAATTTTATAAATATTTTGATCAGAACATGATGTGAATAAACACTGAAATATTAACAAAAGTCCGGATCACAGACTCTGGGTTAAAAGAGTCCTCTGATGACCCCAGAATTAAACATATATAATTATAAATGATAAAATTCTGATCAGAAATCAAAATAATGTTACAATATAAAAATGGTTACACTCAATGTTTTTAATTATTAGTTATTCCTTAAATATTTCCCACCAAATTATCAGATGAAAATCTTTCTGTCTGTCTGTCTGTCTGTCTGTCTGTCTGTCTGTCTGTCTGTCTCTCTCTCTCTCTCTCTCTCTCTCTCTCTCATACGCACACACACACACACACACAAATACACACACACACAAAAAATGAATGAGAACGAGAGAGAAAGTTATTTCATTATGAAGCAATTTCAGTGTTTTAAATTTTCTGGGGTTGACCTCTGACATGTTTGACATTGAATGTCATGTGTTTGGAAAGAAAAAATTATTAAGACATTGAATTTTAGCATTTTTTTAGACTGGTTAGGTTGGTTAATTTAATGACATGTAAACACTTGGGTTTTGTTTAGGTAGTCTTTGTAGGCATAGTTCATCTTCATACTTGAGTCAATTGGTAGACACTGGTACAGTTTATACCTAAGTCAAAATGTAAACATTGGTTGGGTTCACACCTGAATCTGCAAGCATCTACCTGGAAGTTGGTACCCTTTAGGTAGTCATCTTACTCATTTGCAGGAAATACAGTTAAAGATATACTAAGTTCTGCCAATTTGACAGTTTCTTTTTAGAATGGCTACATATTTATGCTGTATAAATTTAGGCTACATATTCAAATTTCAGTTGAATTCATTGCAATGGCAACCTACTGCGGGATAATCTTCTGCCAGTCGTGTCTCTTTCGAGACATGATTGTCCAAGTGTGTTTCACGTATGGCACTTAACTGACTGACATATTTATGAAATCCAGCATCTTAATTCAACTTCCCTGGATCTGCATAAATGTTTCTCCCAAAATACAGTTACCTCTATTATATTTTCTTGGTGTGAATAAAACAAAACAAGCTCTTTTTCAAATAAACAGTGGAGATCATAACAGAAGCAATGTCTGACACAAGGTCAAGTATCTAGAGCACACTGAAAGAAGTATTCATTTTGAAGATAGGAAATTTATGAATGTGCTGAAAAGAACATTATACAAAAGAGACATGCAGAAAACAGATTGCTGTGATATGAAAAGTTAATAGTTGTTAAAAATTGTCTGAAATAGTTATATTCATCATTTGTCTGTATTTCTTGCTTGAGTTAAACTGATATTCAAGTAGTTATTTATTTCTGATCAGTCAAGAACTATAAACCTTCAGCCTGACACCCTTCCCTAACATCCATTCATATTCACTCACCCAACTAGAGCGGTCATAAAATTGATAGGGGAAGCCATCACTTCCCAACATCTTTCTATCTAATCATCAATTTCATTCATCTGCTTGGCCAGTCTTGAAGGTTGATTTCAGGTTTTTCTGACCATGATATGGATTTATAATAACAGGAGCCAAGAAAACTGACCTAGAATATGCAAGTTCAAGCCCTAGTGAAGGGGGACAGTTTGGCTACTACCAGAATTATACTTGCCAAGTTTTCTTGTTTCCTTAGCAAAAATAAAAGAAAAAAAAAGGGAAGTGGAGAGAAATAGTTTCCAACAGTGTTATGATGAATGCACTCTTCAAATATGAAATTATCTTCAGCAGAGAAAACTCTAACTTTAGTGGAAAGGTCAAAAATGGTTCTAGAGTTATAACACAGTTGAGTGAGCATTGTAAGCTGAAAACTACATCTGTCAGCCATTTTGGTAGTGTTGGGTTGAAAAGATATCCAATTAGAAAGCTCACCCAACTGTACTATACTTATAAATATGACATGACATACTTTTGACTTGTTTTGCTTGCTTTTGAGGCCTTTTCTTGGCCTCAAACTTGGTTGTGAGGAAAGCTTTCAAAAATGAATTTCAGGAAATCTCTTGAATAGCGACCTAAAACTTATAGTGTAACAGAGTTTGAGAACTATTTAAAAAAATTGAAAAGAGGGTCCAAATGTATTCTGTCAAAAACATTGTAATTAAAAACAACCAGGATGAGAATATAAATTTGTATGCACAATAGGTCAAGAGTTTTTTGGGAGGCACTCTCTAGATTTTGAAGAATCCCATAAAAATTGAAGGTTTTATATGCTACCTCACTTCAGACCAGAGGCACTTTTGCTTGAATAATTTTATCATCTATTCAATAATAATGATGATGATGATGATGATGAATTTGTCCCATTACTGCATAAAATTTCCTTAAAATTTAAAAATTTTTGCTGACCAAAAAAAAACAACATGGGCTGTCATTTGAAGATATGGAAATGATATTTAAAAATGAAGAAACTGATATAGTGCAAAAAGACCCAAAAGAATTTGATAATATCTAGTGATAGTTAAATGTGCTCAAACATTGGACAAGTTTGTCTATATTTCTGTGATGAGGCAGTATTTACACAATTTACATTATTCAGACTATTGTCCTCATCTTGGTTGCCATTTGTATGATGTTTTAGCTGTTACCCTTAAGGGCACATGGCCCAATGGATATAGATGTTGGTTAGTTCCAGTGACTTGACTCAAACAGTTGTGAGTTCAATACCAGGCTACAGCAGTGGTTAACAAATAACTTAGAGAGTTGGGTTAGAGGGAGATAACTCATGACTACCAAAAGAGGCTTCAAACATGGAATGAGAATGATATACTCCAGTGATCATAATAAATGGGTTCAGTTCAAAATTCCTAGCACTTGAAGAAGGTCAAAGTGTACAATTGCCAAAATGCTGTACAAATGGCAACTAAGATGAGAACAATAGTCTGAATAATGTAAATATTGGACAAGTTGTATTTAAGTCAGTCAGTTAAGTACCATATGTAAGAGACATGAGTGACTGGGCAGAAGATTTTTCACAGTAGGTTGCCATTACATTCTGTGATAGACTGGTTGCCAATCAAAGCTACAGAACCCAATTTTTCCTGCTATTTAATCTATAGCTGGAGAGAGAAGAGATAGATTATTACCTTTTGTAATGGTGTTTGCGCGTAAGTGAATTCAACGAATTCAACTAGAATTTGAACCCGGCTCTCCAGTTTCTTATTCCAAGTCAATATCCACTTCACCACATTGTACATCCATAACAAGAAAATGATCAGATATATAGAAAGATGAATGAAAAAATCCTCAACAAGGAACTTTCATTTGTGTTTAATCAAACTTATATAAATTAAAAATTGCTGTACCCAATATAAACTAACAGGCACAATATTGGAGTAAGCAAAGTTTGGTATATGCCTGCACTCAGTGAACTCCCAGTTAGGATTAAATTTGCAAGCAATGCTTCTTTCATTAAGTCGGTTGCTCAGAATGCAGACATATTGTCTGATAATGGATTTTGGTGAAAATGTTTTATGCTGCCAAATATGACATGTAAAAAACAATATTTCAAATGTTTTAACTTCTCTACTTAGTGGCTTAGAACAATTCTAGATAAGTTTCAAAAGAAAGGAAATCATTTTTCTTTAGTTAAAAACATAAAGTCTTTTGGGGATTCTTGCAGTTTTGTAATTCTTTTTCTTTTAAAAAATTCTTCAAATCTTCTATTCTACCAACTTTTCATTCCTAATCTCATTTTTTAATCTTTGAAACATATGCGGATTTTTGTTTGAGTGGTCTTTACTGTTTCATTGCCAAACATCAAGCTGGTGTGGTAGGGATATATCTCAGACAATATAAGAAGAAAAACAAGCAACAAAAGCAATCAGATGATGAAGATGACAATTAGGTTTGACAGAACAACAACAACTTCTAAAAAAGTTGATAACAATTGTTTTAGGGCTATTCGGAAAAGATATAGAAATTTTTGGGCAAGTTTTTATCTATCATTAATGTTTTTTACTTATATCAAATATAGTGTGTTTGTTTACTTTTTATTTGTGGTTTTTATTACCTGCAGTATGAAAGAAATGAGTGCAAATATCTCAACTAAATAATCAACATTTGGTTGAGTCTATATTAGAGTAGAAAGTAATTTTTAGCCAAATAATAAGGACTGTGAGAAAACAATTATGTAAGAAAATGGAAAACGGAAAAAATAATTCCAAGGGATATATATTGGGGGAGGGGAAAAATAATGAAAGAAACAAATAAATAAGCAAAATAAAAGTATTTAGAAAATGTTAATAGACAGACCAATAAGGACTTTTTGGGAAAAATAATTCTTTTGCTTCCAGATAAAGATTTAGAAAAACAATCATCATCCCAGACAATCACAAAAAAACAGTTTTATAAACACTTACAGTACTGTGCAAAAGTATTAGGACAAGAACTGTTTTATCTTTTATGAGGCATCAAAATAAAGTTTAAAATCACCCCTTTCCTAACACTTTTGCACACTACCGGTAGTGTGAAAAAGTATTAGGACTGAGGTGATTTTCCTAAAAACCTCACTGAAATTAAATACAGGGTAAAAAGCCAAACCTTTGTAAGAGTTATTTAACTAAAAAGGAAGAGGAAGGAAGGCTTCAGAATTTGAACTGGTCCCAACAAAGCCCTGATCTCCATCTTATTGAACATCTATGGGATATTTTGGATAAAAAAATTGAATAAGTCTAATGTTACTTTGCAAGACAGACTTTGGGAACAAATACAAGCTGCTTGACAGGAGATACCATTAGAGACATTGAAGAAGTTTGTGATATCAATGCCTGACAGAATGAAGGCTGTGATCAAAGCAAAAGGCTATTATACTAAATATTAAATTTATTTTGTAACAAGTATTTTTTTGTTGTTAAAGCATTTGTTGAGTAAGTCAAACAAAATTAATTTAATTAAATTGTTTATTTTTTGTCAATATGCCTCATAAAAGATAAAATAGTTATTGTCCCAATACTTTTGAACAGTACTGTATATATATATATATATATATATATATATATATATATATATATATATATATATATATATATATATATACTAGGTGCGATTGGTAAATTGTCGCAATTATTTTATTATTTCAAAGTGAAAGGCTATTATACTAAATATTAAATTTATTTTGTAACAAGTATTTTTTGTTGTTAAAGCATTTGTTGAGTAAGTCAAACAAAATTAATTTAATTAAATTGTTTATTTTTTGTCAATATGCCTCATAAAAGATAAAATAGTTATTGTCCCAATACTTTTGAACAGTACTGTATATAAAAAAAATGTCTATATTTAAGAGATGATGTATTGTAACCATTTACACTATTTACATTACTGTCCTTATCTTTATTCTTATATTGATGACGCTTTGAACCTTCTTTAGGTGTTATATGTTGGAATTTCAAACCAAACCCTTTATTTAGTCCATGAGAGAAAATTGTTCTAGTTCCACATACCATGCCTTTTTTTAATATCTCAGTTTCAGTTATTTCCCTTTAGTAATTCAACTCTCTCAAGTTTTTGTATTGAACTCACAACTCTTTGGGTCAAGTCCCTTTTAGGATCCCTCAGTCAATTTTTACCCACTGGGCCAACATATCTATAAAGACATCACTGAATTAATTTTTTGGACTTATAAACCTAATGTCTCAATAACCATTTTTTTACCAGAACTCATGTTACAATTTTTTGTTATTTTTGTTTTTTTCTAGCACAGGTTCCCATATTGTATTCATATCTATACTTGGCCAGCTTAAGAGATTTTTGTGGTCTAGCATATGTGCTGATTCCTTTAATTTTCATGTTTTCCAGTGAAACTAATTCATTGACTTGACCTAATGAGTTGTGAGTTCAATATCTGGTCACAATAGAGGTTAACAAAAACTTGTGAATATGACAATAAAGACAAGGACAAACAATATAAATAGTGTAAAAAGATTTACCAATATTTTTAAAACATTAATTATATCATAACAACATAGGCACAATAAATCAAATGTATAAAAATAGTAATTGTATTACTAGCTGTTTCCTTATGAAGAAACATCCGGCATCCATTGCTACTGGTTGAGATTTATAAAATTTTTCTCTTAAAACAGTTTTTCAGGAAAATAGGCTTAACTCTTAATAATACTGATGGGATTTTCTTTGCTGACCTTTTGTTTAAGGTTACATGGAAAGTTAACATCTTGATTATATCATTATTTTCTGTTGTAGTTACATTTGCTATCTATTTTAGTTGTTGGAAGTCTTAATATGATGTGGATTTTTTTCTTAAATATTCTGTGATTGTGTAGGTCCAGTCTAAAATCTGATGCAGAATTGTGCTCTTCAAGGCATAGTGGATTAATTTACTTGAAGTTATTCTTAATAAATGATCTGAGAAAATGGTCATATGTAGCTGGTATACAGTGAACATAATGCTTAAACATTTTGGGGCAAAAATCTCTTTCATTCATAGTAATCCTTTGTTTCTTTTCTTGCACTTCTTGCCTGTGGATCACTCTTCTGGTTTCTTGAATCCCTGCCACCTAAAACCAAATTCAAGGTCAACTGCAATCTTCTGTCTTTCTGAATCCTGTTCTTTTATTGACCTTTATCCTCACTAAAGTCTTTTCACCCTCTTCTCACTTCTAATGACCTCTTGCTTCTTAGTCACTCATTGCCTTGTTTGAAGTGAAATGATTAAAAAAAGCATAAAAAAAACATCAAAAAAGGAAGATTCAAGTGAAAAGAAGCAAACAATTTTTTCTGTAAAGTTTCTTCTGGTAGATTAGAAACCAAATTTATCTTCTTCATTGAAAAATTCCAAACTGGTTACCTATGTGATAAACCAAATTATTGCTTAACAATTACTATAAAATTTTAACAATTACTATTTGTAACAATTTTTCAATAAAAATTTTTTAACAATTACTGCAAAATAGAAACATAGCCTAAAAAGACTTGTGTTATAAATAACTGTTATGTAGAAAATTTAAAAAGGAACTATAAAAACAGCATAAATTATGCACTATAAAAAGTGACAAAATATATTTTAACTTCTTAACATTGCCCTTGTTTTTGCACTCTCTTTAATAGTGAGGAAGAAAAAGAGGTCAGGTGTGTAAACAAGAAAGGTAAGTAAATATAGATGGCTGGCACTGCTTACTTTCAAATATTGTTACTAAACAATCTGCTGGGAGCATTTGCTTATAAGAACTGAAATAAATATTGAAAGTATGCAATTACTCTTTCCGATTAATTGATGCATGAAGAAAGATGAGAAATGATTCACAACTGCTGACAATCACCTCTTCTACATTAATCAGATTTTGAAGAAGCATTTTAACTTCATATTATGCACATGCACACACATACATTACAGACTGCTTTATATATATATATATATATATATATATATATATATATATATGACAGAACATAAGAACTTCTTAGAAATGCATTTCATTTCAAGGAAGAGCATTTTTAAACTAACAATTTTATTGATGGAACCAGCATATATATATATAAAGAACCAAAATTTGTGGTGATGAAATTGAGGTGTAGCAGGGAGAAAACAGCACAAATGCAGGTTACATTTTCCATTGAAATGTTAAAAATACAGAGATGTTCAGCTTTAAATTTAAATTTTCACTGCTGTTGTATGTTGAATCTCATTTAGATTTTAAGTGTAAATTGGTGAGACCTTGTTCCATTCTAGTGCTATGTTTCACTTCGGAAAGTTTATCTTAACTTGAAAATATTTGTAGAAAAGACATAGAGAGACACTTTATGGTGTTGCAAAAGTGGCTGATGCTCAGATACCAAAACAAGAATATATATATATATATATATATATATATATATATATATATAAACTTATTCATAAATGTGTGTGTCCGTTACCTATAGACTCTGAAGCAGCTGAACCGATTTTCTTGAAAACTTACACAATTGTACTATAAGCATCTGTGAGTGTTCTTAGCTCAGTTTTGTGTCAAGTTACCCGCGATAAATATCGAAAATCGATAATCGAAAAAATTGGGTTATAGAATGAGTGGTCCAATTTTATTCAAATTTGATACACTCATAGACAAAGACATAAGAAACAATATTCAGAAGTTTCAACGTTGCAGTTCTTACAATAGTGCAGAAAATTTGATATCGATACCAGGAAATCAAAATTTGACTAACATCCATTCATTTTTCTTTCAGTCTACGGTTTCGCTTTAAATGGAAACGACTATTACTTTTTAGTCTTTCGTGCCAATGTCCAAAGAGTCTGAGCTCCAGGACCATGGATTAGCTTTCATTCCACCCGAGCAACGCCAGGCTATACTTCTAGTATATATATACACACACACAAACACAATCACACAAAAATTTCAGACTTATATTTAATATGAGTGTGGCTATATATGAATCCCTTCTAGCTTTTGGGTAGATTAATAGGACTTTTTATCAGTAAATCATTATATATATATATATATATATATATATTGAAACTGGAAATAGGGGTTGTTCTAACAAGAGAAATTGTTATAGATGAAAAAAGTGCAAGAAGCCATGAATGCTTTGTTTAAAGTGTAGATTTATTGCTATAATTATTATGAATATTACTTGCCTTTTCTATAATATATTAAGTGTCCATAATTGTATTTGTGTCACTAGACATGCTTCAAGTCTAAAGTTGACTATCTTCAGGCAACTAAATTTGTGACTTTACAAATCAAGATCTGTTTACTTTGAAAGAAAAGAACTGATTCATAACTTCAAACTTATCTTCAGACAAACGGATAGGAAAAATATCTCAATCTAGCATTTTTCACTTTTAATAAAGCTTCTTCCAAGATTAAAGCAAGAAACTTTAATAAAAATGAAAACATGCTTTATCCATATATTCAAATCTTATATATATATATATATATATATATAAGAAAAATTAAGGCAGACATGTTATTTCATGGTGAATTGGAAATATAGGCCTATTTCAGGTGAACCATCATCAGCTTCTGTCTTTATTTTACAAAAGATTTTACATTTTATTTGTGTAAAATTCTTTGTAAAAATATTTCCAAATAGGCCCATACTTCCAATTCACCATGAAATAATGTGTCTGCCTTAATTTTTCTTATATATATATACATATATATATATATATATATATATATATATAGAGGTACTACAGACTTACAAACAATGAACTGTATGAAATAACAGAAACCACATTACTTGAAGACTATCAATGATATCAACAACTAAAAGAGATATCACATGTAACTTGAAGAGAAATTAATGGCATAATCAAAATGTTCACCTTCGACACCATTTTAAATAAAAGGTTAAGAAGAAAATTTCTATCACTTCTTGAAAGATGGATAACACCTGCTGGACCTTATAATGAGTTTATAAAATTCATCTAAAAGCAGTACTGGTTGAATGCTTTTTTTTGGGAGTTGTGTATATTACCATATATATATATATATCATGTATGCAGATATGAAAATCCATATGGTTGATATATATATATATATATATATATATATATATATATATATATCATGTAAATAATTGCAGATATGAAAATCCATATACATGATATAAATATATATTTTTGGTTTTTCATATCTGTGACAACACAATCCATATATATATATATATTACGGAAATCAACGAATTTTAACGAAACTTGGTTATAAGCAACTGACAATTTGAAATGAAGCAATAAAAAATAATGTTCAAACAATTCATTTCATATATGTATATATATATATACACAAGCTATTCCAATAATGCTAACAAAACCTGAAAAAATTAAAAAAATATTTTTGATTTGGACAAAGAAATGTATTAATGACTTTTTCAAAAGTCATTTTTAGGTGGATAATTCTAAATGAAAATAGAATGGTTCTTTTGTTATTAATACTTTGCAAAATTTTATAAGGCAAGGAAACAAAGATGAACTCCTCTGAATTACCCTAAATTTTCTCCATTCTTTCATTGATGAAACTGCAATATAGGCAATTATTAAATATTTACAAATTCATTTGATGCACATATTATTGTGCAGTATTAACAAAAGAGCCATTCTATTTTCATTTAGAATTATTCACTTGGCAATAAATACTAAAAAATAGTATGAAATACATCATTTTTTTAAGACACTGGGGTGGCCTAATAATTATGTTTGGTAGTGTATATCGTGTATATGGATTTTCATATCTGCGACTATACATACAAACTTCTGTTGGTTCTTAGTCATAGTAGAAGTAGTAATAATGTAATAATAGTAACTGCGATGTTAATTATTTTGTATTTTTAGGATATATCCTAAACATGCATTCATAGACATATATGACATAAGCATATACATGCATATCTGAATGCTTTTAGTAATGGTAGTAGTTATGCCTTTGGTAGTTTTTTTACATCTTTTTAAGGCTTATGGCCGTATCACGTTGAATACACCGGTTCTCGCTCGATCACCGAAGTTAAGCAAAGATGAGACTGGTCAGTACTTAGATGGGTGACCACTTGAGAATATCAGGTGTTGTCAGCTTTTAGTGATGGATATGCATTGTGGTGCAGTGTATATCGGCTCGGAAAGAGAATTCAGTGAGCCAAGTTCAAACTCCAGTTGAATACCCTGCATTCACTTAAGCACTGGTACCCTTGGGAAAGGTATTAGTCCATCCCTTCCCTCCAGTTATGGATTAAATAACAAGGGTAGGACTTGGGGACCCTGCCCTTAAAAACAAATCCCAATGAATCTTGATACTCAAAAAAAAAAAGTATTATGAGACACAAAATTTATTTTATATAAAAGCAACAATAAATTGTTGAAAGGAAAAGGTATTACGAGCAATAAATAAATAATAAAAAATTTAGTTGGCAATAAATGACCCGCTGAGATTGATATGCCATAAAAACAAAACAACCAATCTTTTCTTTTCGTACATTACACTATTTACTTCTGTGATGTTTCCCATTGTGGTTTGCTTACGGCCATATCACGTTGAATATACCGGTTCTCGCTCGATCACCGAAGTTAAGCAAAGATGAGCCTGGTCAGTACTTAGATAGGTGACCGCTTGGGAATACCATGTGCTGTAAGCACTTAGTGACAGATGTGCATTGTGGTGCAGTAGATATCGGCTCGGAAAGAGAAATCGGTGAACAGAGTTCGAATTCAAGTTGAATACCCTGCATTCACTTAAGAACTGGTACCCTTGGGAAAGGTATTAATCTGTCCCTTCCCTCCAGTTATGTGTTAAATAACAGGGTAAGACTTGGGGACCCTGCCCTTAAAACCAAATCCCAATGAATCTTGGAACTCGAAAAAGAAAAAAGTATTACTGGACACAAAACTTATATATAAGCAACAATAAATTGTTTTATTTTGTTTTTTTTATAAGCGTTTCACCCCGAGCAAGGCATGTCACTGCCACTACTGTGCAGGGGGCTACATAGAGTGGAGAAAGGATGATTAAATATAGGAAATGTCAGAGGGTGGATGATAGGCGGGTAGGAATACCGAGAATGGTTAAATATAGGAAATGTCAGAGGGTGGGTGATAGGTGGGTAAGGATACCGAGAATGAGGGTTGGGTAAATGAGAGTGTTCTGAGAATAAATGGGAGTTAGTGTGATAGGAGGTGTCTATTGACCCTGTTGAAAGAAAAAAAAGGTATTACCAGCAATAAATAAATAAAAAATTTAGTTGGCACTAAATGACCCGCCGAGATTGATATGCGATAAAAACAAAACAACCAACCAACCAAAATCTTTTTAAAAAAACTTATAAATGCATTGTTATTTTGTTTCATTTGAACAACTTTCAAAATTCTAATTTTCATTTTTATCTGCTGGCTGTGAAATTGATAATAAACAAAGGAAAATTTATTTATATCTCAATTTATATCTATATATATATATATATATATATATATATATAAGTTCATTTATATCAATTTATATCAATTTATTTGTATTACTCTTTGTAATTACATTAATTTGTCTTGTGGAACAAAACTGCTGATTGGATTTTGGTTTTACTTAAGAAAGAATATCAATACATTGTGGGAAATATTTGCCTAAGATCCAAATGCATTTTTCTATCTGTGAAGTTGGGGATCATTTCTTTTATTTTCTCCAGTCGTTGGGAAGTGTTTTAACAGAGGACTGAAGGGATGCTTGGATAGTGAAAGGTAACTTCCGAAAATTAAGCAAAATATTAAGAAAACAGAAAAAATTTTGTTAGAAACAAAGAAAAGGGTACTGAACTGTTATACAATCATTGTATCTTAAAGGCATTTTTTGTCTTTCTTCTTTAAAGTATAGGATATTCAAATAAATGGATTATTTCTTTCTTTTTGTTCTTGTTACCTCATTGGTATGTGTCACAATTGAATTGCTATGTGACAAGCAGTATTTCTAAAGGGACAATTATATGAATACTTACTATATAACAATAATAACAATAATTATTATGTTGTCATTTTTCATCATATTTCAATTTCTGCTATGGTTACACTACCTACCAAGTGTGCTGGAAGACCTAAGGCAGGTTGTGGGGTATTGTTATGGCTCAATTTCATGTTTTCTATCTCCCCTAACATCACTAGAATTACATAGACAAAGTTCCTAGTATATGTCAGTGAATGTTGCACAATCTTCTCACAAATGGAGAAGAGACTTGAAGCAACCAAAATGTGGTTCTACAAAAAGTTGCTCAGGATACTGTGGATAGAATATTTGAGCAACGACAAAGTTTTAAAGAAAATGGAAACAAAAGGGAAACATACTTAATATCAGGAAAAGATAGTTGAAATTTTTAAGGCACATAATGAGGAAAGAGGGCTTGGAAAATTTGATGCTCACAGGACAGATTGAAAGCAGGAGGATATAGTTAAACAATGCATAACCTGCCTACTGAACTTGATTAAATGGATTACAGAGCAAGATAACAAAAAGACTTTATTTAGAGTTACAAAGGATAAGATATTGTGGGGAACCATGATTGCCAAAGTCCTGAGGGAGCAAGGAGAAGAAAAGAACATAAAAAAGAAAGAAGAGGATTCGGGTCAGAAGTTCCTTCTTGTTATTGCTACCACAGAGGAAGGCAGCTGATAACATATTTGAAGGGCCTGATCAGGTAGATGACAAAACGGGTGTTGCGAGGTGTAACAGGAGAAAATATACTAAGAGTCACCAGGGATAGAGAGACATGGAGAACCATGATCGCCTATGTCCTGAAGGGACAGGGCACATAGAAGAAGAAGTAGTACTTCAATACTGCCTCATATATTTTAATGTGAACATTTTTGTCTTACTGGTGTTATATCCTAGCATAGCACTCTGACAGGTGAACTAGCATTTTACCATAACAGATGACCTTACATGGCATCTTGAGAAAGGATCCAAAATAGTAACTTACTAGATTATCTGGCATGGTAACCAGAGAGATAACCCATCATGGGGGGTCCAGATAGATAGCCAGTATAATACCCTGTTGCAATTTCTGAGATGCATAATTAGGACATAAGGATTAGTGAATTTGATGCAAGTTTGCTGAAAGCCAGATTGACAGATGGAAACTACAAGTAACCTACCTAACAGGCTTGTCTATATAAAGTGGGAGATATAATGAAATGATAAACATTGTTAATAGCTACAAAAATACAAAGATGTGAAAGGACATGATTGCCCGTGTTCATAAGAAATGCAGTACATAGAAAAAGACTATAATAATAATAATAATGATAATAAGGCTTTATTCTTGCAGTGCAAAACCAAAGTTTTTTCACTAGGAACATCCAGGCAAATATTATACAAAATAATGTGCATCCAAAATGCAGGTTCTGTGATAAATACCAAGAAACAATACACCATCTAATCTCAGGATGTTCTGTACTTGCCCCAAATGAATATAAAAATCGTCACGATAGAGTGGGGCAATATTTACATTGGACAATGTGCAAACATTATGGAAAATATGTAAACAAACACTGGTATGAACATCACCCAGCACCGGTTACAGAAATAGAAGATGTCACCATTCTATGGGATTACACTATCTACACAGACAGAAAAATTGAAGCAAATAGGGCGGACATTATTGTTAAAAACCAGAAAGAAAAAACTTGCCTATTAATTGATATGGCTTGTCCAGCGGATTGTAACATAGCAACCAAGGAATTTGAAAAACTGTCAAAATATAAAGACCTGGAAATTGAAATAGAAAAAATGTGGAAATTGAAAACAAGAGCTGTGCCAGTGATAGTAGGTGCACTTGGAATGATAAAAAATGGAACAAAACAACACATTGAAAGAATCCCTGGAAACCCCAGCTTAAGAGATATACAAAAAATTGTCTTGTTAAGTACAGCTCACACACTAAGGAGAACTTTGTCTATGTAATGCTAGTGATGTTAGGGGAGATAGAAAAACATGAAATGGAGCCATAACAATACACCACGACCTGCCTTAGGTCTTCTCGCAGACTGTGTAGGTAGTGTAACCATAGCAGAATTGAAATATGATGAAAAATGACAACATAATAATTATTGATATTATTGTTATATAGTAAGTATTCATATAATTGTCCCTTTAGAAATACTGCTTGTCAGATAGCAATTCAATTGTGACACATACCAATGAGGTAACAAGAACAAAAAGAAAGAAATAATCCATTTATTTGAATATCCTATACTTTAAAGAAGAGAGACAAAAAATGCCTTTAAGATAAAAATCAACTTTTGGGAAAGATGCTTCAGACAAACTCTGGTAAAACAGTCTGTCCCAAAAATTAATGCTGAAAATAAATCAAATTGAAAATAGCAATTATTTTTTCTTTGTTTTAAAGACTGAAACAATGATGAATGAAAAAAGTGCCTTGCATCAAGCTGACCATTAGGCTGTTTTTTTTCCTCCTACAAGTTTTCCACCTATTTTATCGGGTTTGATCAACATGAAAAAATGTTTTATAAAAATATCTGGTAATCATGGGCAGGTGTGGTGTAAAGAAGTCTTTTAAAATGTATGAGATTAGGTCAAAACAGTATATATATATATATATATATATATATATATATATATATATATATGTCTGTGTGTGTGTATGTTCATCTGTGAGTGTGCCTATGTATGTATGTAAGTATAAAGGAAAGATATATGTACACTCACACACATATATATATATATATATATATATATATATGTATACACATACACACATATATATATATGAGAGAGAGATGCAGACACACATGTATGCAGACATTTTTATGTATATACACTCATGTATACACATATATAGGTATATGCACAAATGCATATATACATGTATATACCCACATAAGCACAAACACACATATATACACATATATATGGCTATACATACACACACATATATAGGTATATACACAAATGCATATATACATGTATACACCCACTAAGACATATATATATATATATATATAAGCTCAGTTTTGTTAAAAAGTTTTCTTAGCAACTTCTCCATTTTAGTTTTGCTAATGATTTTTATTCTGATGAAGTGTCAGTCGAAAGGCGCCTAAAATAATTTTTTTCCCCTTTTTCTTTTAAACAAGATACTTTTGTATCTATCTTAATAATAAAATGATCGTATTTGAATTAATTATATATATATATATATATATGCACACACACATAATGTATATATATATACATATATCTTTTATTTACATATAAACTTGTATACTTACACACACATATATATACACATGCATTTTCACACGCACTATACATATATATGCATGTATATTTACCCACACAAATATATATATGAACATGCACACACTCACATATGCACATAAACATGCACACACTCACATATGCACATATATTTATATACACCAACATATACACACATATTTATACAGATATACATATATTTGCACACACATGCACATTATATATATATATACATATATATATATATATATATATATATACACATATTAATAAATATACATATTATCCTACATCTATGGCACAACTTGGAACTATGCACCTGATGATTGCGTGATGCATGAAACTCTGAGTTGTGCCATAGACGTAGGATAATATGCATATTTATTAAGATATATATAGAATACAGCTCTGTTCATACATTGAGCACTGTTTTATTAACCACTGAATAATAATACTATACATATGTACACCCTTCTCATATGTATATTTATTAATTTATGTCACTATATATATATATATATATAGTCATCTGCAGACAGATCTGTTTCACTGTATCACAGCTCATCAGTACGGTTAGACATCAGATTGCTTTTTACCCAGGATTGAAACCCAATCGAATTATTGAGAGAAAGTATGAGAAAAAGAAGAGGTTTATAAAACACACAGGGAAACATATCTATTAATGTACCTGCAAACATACAGCCACACATTTGGCAAAGGATGAGAATAAAATAGTTGGAAACTTGAAAATATAGCGAAAATAAAAGGCTGGACTGTTATATGAGTGAGTGTAAAAAAGAAAACATGAAGGAATCTTTTATAAATGGATCTGTCACAACAGGCTGACTAAGGATATCACTAAGGTCAAAACAAGAACAATAATTTATTTAAATGTAGATAAATCATTTTAGATAGATACATACATAAATGCAATTATATTGATAAAACAGCCTTAGATAACAGGTTTAGATGGCTTTCTTTTCTAGCTCACTTTTTCACAATCTGTTAATTACTTGTCTATATAAATCTGTTCACTATCTCATTCTGTATTCTATCTATCTCAGTAAGTATACTATTTATCTATCTCTGTAACAACTGTCACTTTATATATAGCATTTATCTATCTCAGTTATTATCCAATCTATTTCAATGTGCGTTGTGGTACAGTGGATATTGACTCGGATCAACAAATCAGGGAGCCAAGTTCGAATTCCAGTTGAATTCCTTATGCACAAATACACTTGCGAAAGGTATTAATCCATCTCTTCCCTCCAGTTATGGGTTAAATAATAGGACAGATTGGATTCTATAGCCTTGGTCGGCAACCAGTCTACCACAGAAAGCAATGGCAACCTACTGCGGAATAATCTTCTGCCCAGTCAGTCATGTTTCTTTCGAGACATGATGGCCCAAAGTGTGTATCACATATGGCACTTAACTGACCATCTATGTATCACCTATCTGTCTCTACATCATCTATCTCTATGTACAATCTATCTATCATGGATATTAGCCTATCTCAGTCAAGTTTACCATCTATCTATATTTTTCTATGTGCCATCTATCTCTTTCTATGTGCCATCTATCTGTTTCTATGTGCCATCTATCTAAATCTTTCCATGTACAATTTATATCTTTCTATATACCATCTCTCTTTCTATGTGCCATCTATCTATATCTTTCCATGTACCATTTATATCTTTCTATATACCATCTCTCTTTCTATGTGCCATCTATCTAAATCTTTCCATGTACCATTTATATCTTTCTATATACCATCTCTCTTTCTATGTGCCATCTATCTATATCTTTCCATGTACCATTTATATCTTTCTATATACCATCTCTCTTTCTATGTGCCATCTATCTATATCTTTCCATGTACCATTTATATCTTTCTATATACCATCTCTCTTTCTATGTGCCATCTATCTATATCTTTCCATGTACCATTTATATCTTTCTATATACCATCTCTCTTTCTATGTGCCATCTATCTATATCTTTCCATGTACCATTTATATCTTTCTATATACCATCTCTCTTTCTATGTGCCATCTATCTATATCTTTCCATGTACCATTTATATCTTTCTATATACCATCTCTCTTTCTATGTGCCATCTATCTATATCTTTCCATGTACCATTTATATCTTTCTATATACCATCTCTCTTTCTATGTACCATCTATCTATATCTTTCCATGTACCATTTATATCTTTCTATATACCGTTTATATCTTTCTATGTGCCATCTATCTATATAATTTTTTCTGTTTCAGTCAGTGTACAATCTATGTACCATCTATCTGTCTCTACATCGTCTATCTCTATGTACTATGTATCTATCATGGATATTACCCTATCTCAGTCAAGTTTACCATCTATCTATATCTTTCTATGTACCATTTATCTTTTTCTATGTGCTATCTATATCTTTTTATGTGCCATCTATCTATTTCTTTCTATGTACCATCTATGTATATTATCCCATCTATTTCAGTCAGTGTACCATCTATGTACCATCTATCGGTCTCTACACGGTATATCTCTATGTACCATCTATCTATCATGGATATTATCCTATCTCAGTCAAGTTTATCATCTATCTATCTCTTTCTATGTGCCATCTCTCTATGTACCATTTATATCTTTCTATGTATCATCTATCTTTGCACATCTATCTTTGTCTATGTATTATCTATCTATCTCTGTACCATGTATATCTTTCTATATACCATCTAAATTAGACATTTTATTGTCTCTCTCAGTCAGTGTACCATCTATCTATCTCTGCACCAGCTATCTATATCTTTCTATGCACAATCTATCTTTTTCTATTTATCATCTCTCTCTCTCTCTGCACCATCTGTCTTTGTTTATGTACCATCTATCTATTTCTACACCATCTATTGCAGCCATTTTCCTGTCTATCTCAGTCAGTGTTCTATCACTCTGTCATCTATTTATCACTTTTTATACATCATCAATTTTTGGATCCTATATACATCTTTTTCTATGTACCATCTATCTATCTCTTTTTATGTTTTATTTATTTATTTTCCTGTCTATCTCAGTCAGTTTACCATTATTCTATCTCTGTAACATCTATCTGTCTCTTTTTATGTACCGTCTATCTGTCTCTTTTTATATATCATCTATCTCTTTTTATGTTTCATCTATCTCTTTTTAAGTACTATCTATCTATCTCTTTCTATGTACTATCTATCTATCTATCTATCTATCTATCTCTTTTTATGTTCCATCTATCTCTGCAACATCTGACTCTTTCTATGTACCATCTATCTGTCTCTTTGTTTCATTTATTTATTTTCCTGTCTATCTCAGTCAGTTTACCATCATTTTATCTCTGTAACATCTATAAATCTCTTTTTATATACTGTCTATCTATATCTTTCTATGCATCATCTATCTCTTTCTAAGTACCATCTATCTCTTTTTATGTTCCATCTATCTCTGCAGCATCTGTCTCTTTCTAAGTACCCTCTATCTGTTTCTGCATTTCATCTATCTCTGTCTGTGCACCATCTATTTATCTCTGTCTATCTTGATCTGCATACTATCTAAGTTAGATATGTTTACAGAACTAATGATATTTTATTGAATTCTTGTTAAGCCAACCAAAGAATTCCTGGAAAAATGAGAACTGTACAAGACAGTGGCCCAAACAAAAACATTTTGAAATAAGAAAGCAGTTGACTGTTTTAGAAATATATGTCTGTCTGCAATTCACATATTCTCAAGTCCATAATAATGATACCCTTTTATGTTATAATCTGATCTAAATTACCTAACGTATCATACTTATGCACACATATCTTTCTTAATACTCCAAACATTTTTTTCGGACACTCATATTTCAATAGACACTCTATTTCTTTTTTCTCTAAAACAATGTGAATTATGTCTGCTTGCCTGCACCTTCAAGAGACTTAAAGAAAATACACTCTCCTTTTTGGAGTGCCTAAGACCACTCTGCCACCAAGTGTCACAGTTTAACAAGGTTCAATTATGCTTTTTGTTTTTTTAATCGTTTCACCCCAAGCAAGGCAGTAATGCCACTGATACGCAGGGGGCTACATAAGAGTGAAAGATTAGATAGGAGAAGAGTAAAGAGAAAGATGAACCAATTACAGGAGGTGTCAGAGAAAGGAGTAAGAGAAGGATGGGAATACAGGTGTGATGTGTTGCAAAGATAGAGAGAAAGGAACAGATATACAGGGTGCTGTAGAAAAAACTGGTGTCAAGTGGTTATGAGATGTGTATTGACATTGCATTTAAATTCCTGGAGGTTGTAGCCATCAGGAAAGCAAGAATATGGAAGAGAGTTCCACAAGCAGGAAGTGCGAGAAAAGAAGCTGATGGAGTAGAATTGTCAGCTGCATTTGGTTGATCTAACTGTGAATGGGTGAGACCCAGTTGCCAGCCTGGTTGCATGAGTAAACTCCTGTGGCAAAGGCACCAGTGACTTAAGTTTGTTGGAGCAGAAGCCATGAAAATATTTGTAGATTAGACACAGAGAAGCCACATCCCGTCAGTAAGAAAGTAGCTGGAGTCGAACCGTTAAGTAGGTACCTATCATATTAGTGATTCTTCTTTGGAGTGACATTACCGATTCTCCTTTGGAGGCTTGTGAAGAATGCACATCTTCTCGGAAGTCCATATCTACTCTTTTTTCTTTTGTTTGAGTTTGTGTTTGAGTTTTGTTTAATGGCATATCAACCTCTGTGGGTCATTTAATGCCAAAAAGGTAGGATTTTAAGTTAGTTTTTTTTAATGTTTGGTTATAATGAGAAAGTTGATTTAGTCAGATTTTAATGAAAATTTTTTTGTTTTTATTCTTTTTTATTTTAGAAAACTGAACATGTCTTATAGTTTGTATTAAAAATGTTTTGCTGAGAATAAATATTTTCTTTCCAAAATGTATTGTTGGTAATATTATTCCTTCAAAAATGTATATTTTTCTATCAAAGTCCATTTTTATGTATATATTTCTAAAAAAGTGTATTTTTATACTTTTATAGTGTTCAACTCCAGTTTGGGGGTAAATCTTTTGCCCATAGCTGGGACTCTAACAGGTGCTACCACTCCGGCTCAAGGTGGACCTGAGAAGAACAGCAATTAAGCGGTGGTTCCATGCTACTCACAACCTCCCAATCAGAGGCCTTGCTGCCGGATGCAGTTTACTGTTATGCCCAGGACCCTTTTTCTTTTGTATCCAAAAGGTAAACAAAGCAATGTGTAAAGCTTCAATGGATTTCTATCCAGCATTACTTCCTACTAGCTCAAACATGATTTTGTGGATATCCATTGTTTAAGCAGACACCTGGCTTTTTTATTTTATTTTTTAAGAAATTTGAATTACATTCAACAAATTTAATGTTTTCTTGCTTGATCTGCCTGATCTGGAGTGCTTTAGCCCACTCAAAAGTGTGGGCTTCCAAACCAGCAAGAATTTGAAGAATGCAAATTCTCTCATTCAGGTCTTCTGGAAAACTGTTCATTTTTCTATATCCAAAATGTCAACAAAGTAATGTCAGATAATATGTACAAACTGGCACAAATAAATAGCAATTTATAAAGATATATATAACTAAGTTGTCTTGGCTGTGTTTAGAAACAAAAGAAAAATTTCCATTGAAAATAGCTAAAGAATTTGCTGAAAGCATGCAGGAAACAAACACTATGGACAATTCCTCCACACAGGTAGCCTTCAGAAAAGAAGTGGTAAGGACACTAGAAAAACTAAACATAAAACTTAGTAAATATTCTTTGTCCATCACATTTAATGAAACATATTTATATATATATATATATATATATATATATATATACATGCATGTATGTGTATTTATGTGTGTATATATGTATATATATGCATGTGTGTGTGTGTTTATGTGTGTATATATGTATATATATGTGTATGTGTGTGTATATATGTGTGTGTTTGTGTGTGTGTGTGTATATGCACATATATATATATATATATATATATGTGCGTGTGTGTATGCATGTGTATGTCTGTGTGTTCTGGGTCTTCCAGAAAGTTTGTGTCAATTTTTAAGGAAAATTTATAAACTAATCAAAATTATGCCAACTAAATATGAACCATTTTGTTGTACAACCTTTTCTCCATTTTTCCTTCAAATAAAATTATGTCTTTCCAGAATTGAGGTGGTTTTTCAGCAAAGAACTCATTAAGGTGTTTTTTTTATGTAATCCAAAGAGTTAAAAGTTTTACCATTGAGATTATTTTGCAAGGACTTGAATAAATACAAATTCAAATTAGCAATGCCTAGTGAACATAGCAAGTGGGGTAACACATCCCAGCCAAGCCGCAACAACACCTGTTCCTGTTTGCCAATTCTGGGCATTTTTTCCTTGAATTGCTGTGTTTAATTCATCCTGTTGTGAACAGTACTTTTCAGAATCAGTTGACTGGTTATTTGGCAGGATCTCATAGCATAGGATTTTTTCCAATCCCACTTTCCAATCCCATGACTTTCTTAGGATGAAGACGTGATTTTGGTGTGGTTAAAGTTGGCTCATATTGCTTAACCCAAGATATTTTTGCTGAACAATCCATTTCTTATCAGCCATCACAATTTGCTTTAAAAATGCTGCATTTTCATTGCATTTACTCAGCAAATCACAGACAGAAATTTGATCAAAAAGATTTTTTTTCATTCAGATCATCTGGCACCCAAACACTGCAGTGATTTGAGTACTCGAGCTTCACTAAGTGCTCATTGATGGTGGATTTTGATAAATTTAGTGTTTCTGCCAATGCCTGCATTGTGTAATGAGTATTTATATCAATGAATGTCTTGATTTGGTCATCATCTGTATTGGGGGTGTCTGTATGAGCATTTTTTATCATTCTTCACAAGGTTACAATCATTAATTTATACTTAGTGAACCACTTTCAAATATATCTGTCAGCAAAGCACCTTTGCCATACACAGCACATATCTTTTTTTGCTACTTGCAAGGCATTTTTGCTTTTAGCCTAATTAAAAAGCATCAACTGTCTGAAATGCACCTTTTATAATCTTCCATTTTCATAGGGATGCAAAATTGACACAAATTGAGTAATTTTAAACTTGATTTCACATGAGATAGCTTGAAGTATGCTCTAATAGAAAATGTAAGCATATTCTGTCTGTCAATAAATTTGACTGTTTTCTAACATGAATGAATAAAAATAGACATGATCTTTCCACAATCCAATAGTATGAATTACAAAAACTGACAAAAATATGTTTCCCAATATTATAGTTTTATATGATGGGAAAACAGTTGTGTAAATACATCCCCAGCGCGAAGACCAGAGTGTGGATTTTTATCACCAAGGAAAATGTAATCTGCCTGACTATAGACATTATTGTTCTTGCAACCTGCAAAGGGACCAGGGGTGAGGGTGGGGGTAGAAAAATATTAGGACTAGAAGCTATGGAATATAAAGTTAAAGGCCATACCCATAATAACTGGTGCAATTGGAACCACCTTGAAAACACTGAAATATAATCATTAACTCTAAACTTAGCAAACCACTCCTCTACAGTTCTTTCAGCTAAAGCACCTTCACTGTACACAGCATATAACTTTTTGCTGCTTGCAAGGCATTTTTGCCTTTATGGTTAGAAAAAAAAACAAAGTATCTAAAATGCATCTTGTAATCTTCCATTTTCATAGAGATGCAAAATTGACATGAATTAAGTAAATTTAAACTTTCTTTCTCAAGAGATAGTTTGAAGTGTGCTCTAATCGAAAATGCAAGCATATTATATCTGTCGATAAATTTGATGTGTTCTAATGTGTTGGAATATGAATGACTAAAAATCAGCATGCACTTTCTGGATAACCTACGTATGTCGTGGTACAGTGGATATCGACTCAGAACAACAAATCGGGGAGTCAAGTTCAAATTCCAGTTGAATTCATTGCATTCACTTACACACAAATACACTTGGGAAAGGCATTAATCCGTCTCTTCCTTCCAGTTATGGGTTAAATAACAGGACAGATTGGGTTCTATGGCCTTGGCAGGCAACCAGTCTACTGCAGAAAGCAATGGCAACCTACTGCGGGATAATCTTCTGCCCAGTCAGTCATGTCTTTTTAGAGACATGATCGCCCAAGTGTGTTTCATGTATGGCACTTAACTGACTGACTGAATGTGTGTGTGTATGTGTGTGTGTATTAACAATAAGTCAATGTCAATGAGCACTCCATAAGTTGTGCCTTGTGCTAGTTAAGACTTTACCTATTGTTGCTGTAAAAAATTAGAAAACAATAACAAAAGACCAAAAACAACAACTATGGTTAACAGGCAGACAGAATATTGAAACCACCTCACTGAATTCCCACTGTTATAACAACTGGGCTTTTTCACACTTCAGTGTCAACAGTAAGTGGTACACAGAGAAATGCACAAAACGCACGCATGTATACTGAAAACTAAAATAAAATCAAATATTTCTCGACACCCATGTGAAATAGACACGCCTACCTGGCACACCTGCCTCAAGTGATAGACATGTAGTGACAACATTTATTTACTTTTTTGTTTTTTACTTGTTCACACTTATTTTTTGCATCCAGTAATTCACAACTTGGCTCATTTTGAAAACTCATTCCTCACACTCATCATCCACATTCCTTCACACCTCTTTTCATTTGTCTCCAGATTCCCCCCCACCCACCTAGGAACACCTTTCAGACCTGCAGGCAAAAATAACTTTCATGTCCAAAAACAAGACTTTATAAAGTTCTCTTTTTCTTTCACTTATTTATTCATTCACTTTGTTTTTCTTTCTTTTCTTCTTTCATTCCTCTTCTTTCTACTTTCTTAATTCCTTGCATATAAAGTTCTTTTCCTTTCACATATTTATTCATTCATTTAGTTTTTCTTTTTTCTTCTTTTATTTTTCTTCTTCTATTTTTACTCATTTTCTTTCTTATGTATTTTTCTTTTTTATTTGTCATTTTCTTTGCATTTCCTTCTCTCTCTCTTCATCACTGTTTGTCTTTTATTTATCTCTTTCACTATCACTTTCTTCCTTTGTTTTTGCTAGTTTGTTTCTTTCACTTTTTTCAAATTCTTTCTTTTACTTCCACATTGTCCCACAGATAAATTTCTTCTTTCTTCCTTCCATGCATATAGTTTTCATTTTCATTCTTTATTTGTCTTTCTTTTCTGAATTTTTTCATTTATTTTTGCCTATTTTCATTTATCTTTTTCATTATAAATTTTTGTTCTTCTTTAATATTTTTTGTCTTGTTTTTCATTTCTTCCTTTTTCTTTTATTCAAATTCTTTCTTC
>JBBBDQ010030480.1:92500-152713 GCA_037127315.1 Ascarosepion bandense
ACCGATATTGTTAATTTGTGTATTGCCGACACTATGACATGCATGTACCACATCAGCAATTATTTTCGACTAACTCGCTTTCCTTCTATTTCAGAAGCTGCATTAATTAAAACGTGTGTAAGACTATGACTCAATTGATTATGATGTTGAATTTTTGTTTTCTTTTATGATACACCAAGAGAAACCAAAATCTTCTAAAATTGTTCTAATCATATAATAGTCTAATTTTGTATGTCTGTACATAACTTCTTTTCTGTCTTCTCAGTTCCTATACTTTTATTGTTTTCACTCCTTAATAATGTTTTGTTTCTTTTTGCAGACTCTCTCGCACTCAGTAACACCTTGATAACTTATTTATGGCCATATCATCTTGCAACACTGGTTCTTGTCCAATCACTGATTAAATTGGTAAGTTATTATATTTTTTGCTTGGTTTTGTTTAGCAGCATATCAACCTCTATGGGTTTAATGCGAAATATTTTGAACATAATTTTATGGCTTCAACCATAGATAAAATGTATTGCTGGTCATTTTGCTATAAAATGTATTGCTGGTAAGCACTTCCCATGTGAGACAGCAGCTTTTGCATTGAGTGTAATGTAAATTTTATAAAATGTAAGTGAAAAGTCAACCTGTTATATTATACCACTTTGGGCCTCTGTAGATAATTCCTAACACTTGCTTATTATTGCCTTTTAGCAGACAGTGAGAATCAAAACCACTACCAATAGTGACCATGACAGCATGATGAGCCATCGAAATATAATCCTTTCTGGAACATTTAATACATTCTAGAGTTTTTTTAACTAAATATCTCATGAAGAAGACTGATATACATACATGTTGTATACACTAATGTTTTGATATTGATAAGATTGATATACATTTGATATTTGATAAGATTGATATACATACATGTTTTATACACTTTAATTTTGTTTTATTCATTGTGTAACCATTTTTGTAATTTTTTATAATTTTTTACACAGATTTTGTTTATCAAATAAAGTAAAAAAGTTGCATATTTTGGCTTTTGCATTTCATAATTGGATGTGGTTTTGGTAATTCATAATTGGATGTGCGTTGTGGTGCAGTGGATATCAACTTGAAATGACAAATCAGGGAGCTGAATTTGAATTCCAGTTGAATTCCTTGCATTCACTTACGCACAAATACCCTTGGGATAACGTATTAATCCATCTCTTCCCTTCTTTTTATGAGTTAAATAATAGGACAGATTGGGTTCTATAGCCTTGGCTGGCAACCAGTCTGCCACAGAAAGCAATGGCAACCTACTGCGGGATAATCTTCTGCCCAGTCTCTTTCAAGACATGATTGCCTAAAGCAGGTATCATGTATGGCACTTAACTGACTGTATTCATAATTAGAATTTTAGTTTAATATATTTGCCATCCAATGTTTCTAATGCAGAAGATATCAACTTTATTTGTATTTATTCTTGAAATAGTAAAAACTTGAAGTCAGTTTGTAAGCAAAAATTTGCAGAAATTAGGTATTTCTGTACATTTTTCAGATGGTTGTTAAAACTAAATGCTCAAAAATTGGTAAAACTATGAATCTAACTTTTGGTTTCAGTACTTAACATATCAATCTTCAGGTTTCACATTAAATTAGATAGTAATTTCCTAAGAAAATGAAAAGTCAACCTGTCTTAATGTGACAGGCCTTGCAAGCCAGCAACAGGTATAATCTAATGTTTATAACAGAAGACCTCAATATGTGGAGGTGTTTCTGGACTGGCATGTTGCAAAACCTACCTACTGTTGGCTGAGAGGTGAGTGAGTGTTTCTACATTATCTAAATAGTTTATATTCTGTACCTGTTTTTTTTGGTATCTCCAATATCTAGTTTACTTTTTGGGGGTCTCTTTTGCTGACTGAAAACTTATGTATTCTCTCTTCTTGCAGTTAACAGTTAGTCCTTTCTTCTTGCTTTCCATTATTACTTTGTCTAAGAGCTCTTTGGAATTGAGTGAATGACTGTAGTTAAAATGCTTGCTCCAAAGGTATTGAATTTTTTTTTTTTTTAATCATCTCACCCCAAGCAAGGCATTCCACTGCCACTATTGCGCATGGGGCTACATAGGGGAAGGTAAAGAGAAGAAGTGGTTAGACATAGGGAATGTCAGGAGGAAGGTGACAGATGAGTAAGGATACCGAGGATGAGGGTTGGGCAGATGGGAAGAGTGTTTGATAGAATAGGAGCAGGTTAGTGTGTTAGGAGGTGTCTATTGACCTTACATTTAAACTCCTGGAGATTGTAGCCGTCGGGGAAGCAATCGTGTGGAAGGGAATTCCACAGTCGGGAAGTGCGATAAATTCATAAAATCTGCAATAAGGTTGCCTTTCTGAGAGGTTTCTATAAATACTTATATGTCAATTGTTTGGATGAGCTCTTTGCTATGGTACCTAGACTTTTGAGAAATTTAAGAAAAGTAATAGGCTGTCATTGAGATCTCATCAACTTGCAGTTGATCTGGCTAGATGTAGCTGTAAATTCTATGTTAGCATTTTCTTCTCTCACACTTCACACTTGTAAAACTTCCTTCCAACTCCAAGCTTTCCAGCCAACTTTAATCACCAAAAATTTAAATGCAATGTTGATTGCTATCCAGTCTTCTTGCTTATCTTTTTCTCTTCCCGCTCATTATTAACATTTCTGTTCTTAATCCTTTCACACACTTTAACTCTTTGTGTCTTAGTGGCTTTACTGCCTTGCATGGGGTGAAAGCAATTAAAAATAATCACTAGCTGCTGTCTTTCTGATTACTCTTTCCACTCATTATTAATGTTCTGTTCCTAATTCTTCTACACCCATTAATCTGTTATGTCTTAATGGCTTTATTTCCTTGCATGGGGTAATACCAATTTTAAAAAAATTGTAAAATCTAGAGGTAGTTTATTGTAAAATGAGGAATAAAATCTGTTAAATTAAAACTGAATAATTTGCACCATTTAAATAGATAACATTTTATTATAGACAACATTTTTAAAGTGATTGACAATGTTTAGTTCTATACACTCTATTCTATTTTTCTTTTAAGCCAGAGCTATTTCGAGTAGAGACAAATGAGTTTTCTTCAGTAGAATTAATCCTATTGATTGTCAAGTTATTCGCCTTGCAGCCTGTAAAGGTTAAACCATAAACTACTTTGAAACAAAGATGAATTTTCAATAGCCTCTCTTATAACAGCCCTTGAATTCAAGGTCCTCAGACTGCTGTTGAAGACACTTGTAGATTCTTCCCACTTCCAAACCCTGACCAGCTCCAAAGAAAGAGACTTGCATTCTTCCTCAGTCTTCTATTGGCTGCTGCCAATCTGACAAAACCAGAAATGATAAGAGGCATCAAAAGATCCTCCAAAGAGTCATGAAGGAAAGTACAAAGACACTGTCCAGGCTTGCCTTTGAAAAGAAGAGGCGGAGGGCCATTCATTTTAAATATGTCATAACATTCATCATGGCTTCAAGTCTAATCTGACACTTAACATTTCAACATGGAAGGTGAATTGAAGCATTCACAATCAAAATGCTAACACCTCCAAGACTGAGCCCAGAATCTTTTCATAGCTGCTTCTATTGAAGTTATGACAAGGTGAACCAATTAATTATTCTACATTTATATTGTATGCTAATTACTTCATCCTAATCACGAATGAAGTGTAATGAATTGATGTTTGGTTAAAGAGCTTTTTAGATTTAAGGATATTTATACTAACTGGACAATCTAATCAAAGATAAATGAAAGACTTGAAGCAACCAAAATGTGGTTCTACAGAAGGATTTTGAGGATGCCATAGACTAAACTAGTTAGCAATGAGAAGCAGTGGAGATTGTAAAACTCAGTGGAGGGCTACTTAGTGAGCTGAAATATTTCTGAGGAGTGGGGGAAACTCAAATAGTGTCTTTCTTTCATACTAAACCACTATCTTATACACAGTATATCTACATATCAAGTTGTATACATTATTTATAATTAATGTCTTCCTTCAGATATGAAAATATGATGATTAAGTCTTTTTCCCTCCTTAACAACATGTCTGTTTCTATCTATCTGGTTGTTTTATTTTGTTTGTTTTACTTTCAAACTGGTTTCTGTATGTGTCATAAAGCTAAATGAAAAAGAAAATGCAGAGGGGAAAGTGCTGAAGAGCAAATATTATCAAAATCAGAGACTGATCAGTTTCATAAGTTTTTGAAGCTTATAAAAGTGGAGGGGCAACCAAGGAGCCAACCAAAATTCTGAAAGGGGGCTTGGCACCTTTGGCCTCATTGTAGAATCACCACTGATGACAAGGTTTTGGAGAGGATGGAAATGAAAAGAAAAACAGCAGTGCTGACAACAGACCTGGAAAGGAAACTACAGGACCTTCTATAGAAGGTAGCTGAAGAAAGCAAAAAGAAAGGACTAAGCATAAACTACAAGAAAACTGAATGCATGGTCATCAGTAAAAAGAGGAACCTAAAATGCCAGCTTCAAGTCAGGGATACTGAAATCAAGCAGCTAACTAAATTTAAATACCAGGGAAGTGTTCTAACAGAGGACGGAAAGTGCAACACTGAGATCTGAAAGCATATTGGCATGGCCAAGGACATATTTCAAAAGCTGAGTATAGATTTAAGAGACAGAAAAAAATTTTTAGAAACAAAGAAAAGAGCACTGGATTGTTATGTGATGTCTGTTCTTCAATATGGACAATCTCATCAAAGATGAAGGAAAGACTTGAAGCAACCAAAACGTAGTTCTACAGAAGGATGATGAGGATACCATGAACTGAACTTGTTAGCAGTGACAAGTTTTTAGAGAGGATGGAAACAAAAAGAAAAATTATACTAACATCAGGAAAAGATAGCTAAAGTTTGTGGAACATGTAATGAGGAAAGAGGGCTTAGAGGATATGATACTCACAGAACAGATAGAGAAAAGACAGACAGGGGAAAGCAATGCATAACATACTTGATGGGCTTGAGCAAATGGATGACAGAGCTGGGTTTTGGAGAAGTAATTAGAGAAAGAGTGTTAAGAGCTACAAGTGACAGGGAGAAGTGGAAGGACATGATCGTCTATGTCCTGACAGAACACAACACACCGAAGAAGAAGAAGATGCTTACATTAATATATGATATCCATAAATATTAAATGAAAAAAATCTAGACTCTCAATGTTTTTTTTTTAAATATTGGAGTGTATGAAAAGTATTTTCATTTTTCTAACAAATGATTTTGAGAACTTATCTATGTTTTTGAAGCTTACATAATTTTCTATACATGGTGCCATCAAGTCGGGTAACTTTGATAAGGAGGGCTACATTGATAAAAATGTCAGTGAAATCAATAATCAAAAACTTTCTAAAGGAAAAAAAACTCATTTCAGGTTGCCCAGCAAGAGAGCAAACCATTTTTCCTAAAGTTTGTTATTTTTAAAATTTTTTTTACTCAGAAATGCTTTTCCGGTTCAGACTTTCCGAAATTTTCACTGAGAACTTACTGCCTTAGCTATGTTCCACATAAAATATTTACTGTTGAATGAGATGACATTTTCATTTGCAAAAAGATTCTGGTGTTGACAAAAAAAGATAGCTTTAAAATTTTAAGAGTAGGTTCCTGCAAAACACTGATGACAGGTGTACAACATACAAGATCCAAATTCACCAAAAATAATACAGTTTAATGAATTCATGATGAAATATTACAGTTTCATGAACTCCTTCAACATAACAGTTTAATGAACCCCCCCAATATTAAAATTTAATGACCCCCTCAATATTACAGTTTAATAATTTTATAATAAATGCATCAAAAGAAACTTGTTTTAAATGGGGCCAGATCATAAAAAAAAACTGAAGTTCCGATAATATTTGATTTCACTAAGAAACTTTTTTCTGAATTATTCTCAGATAAAATTTGGAGTGATTTTATATGCATTTTAGTATAATACCTACAAAAATGAACAAAACAAAAAGTGGGGGATCAGTTTAGTAGTTAAATGCAATATTTAACTGATTACCATTTCTATACCAAACCTATACAGGAAAACAGTTAATAATTTTATAAAATTCTTGACCTTTGTACATCAAACTTTTGTTTTCATATTTGATCGCATGATTTTTTCCCAAAGTGTTGGGATGGATTATATTTCATCGGGATTATTCCACCTTGCCTGACCAGGATGCCAGTAAAGCCTCATTCTATTCAGGCCTATAAAAGATAAAAGCATAAATCTTTTATCTCTCTTTTGCTCTTTTCACTTATAGGAGGCATTAAGTATAAGACATTGTCTAATCTTTCTTTTTTTTTTAATCATATCACCCTGAGTAAGGCGGTAACACCACTGATGTGCAGGGGGCTACGTAAGAGTGAAAAGATAGGAAAAGAGAAAGTCGAAAACCACATCCTAAACAGGGAACAAGAGATGAGCCTCTACATCTGTTCAATAGACGTGGGTGGAGTGTGAACTGGAAGATTGTTTAGTCTACCTACTCCAATTGAAAAAGAAAAAAGAAAAGAGTAAAATGATTGGAAAAAGAAAGTCGGAAACCACATCCTAAACAGGGAACAAGGGATGAGCCGCTACACCTGTTCAATAGACGTGGGTAGAGTGTGAACAGAGCGATAGTTTAGTCTATCTACTCCAATTGAAAAAAGTAAAAAGAAAATAAAAAGAGTGAAAAGATTGGCACTCATCCAACATTTGTGGTGCATTATGCATGACAAATAACAACATAAATGTTTCTTTTGCTTTTCCTAATTATCTGAATACATGTAATTTTCTCTTCTTTCATGTGCTATTTTTTGTATATAATGTCAGACTACTTTTGTTTTCTGGGTACACTCTTCTACAAAACAACTAACCAACCTAACAGGCACCTGCTTGGATATATTTGCATTTGTTTAACATATTAGATTAGCAACTAGGTCCCACACTCTTACAGTGAAACCAATAAGATGTAACCACAATTTCTACTCCAACAGCTTCTTTTCTCGCACTTCCCGCCTGTGGAATTCCCTTCCACATGATTGCTTCCCCAACAGCTACAATCTCCAGGAGTTTAAATGTAAGGTCAACAGACACCTCCTAACACATTAACTCGCATCTATTCTCTCAAACACTCTTCCCATCTGCCCAACCCTCGGTATCTTTACCTGTCTATTACCCTCCTTCTGACATTTCCTATATCTAACCACTCTTTCTCTTCACCTATGTAACCCCCTGCACAATAGTGGCAGTGGAATGCCTTGCTTGGGGTGAAATGATTAAAAAAAACAACAAAAAACCACAGAGCCCACCTGTGGTTTATACTGCAACTATACTGAGCAGACCTTAGTTACAGTTTCTGGGAGAAAAAGCGCATTATCTAGCATGATCAACAGTTTGTACTAGGTCATCATGATCAAGCCAAATTTCACTCACAATTTAACCTTAATAGCCTAGTCTGGTATGGATGGGCAGTTAAAATAAATTAAATTAAAATAAATCAAAATAAATCAAAATAAATTATTAAATTATTAAATTAAAATAAATTAAAATGAAATAATAATATAATTAAATAATATAATTAAATAATAATATAATTAAAATGAAATTATTAAATTATTAAATTAAAAAAACTATTTATTAAAATATAAAGTGGCAACATTTCTCCCTTCACACCCTGTAAAGCTGTAGCAGACTTTAGAAAGAACTAGAAACACAAACAAGAAACAAGGGATAAACCTCTACTCCTGTACAAATGACCGGGGAGGAGTGTGAACTAGATGATAGGCAAACTTAATGTTCAATAAAGATTTTAAACTAACTGCATTGTCATTTGATTTGAGACTTTGATATAAACGATAATATTCAATGAATCTGAGACCTTGGAGATGTCTCATTGGTTACTCGCTTCCTCATAATAATGGCTGGCCACTCATATTTAAGAATCTACCAGGGCAGCTATGTCTGCTCAGGCAGACTTGTGTTTGTCCAACACCCACAGAGCTCACCTGTGGTTTATACTGCAACTGTACTGAGCGGACCTTAGTTACAGTTTCTGGGAGAGAGCACATTATCTAGCTTCATCAACAGTCTGAACAAGGTCAGCACACTCAAACCCTCAGTCATGATGACTTGTGACTTTGTGCTAAAACAACAATTGACAACTTCCAAAGAGTTCTATTTACCAAATGTCACTCACATGGCTTGAGTTGACCCATGGTCTGGTTTTTAGATACTTTCTCCAGGTTAATAGAATCAAGAAATCACCTTCCTGAGAAATCAACAATGATGTGATCTGAACTTGTGGTCAGAAAATGAAAGTCCTAATCAGTTGGCCATGATAAATCTATAAATGTATTTGAAAAACCCATGTATGTGTTGAATTCATTTATTTCGGTAGTCCTTGTCAGATGCCTATAAGTCTAATCAGGTATGGTAGAAGCCAATTCCCTCACCCCACCACTTTCAACAAAAAAATATTACATTTTTAAACATTTATATTAGATGCCCAAAAAGAAATTTAGTCAAATCAAAAATATAGATAATGTTCCAGTAAGATTTGATTGTATTGTACAACAATTTAAAAAAAATATTCCCTGCTGAAATATGCCAACAAATACAGTAATTAATCCTGTTTGTTCCAACATAAAGGGATAATTTAATTTTTTTCATAATCATTTAACCCCAATCAAGGCAGGATTGGCACTGGTGCACAGGAAGTTACAGTAAGAGAAAAAAAACAAGGTACAGAGGATATTGAAGAAATGATAAAAGATGGATGGCAATTAAGCAGATAGAAGATGACAATTGACAGTGCAATTAAACTTTTGGAGATTGTAGCTATCAGGGAAGCAAGCAAATGAAAAGGAGTTCCACAAATGGGAAATGCAAGAAAAGAAACTATTAGAGTAGAAGAGGCTGTTACATTTAACTATTTTGGTGGTAAAAGGGTGGGACCTTGATGCCAATCTAGTAGCATATGTGGTCGGGAGACCAGAATTAAAGGTTGTCAAAACAGTTGTCATAAAAATACTTCTAGAAAAACAGAGGAAAGCCACATCACATCAGTTAGAAAGTGACTGAAGGTGGGCTTCCAAGTCAGGGTCGATTATATTGCAGATCATTCTATTGGATTTTGTCGAGAACCTCAAAATGAATTTCAAGTGTTCTTTATCTAAGTAGCTTGTAAGGTTGGCAAAGGGTTATCCAATGACGTATGTTGATTGTTAAGTGCAAGAATAGATACAGAGAATTTAGACAAAATGAAAGAAGCTATAAAATGTTTATTTTAAGTGAAAAGATTAAAATTCTTGACTAAATAAAAAAAATACATGCTTAGGTTACTAAAATCAGTGGTAAGAATGAATCTTCTGACACAAAGATTTTATCATAATATTTTCATTGTTATGGCTGTACTATTTCATTATTTGTTATTGTTGCTTATCTCTTATTGTAACTAATAAGATCTACAGTAATAATAAATTTACTATCACATAACTTTTATTATTGTATATTCTTATAATTGTTCTCATTTGTCATTAGAATTGACCCTCTCCCATTTTTATATGCAATAATGTACTGCCACAATCCTTTGGAAAAATTGGTTATTTTAGTAGTATTTAATTTTATTTAATAAAGTGTTGTAACAATATTTATAAAAAATAATTCCTCAAAGTTCTAAAAATCAGTAAAGTGAAACATAAAAATAAATTTAAAAAATCCTTGCATTCATTTTGAGTACTGTTGTTCCTTCTACACACATTAATCTTAGCCTGTCAGTGGCTCCTCCACTTTCAGATTGCTAGAAATTGTTCACAAGCTGGGCTACTTACAACTCCAAATAAATCAAATCCAAACCTCACTTAGCACTAATCATGTTCAAATTGTTTTCTAGCCAATGAGAAACCTTTAAAAATATCAAAGTTCCAGAAGCCAATTTGAACTTTCATGAATTAAATAAGTTCTACTTTGCAGCCACTAATGGTCAATCCTTCATTCTTAGCAGGAAACTCTACACCATGAATGTACTAACCAAGGTCTACTCCTTCCTCTTCACCATGGTTGAAGTTTAATTCAACCTCAAAGACACCAGCAGACCTCACACTACTTCAGACTAAACAAAACTAAGACTTCTTGAATTAAACATTTTTTACACATACAGTGTTTGTCAGTTTTAAAAAAAACTCTATCAAAATGCTTTGTTCTTCCTTTTCATTATACAAAGAAAACTTTTTTTACCTAGAAACCTTGTCATATAATTTTGTAAAAGACATTTTTACTTACAAAAGGTAAGAGTATCTCAAAGACATTACTGAAAGAACTTAACCACTTTTTTTTGCATCTATTGAACTTTAAAGATTCATAAGAGAAATATTCATGGAAATAATATTTTAGCACACATTTGAACCTTCTTTATTTTTTCATTTTCACAATAATAAAAATTATTCATTGTGCACTAACCAAACTTTGTTCCTGCTCTGTTTGATGTCAAACAGCTTGAAGACAAATATACACAAGACCAACATTCGTTTATAACACATGCCTTCACAGAGGTGATTCAAAGCTGTTTTACATTATAAAATAAAAAAAAATCATTTGTTCTAAATAGCTGTCTACCCTATGGTAAAAACAATTGGTTCATCTGGGAGTTTTTTCCTTTATCACTGAGTATATGATTTAATTTGTTGTGCAAATGTTTATCCATTTGCTGAAGATGACTCTGATCCCTGAATTTGAATTTGTTTGAATTTCATAGTTGTGTTGTCATATTCTGCTATGGCAACAGAAAACACCTTTGAGTGAAATTAACAATAAGGATACTGCAATTCAGAGGAATTGAAAAAAGAATGCAATGGAAAGTGAAGTAATATTAATAATTCAGAGTGCCAGAGGTCAATGATCTTGTTGTGAGACTACAGACACCTATGTAGAAGGGGAAGTGGTGGCTTTATTTCAATCCCAAGTTTTTTTGTTTGATGGACCAGCAAATAGCCCCTTTTGAAGTTCAGTATTTTAATTGGAGTAGATAGATCTATCTATCGCCCAGTTCACACTCCACCCATGTCTATTAAACAGGTTAAGAGGCTCATCCCTTGTTCCCTGTTTAGAATGTGGTTTCCAGCTTTCTCTTTACCAATCTTTTCACGATTACATAGCCCCCTGCACATCAGTGGCGTTACCACCTTGCTCGGGGTGATACGATTAAAAAAAAAAAAAGAAAAAAAAGAAAAAAAAGAGACACCAACTTTAACAAAAAAGAAATAAGAAATGAAGAGATTTTCTGAGATCAAGTGGCAACAAAACCAGAAATGGACTTTTTTTTAAATCAGTTCAACTCAAGGGGATAATGCCACTAAGATGTAAGGAGGTGGCTGGAAGTAAAAGAGATGTAAAAGACTTTAGGATAAACCAAAAACTCAATAATTATATAAATTTCAGTTTTGGCAGAGATGTTAGAAGTATAGAATTTAGAAGGAGTAGGATACCCAATCCTAAAAGAAAGCAAGGGAGAAACTTCTACTTTGAGGAGGAGTGTGAACCAGACAATATGTGAACCCATGTATTTCTCGGTGCAAGTCTATATTAACAGTCATTATTAGGGTTGGGGAGAGTTCTGATCTGCTCTTGGTAGGAAACAGACATGTCAGGATCTGAAGCCTTCATTTAGTATTGCTATCCTCCATATTGGTAAATGAGTGAGAAGTTGGTAGAGGGAAGAGCTGACATAGTAGAATTTGTCCTGAGTATTATCCACCTGTCTATGGCTATATCGTGTTGAATATACCAGTTCCCGTCCGATCACCAAAGTTAAGCAACATCAAGCCTGTTCAGTACTTAAATGGGTGACCATTTGGGAATACCAGGTGCTGTAAACGTAAGGACCAAGAATGGTCCACCGGTCCTCCAGGTTTGGGGGTTGGGTGTAGGGCTAACAACCCTGCCCTATGCACCATTGGGTGTGATGGATAAATGATGATTATCATCCACCTACCTTTCCGAATGATCAGACAGCGCCTTAAATAAAACAGTTACATATGATTTGTTTGTTTTTTTTAATCATTTCACCACAAGCAAGGCGGTACCACCACTGATGCACAGGGGGCTACATAAGAGAGTAAAAGTTTAGGCAAGAGGAGAATGAAGAGAAAGATGAACCAGTTACAGGTAGTGTCAGAGAAAGGACAAGAGAAGGCTGGAAACACAGGTGTGAAGACAGTTGCGAAGGTAGAGAGAAAGGAAAAGAAGAAGATATATGGGGTAATGTAGAAAGGACTGGAGTCAATTGAATAAGAGATGGGAACTGACATTGTATTTAAATTCCTGGTGGTTGTAGCCGTCAAGAAAGCAAGTATACGGAAGGGAGTCTGAGAAAGAGCAAGAGAAGGCTGGGAACACAGGTGTGAAGACAGTTCCGAAGGGAGAGAGAAAGGAAAAGAACAAGATATACAGGGTGATGTAGAAAAAAACGGAGTCAAATGGATAAGAGATGGGAACTGACATTGCATTTAAATTCCTGGAGGTTGTAGCCATCAGAAAAGCAAGTATATGGAAGGGAGTTCCACAGGCGGGAAATGGGAAACATGGTTCACATTCTTATTTTACAATGTGGTGTTTCTTTAATTACACTACCTTGTGAGCAGGTAGCATACTCTTCCCCAGCTTTTGGTGTGCACCAACAAGATTGAGGATTGGAATGCAACATGGGGTGATCATTGGTCAGTCAATGGAAAGCTTTGGTGAAGATAAGAATTGTATGTTTATAATGTGACCAGAGAAGTAAAAAGAATAACGTGTTTTTTCTTCCTTGTTAACCCACTAGACCAGTGATTCTCAAACTGGGGGAAACTTCCCCCCTGGGGAAAATAATTACACTATCTAATCATTCTGTTTTCCATAACTTACCTTTGTGAGTCAGAATTTTCTACTTTAGTGACAATCAAGCCCAAAGCATGAAACTGACTGGAGGTGGAATGTGACATACGTTGCGTGCTTGCCAAAACTAACCCTGATATTGATACAGTGGTGCACAAGAAGCAGCACCACCCTTCTCACTAATTTAATTCTGAAGTAGAAGAGCAAACAAAAGTCCTTTCATTTGTTACTAACCACTCTCTATGGCTATGCTTAGTTGTTACTAACTGCTCTCTATCCACTCTGTAACTATAAGTTTATTAGTATATTTGTACATTTGAAAAATAAATTAGTAAATAATGTGTTTTAACTGCTCTTTCTCTCATAAACATGAATGGGGAAATCTGGATGGTTGAACTGGGTGTAGGAGGAAATGATAGGAAAAAGTTTGGGAACCACCGCACTAGACAGACAACTTTGACAAGTACACTAGCAAATAAAACTAGCTGTGTACACAGTATATCATTTAAGAAAATATGTAAACAAGATTTCATTTTATTTTAGGTTTTAGACAAAAAAAAAAAATACTGAATGAAAACATTAATCATTTTCAAGTACATGCTTAACAAGAGTTTTTATTTGGCTTCTTTTTTTTTTATAACCATTTCACCCCAAGCAAGGCAGAAGAGGTTACAGTGAGAGAAAAAACAAGGTACAGCAGGTGTTGAAGAAAGAATAAAAGATGGATAGGGATCAAAGAGATAAAAGATGGCAATTGACATTGCATTTAAACTTTTGGAGATTGTAGCTATCAAGGAAGCAAGCAAATGGAAGGGAGTGCCACAAATGGGAAGTGTGAGAAAAGAAACTATTAGATTAGAAGAGACGGTTACATTTAATTATTTTGGTGGTAAAAGGGTGGGACCTTGATGCCAATCTAGTAGCACGAGTAAATACATGTGGCTGGAGAACCAGGGAAAAAACTTAGAAAAGACTTGTAGAAAAAAACTTAATGGTGCATCAACTCTTTATGAGTTATTTGATGACAAAATTTAATTTTCTTTTAAGCTTTGAAGTAATAAAAAGATGATATATGCTATTCTGCCTTCACACTTGAATATATGGTAGATGATACCCAGCTTTTGTGCATATAGATATATGTGTGGACCTTTTTACTAGAGGTGCTGATATGTTTGTTTCATGTTGTAGTTTTGTTAAATTATATTTCCAAATACAGGTTTATTTCTTTAAGAAATTGTAGGATACTATATTATAATGTCATGAAAAAGTTATTTCATGTTCATTGGTTGATTGGTTTTGTTTAGCTGCATACCAATCTCTATACGTTATTTAATGCTAAAATCGATATATTTTGAACACAATTGTATGCCTTCAACTACAGATAAAATGTATTGTTGGTAATTTTACTATGAAATGTATGGTTGGTCATTTTGTTATAAAATGTATCTTTGGTAATTCTACTATAAAATGTATTGTTGGTCATTTTGTTATGAATATATTTTTGGAAATTCTAGTATAAAATGTACGGTTGGTCATTTTGTTATAAATGTATTTTTAGTAATTCTACTATAAAATGTATTGTTGGTCATTTTGCTGTAAAATGTGTTGTTGGTAATACTACAATAAAATGTATTGGATATTTTACTTTAAAATTGTATTGTTGGTAATTTTACTATAAATATCTATTGTTGGCAATTTTATTTATATAAAAATGTATTACTGGTATTTTTACTATAAAAATATATTTTTATACTTTCATAGTGATTTCTTTTTTGTGGGGGTCAATATTGCTCATTGCTGGGGACCTAACAGGTGCTACAACACCGGGTCAGGTGGATCTGGGACCAACAGCAATTAAACAGTTGTTATGTACTCCTCAACATCACTAATCTCCTAATCAGAGGCCTTGTTTCAAAAGTAGTTTATTGTTTATCGAAATTACTTACCAAGAGAGCTAGCATTCCAGAAAATTTTTTAATTTGCTCAGCTTTAGAAAACCTGGCTTACTTTAGCCAATGTTTTTTTCTTCTATGTGCCGTGTCCCTTCAGGACATAGGCGATCATGACCTTCTCCATCTCCCTATCATTTGTAGCTCTTAACACCCCTTCTTCTGTTATCCCACTCAACCCCCGCTCCACCATCCATCTGCTTAATTCCATCAAGTATGTCATGCATTACTTTCCCTTGTCTCTCCTTCCCTCTATCCATTCTGTGAGCATCAGATTCTCCAAGTCCTCTTTCCTCATTACATGTCCCAGAAACTTCAAATGTCTTTACCTGATGTTAAATATCAGTTTTCTTTTTGCGTCCATCTTCTCCAAAACTTCCTTAGGTTCCTTAAAAATAGTGTTGTGTGTGAAAATTAAATGAGGGCAAAAAGTCAGTATCAGTCTAAATTTTAAAGTGTCAATGTAGATATTTTTGCAACACTCTAAAATATACCGCGTTTGACTGTATAAACTCCACTTACCTTTAAGCAGTAGACCATGGACAGAATACAAAGATATATTTCATTGATCTACTTTGTGTGTGTGGTGGATCATTAAGTCCATTATGTCCATGTAGATATTAGCTGAATTTTGATCTGAAATTTTCACTGTATAATATTCAAAATATGTAATTAATATTCACCATTTAATTAAGTTCACTGAGAAGGAAAATGAATATTGGCTCGGAATGAAAAATCAGAGAGCCAAGTTTGAATTCCAGCTGAATTTATTGCATTCATTTATGCGCTAATACCCTTTGGATTGATATAAATCCATCTCTTCTCTCTCTAGCTATGGGTTGAATAGCAGGATGATTGGATTCTATAGCCTTGGTTAGCAACTAATCTACCACCGAAAGAAATGGCAAACTACTTTTGGAAAATTTTCTACCTAGTCTGTCATGGATTGGAAGAGATTAACCAAAGTGTGTATCATATATGGCAATTGACAGACTTACTATTATATATATATATATATATATATATATATATATATATTTTAATCATATCACCCCGAGCAAGGCAGTAACGCCACTGATGTGCAGGGGGCTATGTAATAGTGAAAAGATTAAAAAAGAGAAAACCGGAAACCACATCCTAAACAGGGAACAAGGGATGAGCTTCTTAACCTGTTCAATAGACGTGGTTGGAGTGTGAACTGGGCGATAGATCTATCTATTCCAATTGAAAAAAAGAAACAAAGTGAGAAGATTTGAAAAGAGAAAGCCGGAAACCACATCCTAAACAGGGAACAAGGGATGAGCCTCTTAACCTGTTCAATAGATGTGGGTGGAGTGTGAACCGGACAATAGATAGATCTATCTACACCAAAAATTAAAAGGAGAAAGAAAATACAAGCTATTTCATTTTTTGATTTAATATATATATATATATATATATATATATATATATATAGAGAGAGAGAGAGAGAGGGGGGGTAGAGAGGAATTGTGTTGAGAAATCAAGACAATATGATCTGATGACTGTTTATTGGATAAAACTGTCAGTCATGCAATAATCATTTCCCCATTCACACACTTACATATCTACATATGCTATGTTTCTGACATTGAATGCTCTTCCCTCATAGATTTTAATTATGAAGGTGCATCAAGCCTAATGATGAGAAAAGAAGTTAACACAACAAAAATATTCTGAATAGATAGATAGATAGATAGATAGATAGATAGATAGATATGAACAGGCTTAGATAGATAGATAGATAGATAGATAGATAGATAGATAGATAGATAGATATAAAGAGACTGATAAATAGATATAAACAAAGAATGAGATAGATTTATATAGATATGACAGCTTTAACATAGATAGATAGATAGATAGATAGATAGATAGATAAGGAATATTCTGAGAGTTTTTTTTTTTTTTAATCATGTTGCCCCAAGCAAGGCATTTTACTGCCACTTTTGTGCAGGGGTAACACAGGAGGAATGTTATGAGGAGTGAGAGGTTGCAGGGGGTGTCAGGAAGAAAGTAGGAGAGGGAAGAGATTACTGATGAGAGTGGGGTGGACAGAGAAAAAAGTATGAGAGAGAGGATGTAAGTTAGTGAGACAGGAGATGACTATTTACTTTACATTTACATTCTTGGAGATTGTAACTGTTGGGAAAGCAAATATGCGGAAGAGAATTCCACAGGCAGGAAGTGCAAGAAAAGAAGCTGTTGGAGTAGAATTTACATTTACAATTTATTGGTTTCATAGTAAATGGGTGGGACCTAGTTGCTAATCTTTGAGCTCAAGGAAATTCATATATAGGGGGTAGCAGTGAGCTAAGTTCATCAGAGCAGAAGCTGTGAAAGTACTTGTAGAAGAGACACAGGGAAGCCACATTGTCGGTGAGAAAGCAACTGTATCCTAGCTGCCAAGTCGGGATAGATAGATAGATAGATAGATAAGGAATATTCTGAGATAGATAGATAGATAGATAGATAGATAGATAGATAGATAGATAGATAGATAGATAGATAGATAGATAGATAAGGAATATTCTTAGATAGATAGATAGATAGATAGATAGATAGATAGATAGATAGATAGATAATGAACAGACTTGGTTACCTCAATGTAGTGTTGTGGTTAGCAAACTTGTCTCATTAGAGAATCATTACAATAGATTAGTGAGTTCAATCCTCATATGATGCCCCATGTTTTTGCCATGTGTCACATCTAAGCTGTGCTTATAAAATCACCATAATGAACAGACTGAGATAGATAGAGAGAAAGATATTAGATAGGTAGATAAATATAAAGTAAATACATATCAACAGATTGAGATATATATGAATATATATAGAAAAGTATATAAGTGTATAAAGTATGATACAGACACTGACATTATATGGATATAAATATATTGAAATAGATAGAAGCAGAATGCACTGGTTAGCAAGAAAGACAAGATATAAATTATAATAGAGGTGGAGAGGAATCGGCTCGGATCGATAAGAGAACTTACTTGTTAATTGATTAAAAGTATATGCAGAAAAGAATAAAAATATGCAAGTGAAATCAAAAAAATAAAATGTAGTCAAGTGAAAGTGAATCAAGAGATAGAGAGGAAAGCAAGAATAAGGCTGGAGCATCGGAGTACAGCATTAGACTCTGCCATTCTGGTTTGTGAGGGTGACCACTTGGCACCAATAGTCACTTCCTTAATTCTGAATCCTTGCCAAACTCTTTTTGCCTCACTTATCACATAATTTAATAAATACTCCATGAAAAGATAATCTAATTCCCTCCACAAGCAATCGTCTATCAATAATCAAATTTAATCTATTTACCTTTATTTTTCTATCATTATTAATTATGAATAATATTATTTCATTAATTTACAAAAACAAACACGCATGTATAATAGCTTCAACCCACTCTCTGCAACACATACACGTATTTATATGAAACTTTGTCGCTCTTTCACACACACACACACACAAATGATACATACATAACATACATACATTATACAAATGATACATACATAAAGAGGAAATGTTTATAGTTACAGAATACAAAAATCACATTCAGTTATAAATATCCATATATACATCAATATATACATACATTAGGTAGTATATCTTCATTCAAACATGTTTCTTTGAGTAATATAGACATATACACTCAACAGAATTTATTACAAGTGCAGCAGCAAAGTGTTGAAGTATGTCATTTTTCATTTCTACCAATTCAGCTCCCTTTATATTTAAAGGCTTGCTTTGCAAAAAATTCTATAGTCACAACGGATAAAATTAAAAATTTAAAAAATTATTGCAGAACATGTTTGTGTATGTTTTTAAAAAATCCCTATTGCAATGAAATGCAGATGCAATAAATTTATTTCATTACTTAACCCCAGAAGATGATTTTGGAAAAAAAAAATACTTGAATTAGAAAAAACTATAGCACCTATGTTGATAAATTTCATCTTAACATCAAAAAGCTGATTATAGAACTGGAAAGGATCAGTATAAAACTAGATAGACACAATATGTCAGTATTATTCATTGAAACATATATATATATATATATAGAGAGAGAGAGAGAGAGTGGGAGTGGGTGAGATAGATAAATTAATTATGCAAAAATTAAAATAGTACTGACATCTCATTTTAACAGATATATTTATCTAAGTTGCACAAAAATATCTTCAAATAGTAAAGAGGAAATTTATTCAATAAAATCGCCATTGGCTTTAACCATGGCCCCCTGACGACTTTGGAATCTCTTGCAACTCTTCTGTAAACAAAGAGAGTAAGTGAAGATGAAGAAAAAGAGATAAAGGAAAACAGCATGCGAGAAGGTGAGAGTATGTATGTGTCGCCAGGACATGTGTCCAGTTCAAAGGTTTGAAATTTCTCTTGTTACATTGTAGCAGTGTCCTATCTGATCTCTGTTTCCTTCTAACTGCTTAGCCAATTGAGAAACATGGAGAAGTAGTCAACTTGCATCATGTGATTGGATCTTATTACAAACTTCATTTTTTACATGGTAAGAAATATGATACAGGTCATAAAGTCCCATTTTTTATTTAATGTCCAATTGGAATCCAGAATTACTTATTTTCACATCAGCTCGTGGAATTTGCTTTGGTCTTTTTTTCTTCAAAATTGTTTTCAGCAATTTTGATCTGATTTTGCCTGTGTGCAATTCTACTTTTTGTGTTTCAGATATTTGCTGGAATGATAAAGGATTTGTATCCTTTAATGTCTTTATTTTTTATTTGATGATGCCCTTATTTTGCAGTGTCAGTATACAGGATCTAATGAAGGATTCTAGGCCTATATTTTTTTTAATGCCATGTACTTTCAGTAGGTAAATGATCATGACTCTTCCTAGTTTCCGTAATTTTATTATTTAAGAATTGCTATGACTTCTTGGGAAAGATAGTGGAGTGGTTTCCTGTTGCCTTTGCCATAATTTTGAATTCAGAATTGTGATTCTCTTAGAGTGTCCATCAGCCAAGACTAGAGAGATTTGAATCCATCCCATCTCCTATAGTTAGGAGAAGGGATGGATTCAAATCTTTCCTAAAGGCATTTGTGCAAAAGTGAATGCAGCAGGTCAGGCCAGAAATTTGAAATTGGTTTTCTAATTTCATTTATACAATTGAAAGAGTCTGTAACACATTTGAGCTTCATCTTAACTTCTCAGTCTGTTAGTTAAGTACCATATGAGTTACATGCTTGATTGATCATAACTATTTTGACTCATGACTGACTAGGCACAATATTTTCTTGTTATCGGTTGTTATTCCTTTCTGTTGTAAACCAGCTGCCAACCAAGGCTATAGAACCCACTTTGTTCTGGTATTCAACCCATAGCTGATGTGGGGAGCAGAGATTGATTCATACCTTTCTTAACTGATTGCAAAAAACTCAACTGGAATCTTGTCTTCCAATTTCTCATTATGAGCTGATATTCATTACCTCATAATGCACATACTTCTAGACATGCTTATAGCATATTGATAGTAATTAATGTCTCCCTCTTTTGAAATCTGGACCTTGTCTCTCCAATTTCTCATTATGAGCTGATATTCATTACCTCATAATGCACATACTTCTAGACATGCTTATAACTTAATGATAGTAATTAATGTCTCCCTCTTTTGAAATCCGGACCTTGGCTCTCCAATTTCTCATTATGAGCTGATATTCATTACCTCATAATGCACATACTTCTAGACATGCTTATAACTTAATGATAGTAATTAATGTCTCCCTCTTTTGAAATCTGGACCTTGTCTCTCCAATTTCTCATTATGAGCTGATATTCATTACCTCATAATGCACATACTTCTAGACATGCTTATAACTTAATGATAGTAATTAATGTCTCCCTCTTTTGAAATCTGGACCTTGACTCTCCAGTTTCTCATTATGAGCTGATATTCATTACCTCATAATGCACATACTTCTAGACATGCTTATAACTTAATGATAGTAATTAATGTCTCCCTCTTTTGAAATCTGGACCTTGTCTCTCCAATTTCTCATTATGAGCTGATATTCATTACCTCATAATGCACATACTTCTAGACATGCTTATAACTTAATGATAGTAATTAATGTCTCCCTCTTTTGAAATCTGGACCTTGTCTCTCCAATTTCTCATTATGAGCTGATATTCATTACTTCAAAATGCACGTACTTCTAGACATGCTTATAACTTAATGATAGTAATTAATGTCTCCCTCTTTTGAAATCTGGACCTTGTCTCTCCAATTTCTCATTATGAGTTGATATTCATTATCTCATAATGCACATACTTCTAGACATGCTTATAACTTAATGATAGTAATTAATGTCTCCCTCTTTTGAAATCTGGACCTTGTCTCTCCAATTTCTCATTATGAGCTGATATTCATTACCTCATAATGCACATACTTCTAGACATGCTTATAACTTAATGATAGTAATTAATGTCTCCCTCTTTTGAAATCTGGACCTTGTCTCTCCAATTTCTCATTATGAGCTGATATTCATTACCTCATAATGCACATACTTCTAGACATGCTTATAACTTAATGATAGTAATTAATGTCTCCCTCTTTTGAAATCTGGACCTTGTCTCTCCAATTTCTCATTATGAGCTGATATTCATTACTTCATATTGCACATACTTCTAGACATGCTTATAACTTAATGATAGTAATTAATGTCTCCCTCTTTTGAAATCTGGACCTTGTCTCTCCAATTTCTCATTATGAGTTGATATTCATTATCTCATAATGCACATACTTCTAGACATGCTTATAACTTAATGATAGTAATTAATGTCTCCCTCTTTTGAAATCTGGACCTTGTCTCTCCAATTTCTCATTATGAGTTGATATTCATTATCTCATAATGCACATACTTCTAGACATGCTTATAACTTAATGATAGTAATTAATGTCTCCCTCTTTTGAAATCTGGACCTTGTCTCTCCAATTTCTCATTATGAGTTGATATTCATTACCTCATAATGCACATACCTCTAGACATGCTTATAACTTAATGATAGTAATTAATGTCTCCCTCTTTTGAAATCTGGACCTTGTCTCTCCAATTTCTCATTATGAGTTGATATTCATTATCTCATAATGCACATACTTCTAGACATGCTTATAACTTAATGATAGTAATTAATGTCTCCCTCTTTTGAAATCTGGACCTTGTCTCTCCAATTTCTCATTATGAGTTGATATTCATTACCTCATAATGCACATACTTCTAGACATGCGTATAACTTAATGATAGTAATTAATGTCTCCCTCTTTTGAAATCTGGACCTTGTCTCTCCAATTTCTCATTATGAGCTGATATTCATTACCTCATAATGCACATACTTCTAGACATGCTTATAACTTAATGATAGTAATTAATGTCTCCCTCTTTTGAAATCTGGACCTTGTCTCTCCAATTTCTCATTATGAGCTGATATTCATTACTTCATAATGCACATACTTCTAGACATGCTTATAACTTAATGATAGTAATTAATGTCTCCCTCTTTTGAAATCTGGACCTTTGTCTCTCCAATTTCTCATTATGAGCTGATATTCATTACCTCATAATGCACATACTTCTAGACATGCTTATAACTTAATGATAGTAATTAATGTCTCCCTCTTTTGAAATCTGGACCTTGTCTCTCCAATTTCTCATTATGAGCTGATATTCATTACCTCATAATGCACATACTTCTAGACATGCTTATAACTTAATGATAGTAATTAATGTCTCCCTCTTTTGAAATCTGGACCTTGTCTCTCCAATTTCTCATTATGAGCTGATATTCATTACCTCATAATGCACATACTTCTAGACATGCTTATAACTTAATGATAGTAATTAATGTCTCCCTCTTTTGAAATCTGGACCTTGTCTCTCCAATTTCTCATTATGAGCTGATATTCATTACCTCATAATGCACATACTTCTAGACATGCTTATAACTTAATGATAGTAATTAATGTCTCCCTCTTTTGAAATCTGGACCTTGTCTCTCCAATTTCTCATTATGAGCTGATATTCATTACCTCATAATGCACATACTTCTAGACATGCTTATAACTTAATGATAGTAATTAATGTCTCCCTCTTTTGAAATCTGGACCTTGTCTCTCCAATTTCTCATTATGAGCTGATATTCATTACCTCATAATGCACATACTTCTAGACATGCTTATAACTTAATGATAGTAATTAATGTCTCCCTCTTTTGAAATCTGGACCTTGTCTCTCCAATTTCTCATTATGAGCTGATATTCATTACCTCATAATGCACATACTTCTAGACATGCTTATAACTTAATGATAGTAATTAATGTCTCCCTCTTTTGAAATCTGGACCTTGTCTCTCCAATTTCTCATTATGAGCTGATATTCATTACCTCATATTGCACATACTTCTAGACATGCTTATAACTTAATGATAGTAATTAATGTCTCCCTCTTTTGAAATATGGACCTTGTCTCTCCAATTTGTCATTATGAGCTGATATTCATTACTTCATATTGCACATACTTCTAGACATGCTTATAACTTAATGATAGTAATTAATGTCTCCCTCTTTTGAAATATGGACCTTGTCTCTATTTTGTCCTCCACACATTGCTGTGAATATTGCTTGCTTTCCAGCAATGCTATTGACTCAAATTCTTTGCCTATGCCATTTTTATGCCACGTACCTTCAGTAGGATGTGCATTGTGGTGGAGGATGTGCATCGTAGTGCAGTGGATATTAACTCAGAATGGCAAATCAGGGAACCGAGTTCGAATTTCAGTTGAATTCTTTGTCTACACTTACGTGCAAATACCCTTTGGAAAGGAATTAATCTTTCTCTTCCCTCCAGTGATGGGTTAAATAACAGGACAGATTGGGTTCTATAGCCTTGGCTGGCAACCAATCAACCACAGAAAGCAATGGCAACCTACTGTTGGATAATCTTCTGCCCAGTCAGTCATGTCTCTTTTGAGACATGATCACCCCAGCATGTATCACATATGGCACTTAACTGATCTTCATTAGGCTTAAGATCATTGCTCTCTATAGCTTCCTTTTGTAATCTGTGAATTGCAATGACTTCTTGGGAAGATAATAGAGTAGTTTCTTGTATTCTCCATGGTTTTGAATTCAGAGTAGTTATTTTCTTTAAGTGGTTGATACCCAAGGCTAGAGAACCTAGCTTACTATAGCCATGAGGAGAAGAGATGGATTCTTCTTTTTCCCAAAGATATTAGTGTAAAAGCAAACCCAGAAGGTTATACAAGAATTTGAAATGTTTGTTGGTTCCACTTTCCCTTCTCTTTTGTGTGCTGTGTTCCTTCAGGATGTAAGCATTCATGGCCTTCCACATCTCCTTGTAGCTCTTAACAACCTTCCTCTTGTTACTCCTTCCAAACCCTACTTTGCCATCTATTTGCTTAAACCTAAGCTGTTTTCCCCTGTCTCTCTTTCCCTCTATCAGATCAGTATTGGATTCTCCAAGCCCTCTTTCCTCATTACATGTCGCAGAAACTTCAACTTGTCTCTTTCTGATATTAAGCATATGTTTCCTTTTTGTTTCCATTCTCTCCAAAACCATGTCATGGCTCACAAGTTCAGTCCATGGTATCCTCAGCATCTTTTTTAAAAAACCACATTTCTATTGCTTTGAGTCTTATCTTCATCTTTGAGGAGATTATCCAGCATTTGATCCTATATATAGTAGGATATCATGTAACAATCCAGTACTCTTTTCTTTGTTTCCAACAAAATTTTTCTGTCTCTCAATACTCTACTCAGCCTTTGGAATAAATCTTTGCCCATGCCAATAGGCCGTTAAATCTCAATGTTATACTTTTCGTCCTTTGTTAGAACACTTCCCAGATATTTAAATTTCTTTACCTGCCTGATTTTGATATCCCCCACCTGTAATTGGCATTTGGGGTTCCACTTTTTGCTGATGACCATATATTTACCAATATCTAATGTGCTATCCATACACTCCAACAGGGTACTTCTAGTTTGAAAACCCAGTTTGCACAAAATAATAGCAAACACAAAGATGATGTTGAGAACAAAGAACAGACGGAATCTCTGCATATAATAATAATAATAATAATAATAATAATAATAATAATAATAAAAAAATAATAATAAAAATAAAAATAATAAAAATAATAATAATAAAAAAAATGAAAATAAAAATAATAATGAAAATAATAATAATAATAAAAATAAAAATAATAATAATAATAATAATAAAAATAAAATAATAATAATGAAAATAATAATAATAATAAAAATAAAAATAATAATAATAATAATAATAAAAATAAAATAATAATAATATTAATAATAATAAAAATAAAAATAATAATAATAATAAGAATAAAAATAAAAATAATAATAATAATAATAATAAAAATAAAAATAAAAATAATAATAATAATAATAATAATAAAAATAAAAAATAATAATAATAATAAAAATAAAAATAATAATAATAATAATAATAATAATAATAATAATAATAATAATAAAAATAAAAAATAATAATAATAATAATAATAATCAGTTTTTTATGTCTTCAAACAATTTCAGTGTCTTTCAAAATTTACTTCAATGCCACTAAACTTATTCATTCTTAAGGATTTTTTTTATTTTAATAACAGAAACCAGAAAGATTGGGAAACAAGCAAATTGGAGAGAAATATTTCGCAATACAAAGAAAATTTCTAAAAGTAAGCTTAAGAAGATTTTTTCTCAAAACTCTAAGAAAACTAAATTTACTTATCACCTCTTTTTATCAGTTGCTTCACCATCAATGTTCTTTAGTACACTGTTTACCCCAAGAGATAGAGAAATCGAAAATGCTTCTTCATTATCTCAAATTCTTTTTTAAAAAAAAGTGTATTATTTCTTTCCTTATTATGAAAAAAAAAATTCTTCTCTGATTGTCTTTTCACACTATTTATTTTCATTTTAAAATCTTTATAAGGGTAAATTTTTGGACAGATCATAGTGGTTAGAGTATTGGATGTTTGGTTATGGGTTTCCTTTCTTTGTTCATCAAATAGGAGTGTGTTTCCCCCTCTTTTGCATTTAATCTCTCACTTTTTTTTTTTGCTTCTCTTCCCCTTCTGTAAAATAATTCCCCCCAATATTTCTACCTGCTATTCCTACTTTTTTCTTCTCATATCAGTTCTTCCTCATTACTTTCTCTCTCTCTCTCTTCTTGCTCATCTCCTGTCTTTTAGTATTCTTAATTCTCATATTATCTATTCTCATTCATATTCCTTCTGCTTCTATCCTATAACAAAACATATATTATACTTATAAATTATTAAAAGAAAATCTGGTGTCACTAGCAAATAAATTAGTATATAAAATAAATGCTAAAAGAGAGAGAGAGTTAAGGGGGGAATTAATGTTGTTTATACTAATTTGGTGTTAATGACTGTGTGTATATATATATATATATATATATAAAATGTCCAATTATGTACATATATTATAGAATTTAATGAAAATCCAAGAAACTGACATTATCCAACATATTTGTATTCTTATTTGTTTAAAATCATTATTTTTAATGGATACTCATATTTGAGTGGAAATCTGTTTTTATCTTTTATATATATATATATATATATATATATATATATATATATATATATATATATATATATATATATATATATATATATATATATATATATATATATATATATATATATATATATATATATATATATATATATATATATATATATATATATATATATATATATATATATATATATATATATATATATATATATATATATATATATATATATATATATATATAAACGAGATTATAATTATACTTGTCTTGAAAACCTTCCTCGAAAACTATCGAATGAAGGAAAAATTGAATTGTTGTAAAAAAGAAAGAGCTTAGGGCATGAAAGTCAGTCAAAAGTGTTCGGAAAGAAATCAGCTTTCCCTGACAACACATTCAGATGAAACCTAGGTAGGTTTGTCTGGCTCATTAGGGGCTATATATATATATATATATATAAATCATTTGGAAAGTATCTATCTTCCGGCAGGAATCAAAAAATCCAAATATTTATCTAATGCCAGTTTCGTAGATTTCTGTTAATTTCCATGATGTTGTCTTCAGTTGAGTTTGTTTCAAATACAATCTAAGCAAATATTAATCATTCATTGGAAATCAGGAGAATACCTATATAAAAGTGAAATTGAATTTTGTCGTCCATAAAATCTTCCGTTTGTAGTAACCAATTATTTTGGAAAGTTTTAAGTTGTTCTGTTCTGCATTGTTGGCTGTTATTAGTTTATTGATTTGCAATTTTTATTGGTTAATAATGGTTCAGTTAAATTTTAGTTAGATTTTTGTTGACTTTTTAAAATCTGGTGTGATTGTTGAGTATCTGTTGGAATTTTAAATTATAATCAGCTTTATGCAATACAACAAAGTTATTGGTTTTATCGGCTTCTTTTTTTTAAGGTTATTTGTTTATGGTTGTGTAATTTCTTGGCTATAATCTTTAATTGTTTTTTAAGAGCTTAGAAGAGCTTTTTCTTTTGTCACATCTGTCTATTATTGCTCCAGCTTGAAACAGATCACAAATTTTCTTGTTTTGTTTTTATTACTTATTGTTCTTTAAGTTTCTGGATGTTGTGATATAACATTTCTTTTTCAGTTTTTTTATCCAGTCTATTGTATTTTTTGTAAAGGTTGAAGGTTGAGCAATTCCTTTTGGTGGTCTGTTAGTTCATAGTGAGAGATGTTAATGAATTTATCTTTATTATTTTGGAGATTAACAGATCCTTTATAATGTAGGAAGTTTTTTTTTTAATGTTCAGACAGTGCTAAATTTCAGATTTATGAGAGACTAGCAGTAAGTGCCTAACATTGCATGGGATGAAAAAAAGTCTATTTTTCATTTTTTTATATGACCCATTTCTGGAGACATTAAATATGGGAGATAACTATTGTATTTTTTAAAGAGTTATGTAAAAGTTTCTGTGTTGAACTTATCGTTACCAAAAAATTTAGAATACTTGAAAATAAGAAATTGAAACAAATATTAAACTGAGGATCATGTGCAATTTCTTTTTTGTTTTTGTTGTTGCGTAGAATAATAAATTTGCAAGAAGTCTGTAAGTTTTGAAACAAATCAGATCAAAAATGTGGAAGTGTATGTTAACAGAAATCAGTGAGGATACACACACGCACTGACGCACATCTTCTGTTTTATTTATACAGATTTCTGTAAGTCTATGTAGGATTACTTCAAGCTGTTCAGGAGGGGTTGACAGTTTTTGTCAGTGGTGGATCTCTTGTGATTTTTGACTAAAAGTTTCTAAGTTGTCTTTTGCTATTTCAATTTGTCTTTCCAGAACATTACGTTTAAACTACCAAGTTTTGTTATTATGAGAAGCTACTAGATCAAGTAATTTAACATGAGTATATTTAGGCAGTCAGTGGTGTAATGGTTAGTGAGCTGGTTTTGTCAGCCCAATTACAACTGTGTAGTGAGTTTGATCCTCACTGAGCGCCCCATATTTTCAGCCTTGTGCCACATCTAAACTATGCTTAGAAAATCACCTCTGCTATGGGCATTGTGGAGTAATAGATATCGTAGAGCTGAGTTGGAATTCCAGTTATGCGCAAATACCCTTGGGAAGAATATTAATCCATTTCTTTTCCCTCCAGCTATAGGTTAAATAGCAGAACAGGTTGGGTTCTTTAACCTTGATTGACAACCAGTCAACTACAGAAAGTGATGGCAACCTACTGAAGGAAAAAATATTTTGCTCAGTCAGTCATGTCTTTTTCAAGACATGATTGCCCAAGCATGTATCAAGTATGGCACTTAACTGACTGATATTTAGGCAGTATATCTTAATTCATGCATGTTTGGTTGAATAAACAAGACATATTATGTCTATTTTTATTCTAATCCTCTCAAATTCTCTGATCAACTTCTTAGTGTTGATATTAAATTCATTAAGGAAGACGCTGTAGTTTTTTCTTTTATTTTCCCAAGTACATTTCATGTGTATTTACAAAAAATCCCAAATATCAATCACATTAATTTTTGTCTTAGCAATTCACCCCTGAAGATGATCTCAGATGAGATTAAAAGTAAGTGCAGATTATGAAGACATGTAGTATAGATAATAGTGGATCTTCAACTTGAAGAGATTAAGATTGTTATGATTAGGGAAGCATCCTCTTGGGATTTTGTTTCACAAATTTCTCAAGAAAAAGCTATTTGTGTGGACCTTCTTGCTTAGCAATTGGATACAAATGGGATGAGGATGATTTGAGCCTGTGGTCACAGCATGGGGAATAATGATGATGATGAATTACCTTAGAAAAGGCATGAACACATTTCTTCCTGCACTCTATTTTATCACCAAATATCTTAATAAATTACTATGATGCTTGACAGATGAGAGAGAAACTGAATGATCACTTGTTCAGTTAGTAACAGGAAAAATACTGTTACCTCCATTGTTAATCTTGTCAATAAGATAATAAAGTGAAGAATGGAGAGAAGGGAAGGGAAAGAAAAAGATAATAACTAGAGAATCATAAAACTGAGGGAAGGGTATCTAGGAAAGAAGAAGAAACATCCCTTGGGGAGACAGTCATTAATTTTACAGTAGAAAAGGAGAAACTAGGGGAAAAACTATAATAAGAGGTAAAAACAAGCTTAGTAGAAAAAGAGACAATGTAAAAGAAGAATGGAAATAAATGAGACAAGAGAATATCAATAAGAAATGAGCAATCAAAGAAAAAGAAATCAGGAATCATTAGTATAGTTTAAGCTCTCATTTGGATTGGCTAAATATATTCTAATCACTAGGTGATCACTCACAAGATAATTTGAACCAATCAGAAACAACCATTTTGCTGTTATATGTAATTTCACATGACTGTTTTTTTTTATGAAATTTGCGTATGTCTCTTTAAAAAACAAAACAAAAAATGTTCTTTTTACCTGAATAAATTTCTTGTTCTTACGAGACTATTAATCCGATGGTAGAAAAGCGGTCAGACAGATACAATAAGTATTAGGTCCTCTCGTTACATTTTTCTAAATATCAAATACTGTGAGAGCCATGCATACTGTGATTGTAGGTATGTATACTTTCTTTATAATTTAGTAAAATAGCTCATAAGAGAACATGTTTAGGAAGCAATAAGAAAAATAAAAAGCATAAATGCTAACCACAATCGATTTTTACTTTAAACCCTTCCACATTTTTTTACATCATTAATAGAAGTCACTGATGCCTCCTCAACAGGTGTTTACCCATGCAACCAGACTGGCAACTGGGTCTCACCCATTCACAGTCAGGTTAGCCAAATGCAGACGACAATTCTACTCCTGCAGCTTCCTCTCTCGCACTTCCCCGAGCAAGGCGAAAACGCCACTGATGTGCAGGGGGTTACATAAATGTAAAAAGATTAATTAGAAAAGAGTGAGGAGTACAAGCTAGTTAGAAAGGAACAATAGAAAGCTGAGAAAGCAGGTGCGATGACAGATACATGGGCGGAGAGAACGTGAAGATTATACAGGGGAGGGGAGAGAGCTAGAGGCCAGTGGTTAGTAGATGAGTATTAACTTTGTATTTAAATTTCTGGAGGTTGTAGCCGTCAGGAAAGCAAGAATACGGGAGCGAGTTCCGTTAACATGAGATGTCAGTGTTTATTTTCACTCTTTGTGTAATTTAGGCAACAATTTATCCATCGTATTCTGGATTGTTATCTTTAATAACACTGGATTTTTTGTCTCATCAATGAAGACCTCATCAGGACTAATATTTCTAAATTCTATATATTATCTTTGTAAGAACTATAATTATATTTCTGCTTTTTCTTGTACTAATCCTAAATATGCAGTTATTTGATTGTTTTAATCATCATAGTAAAATTAGTTGATTCTATACAGGAAACATTCAGTATATATTGACTGACCGGTTAGCATTATTCTCATTTGAAATTTTGTTGCGTCATGGCTTGTACCATTTGACATCCGGTTGCTCGGATGCATAAAAGACAATATGCATTTAGCACGGGGAGTTGTCATTATCACGGACTTTGTGAAGTAACACCTACTACTGCGAGAGACTGTAAATATTACATATACCTCTTGGTTGTACCACTCTTGTAATAAAGTAGTTTATCTACATTTCACTCTGTATCTCTTCATTCCACGATACAACAAATTTATAAAAATATTTTTTTTTAATAATTTTTCAGAAAATTAAACTTAGCAAATTCACTGTTATAACTCTTTGACTTGAAGAGGTTAAGATTAATGAGATTAGGGAAGCACCCACTTGGGAGTCTATTTAGCAAAGTTCTCAAGAAAAAGCTGTCAAAGTAGAAGTTTCTTCTAACTAACTGGACACAAAAAGAATGGGTATGATTCAACCCTGTGTACATAACATGGTGGATAATAATGATGATGATGAATTACTTTGGAAAAGGCATGAACACATTTCTTCCTGCATTCTAGTCTATCCCCAAATATTTTAATAAAATGCCATGATGCTTGACAGATAAGAGAAAAATTGAATGATCACTTGTTCAGTCAGTAACAGGAAAACACTGTTACCTCTATTGTCAACCTTGTCAATAAGATGCCATTTGAATACAAAGGGAATGATGATGTACATTGCATGGTGGATTCTGAAATACACCAACTTGCGATATAAGCATTTCTTTCAAGAATGGAGATATGCAGGAAAAACAGGTGGTATATTTATTGTGGAAGAGGCACTAATTAGAATACTCTTAATGCATTTACATCTTTGGTTATCTTCCTAAATTTTTAAAATTTATCATTTAACATCTGTCTATCAGTTTTCACATGCACAAGATATGATCGCCTTATAGCATTTGCTGTAATATTTTATCTTTTGAATTTATATTAAACAATATCATTAAAATGTGTTTGTTTTTTCCGTTGTTATCTTAATCTATCATCTGTCCATTTTATAATCTATCTATAAATCTATCAGTAAAACGATTGTAAGAAAAGATGTGTAGAGAGTGGCCAATCACCATGCTTGCTTCAATCAGTTAAGATGTTAAAAAGAAAAAAAGCTTCAATACTGGTTATAAGATAAGTATGAAGGTAGACTATTTGCAGAAACTTATTTACACTTTGAAAGGTGAGCAAAAAGACAAGAAAAATTATTTTCAGTTTCAGATATGTATGAAAATAACTTTAAAGAAAGAAGAAAGAACAGATTTCTGAATAAGTGTGAAGAGAGTTTTGTCTTGAGAAAATGAAAAAAGGTTTCCATCTGTAACTTTGAAAAGAGTCATTAACATATCCAGCATTGTTTTGCAGTTCAAATTTCTTTAGATATACAAAGAAGAGATTTGATTTTGAGCATTCTAAATAAAATTGGTAATGAAAGTTTTGTTGCTATTTATTGGAAAATAAATTAATAAAACACAGTAAAAAAAAAAATAGGAAGAAAAGTGAAGAAAAATAATTGGAAAGAAAAAGAGTGTAGTGAATTCTATAAAAAATATTAATGCAAAATCTGTTTTATCTGAAGCAAAAGGAAAAAAAATGCTTCTTGGACATTTGAGATATTTTCTTCAACTTATAACTGGAAATTAACTTTTTATATAATAACATCTTTATATTTAAAAACTAATGTATTTTGTCTGTATGATGCTATGTGTATGAAAAAATGTGTGTATATACATACATATATATATATATATATATATATATATATATGCAAATATATATGTGTGTGTGTATATATATGTGTGTGTGTATATATATATATAAAATGTGTGTATATATATATATGTATATATATATGTATATATATATATATATGTATGTATATATATATATATGTGTGTGTGTGTGTGTATATATATGTGTGTATATATATAGGTGTATATGTATATGTGTGTGTATATATATAAAATGTGTGTGTGTATATATATATATATATATATATATTCCTTAAAAGTGATGAAAAAGGAAAATTTTGTTAATTTGCCTTCTCCATTACATTTAACAAAAGATGTTTAACAAAAAGTTTGATGCTCAAATATATATATATATAGGCATGAACATTATGTATATGTATATGCATCAACCATATATATATATATATATATATATATATATATGGTTTATATGTATACTTAATTTTGATGCCCAAATATATATATATATATATATATAAAATTTATAACATAAATGTTATAATATCACTACAAAAGTAGGTATTTTGTTTCGACACTACATATGTCTTATCAAGTGATGGTGCTGATTTCAAGTTGAAGAGACTTAAAAGGTTCAAAACTAGCTGAACCCCCTCAGTCATATGTATGTAACAATGTCTCCCTGATTGAGGGTGTTTGGCTAGTTCTGAATCTTGTAAAACACTTCAACTTGAAATCAGCACCATCACCTGATAAGACACAAGAAGAGTTAAAATAAATAATTAAAATAACTATTTTAGTAGTGATATTATAACATATTTATCTTATATATATATATATATATATATATATATATATATATATCATAATGATCCACGTATACTGTCTTATGTATAGGAAAAACTACTAAAAAGTTGTAAGTTTAAAAATGTATTTTTTTAACTGTATTTATTTATTTCTATTATTATCTATATATATTTTATATTTATTATTTATATATTTTTGATATTTATTTTGTTTCTGATGAAAGGCCGAGGTTGGTCTGAAATATCAAATATATGTATATATATATAATAGAAATAAATAAATACTGTCAAAAAGTAAATTTTTAAACTTACAACCTTTTAGTAGTTTTTCATATATATATATATATAAACAGGATGAGATGGATTAATGGTGATGGAAAATAATACTGGCATCTCATTTTAACAGATTTATTTTCCAAAGTTACAAAGAAATATATTAAAATAATAAAGAGTAAATTTATTCAAAACATTGTCATTGGCTTTAACCATAATCTCTAGATGTTCTGGATGTTCTCCCTATTTAAGTTTATGAATGCTGCCATAATCCTTGTCTTCAGTTCATTTTAGTTGTTACAAGGAGTTTTGTTGGTCTCTCACTCAACTGCGACCCACACATAATAACCAAGGTGTTGTAGTCTGGGAAGTTAGGTGGTCAGATATAAGGGGTGAGGTGGTCATAGAAGTTGTCTGACAGCCATGACTAAGGTCTTCTGCTTATGTGGCATGGTGCAGAGTCCTGTTCTAGACATAGGGTCATCCAAAAGCCACTCTTTTGACCGAAGGTAGTGCTACTTCTTCAAGGCACTTGATGTAGGTCTCAGTGTTGAGTCTGAGGCCCTCACCAACAAATTTGAGAGTTCTTTTCTTATTAGAATAATCAGGTCTGCAGTACCTTCATAATCCCCATAAGACAATCCAACTCTTTACAAATCCTATGCACTATCCTCATACTGACACACAAAACCTCTGTCGTGTTTGTATTGGAGCTTCTGGTGCAAATGCCAAGTAGTAAATCATGACAGTTTCATATTTTTAGCTGAATTAATTGCATCATGGTGCTCTTTTTCTTACAGACAGTATCCAACTAACCCAACTATAGAGTGCCGCCATCAAATACAGGGTGTCCATATAGTCCATGTGCATTTTAAAAATTTATAAAGTTATAAATTTTCTAAAGTGTGCACAAACTTTATAGACACTGTGTATTGCAAAAATATTAAATCTGTGTGCTGGTTTTTTCTAATCTCACTATTCCTAATAGAACAATACTTTACCACGCCAACATATACGAGAAACATATAAAGAAATATAAATAAAATGGTTACTTTCCATCATTTCAACATCTTATAACATAACAATATACTTCACATAAAAAAATTATCTTTGAGTTTGTAAAATGACGTTTTTTAAATGATTAATTTTCAGTTAACCTAATGAATATTTATGTACATTTTTGTCAGTAACCAACAACTTTTTGCTTATAGATACTTTATTTCAAATAAATTAATTTATATTTTTTGCCTCAATAATTGCCTGTCAGTGGACAAAACACAGTGGCTAAAACAAAATATAGTTTTTCTCTCCTCTTTTTTTTAATCATACTGCTCTTCTCCTCAGATTATCTGAGAATATTTACACACACACAAACACACACACACATACATATATATATATAGAGAGAGAGAGAGAGAGAAGAGAGAGAGAGAGAGAGAGAGAGAGAGAGAGAGAGAAGAGAGAGAGAGACTGAACACTGAACAGTTATGGCCAGGTTTAAATTAGACTAGTAAAGAGTTGAATTAGAAAGTGCTCAGTATATGTCAGAAAAAAATGAAGATCTAACATGTATTGTAGATATGGTTTTTTATCTTCCCAACCAATATATATATATATATATATTTTTTTTACTCATATCACCCCAGGCAAGACGATAACGCCACTGATGTGCAGGGGGCTATGTAAGAGTAAAAAGATTGGAAAAGAGAAATCCGGAAACCGTATCCTAAACAGGAAACAAAGGATGAGCCTCTTCACCTGTTCAATAGACGTGGGTGGAGTGTGAACTGGGCGATAGTTTATATATATATATATTTATTTGTTTAACAAAAAATCTGTTGCATAATGCTACCAAGGTTTTAACTGTGAGGTATCTTCAGGCAGAAGAATTTTGTATCAAGTTCTTTCTTATTGTATCATGCCTTGAAAACATTTGTTTTCTGTTTCCCTCTGTGTTGTTATATATATATATATATATATATATATATATATTATAAATTATGTTTTAGAACATGTACATAATTTTTTCTATATATGTCCTCTACAATCATATGGTTGTTTCAACGTTGGGCATCCAACGTCTCATCAGGAGGAATGGGCAAGAACTGAAATCATCCGCTGCCTATATTTGGTTCATTGTTGTTGTGGGGTTGGTTGGGGTTATTGATAATGAAGGGAATATGTCTTTCGTGTTGACCATTTTATGTTAAATTAATGTTTTGGATGGTGAAAAAAATTCTTTCTTCGTTCTGTACTCACTTGGATATATATATATTGATGTAAATTAATGAATATACATATGAGGAGGGTGTAAATATGTATAGTATTATGATTCAGGTGTTAATAAAACAGTACTCACTGTATGAACAGAGCTTTATTATATACATATATAAGGCAAAATGGTTAATTTAGCTGAACTGAAGAGCTGTGATACAGCAAAACAGGCTTGTCTGCAAATGGTTTATATATATATATATATATATATATATATAAAATCTTTGTTGTCAGCCAATTTCCCTGATGAGCCATAGGGTGAAACCGTGGTCGGTTGTTGGCTCTTGCTTAGATTTTCTGTCTTTGTTTGCTCTACTTTCGTATTGAATGCTTTTGTGTTAAGGTTTTCGTCTTGGGTTTTTTCTTTCTTACGAGTGCTTGACTTTTTGTTCATGTACTTTGTTTGTTTCTTTTTTTACTTCCCCTTCTTTTCCCTCTGAGTTTTTTCTCGGTGGGTTGTACAAGACAATTTAAATTATAGCTTAATTAATACTAGTTTTGGCAGAGTTAGTTCTGTTACTATTGGTATTGTTATCACTATAGTTAATATTATTATTATTATTATATATATATATATATATATATATATATATATATATATAGTCATCCGCAGACAGATCTGTTTCACTGTATATATATTTAACGTTTATACAATGTATAATATCACTGTTGGTAGACCTATTATATAAATACATAGAAAATGAACAACACCTATTTCTCATGAAGAAAAATAAAGAAAATCTTTATAAATCTTTTATTTGCACAAAAGAATCTTCTTTCCAGTATCTCTTTGTGAAATAAAGAATGTGATTTCCCTTCATAAATAGTTGCTAGATTAGACAATTTTTCTAAATCTATTTCTTTTCTGTTTTTCTTTAACTGTTTTGCACTTAAGAGAAATAAAATTTGTTTATTTTTTGGAAATAATCTTGTTTAGTACTCACCAACTTCTCTTTTCTTTTGTATGATTTTGTTAGAATCCTATATTTCCGTTCACTGTCTGGTGCTAAACTGTTCCTTTCTGATTTCCTGGATGTAGCAATCAATTGCTCTGGGACTTTAACCTTTAGCTTACTTTTGTTACTTGTTTATTTTTTTCCCTATTTTCACTGTTTTTTGTTTTTGTAATTTCTGTTTCAGGAAGAATCCTGATTCATATTCCTGGCAAGAAAGCCTCCAAACTCCTAGCCACCAACTAAATTCTTTCTCTGTTCCAAAACTCTTTCCCCTAAATTGATGTATGTTTTGATGAACATGCCAATCTCAAGTCCTAGAGCATTTTTTTGTAAAGTCAACAACAGAATAAACTTTCGAGGGTCAGTGTAAAAGTTATTTTCAAATGGCTGATCATGGATCTCCACAGCTTCTTTTATTTTGTTACTTTCTCTTTACTACCTCTCTTTGTATTTGTAGCATCTTTTCTTATGCCCATTTGCTCAAACTTGTTCATTACTCACCACTTTCCTTAGTTTATGTTACTTATCATGCACCATGTGTGTATTAAATTCTCCAAATCTTCTTTCCTCATTATATGTACATAAAATTCCTGTTCTTTTAAAAGATGCCTCATGTATCACATGCTTTGACAAGTTTACTGTCAAGATTTGTTGGTAAACCATGTCTTGGTTGATTCATGTTTTTTCCTCATTTCTGACTAAATTATTCAGTATTCATTGACATACAGAAAGGTAAACATTGCATAGCTCTCTGTAGTGTTTATATTAAAGCTACTGGTATAAATGCGAAGCAGTACAACATGCCATTTCCAAATTTCTGGCAAAGTGAATTGTGTCATGAAGCTCTTTTTTCACAGACAGTGCCCAACTGACAATCTCAAAAACAACATTTTTATTAAAAATATAAAATAGCAACAATTTACCCATTGTACCCTGTATAGATGCACATACATATCTACATATATATATATGGTTAGTTATTCTTGCTTACCAAGCACTCCCATCTGATAGACTGGCTAGCCACTCACTGATGCAGACATGTTATCAGATGCAATAATGTCAGATTCTGGAGATAATTATTTTTTAAAAACTTTCAACACACTGTTCCCACTATTAAATAAGGTGAAGTTCATAATGGGAGAGAGATGTTTAATATACAGGATCTCTCTTATAAAGATGAAAGGAAAACTGATCAGAGGATGAAACACATTTGTAAATAATAGTTTTCCTTTAGTCTTTATTCATATTGTCTTTTTACACACACACACACACACACACACACACACACACACACACACACACACACACACACATATATATTCTTTTCTGTTTTTCTTTAACTGTTTTGCACTTAAGAGAAATAAAATTTGTTTATTTTTTGGGAATAATCTTGTTTAGTACTCACCAACTTCTCTTTTCTTGATATAAATAAAAGGCTTATCACTTAGCTGACTGATGTTACCTATAGCATGCTGACTCCAGAGTTTTATAGACAGACCCTCTGGGAATTATTCTGCCCATTCATCAGGGGGTATATATATATATATATATATATATATATATATATATGTGTGTGTGTGTGTGTGTGTGTGTGTGTGTGTTTGGTCATAATAAAATTAGATTAATACACAGTTGTATTAAAAAGTGTTCAGTACAATTATATTGTAGAACTTTTGAATATTCTTTCTTTGTAAACAAATTATTACACAACCTAAGTTTCTACCATGTGATGTCCTCAGGCAATTTGCAATAACTGATTTTACTATTTTTTTTAAGAACGTTCACTTAATGTGGATTTTTTTTAACACTTACATAATGGGGAATTTTTGAACATGCAATTTTCAAAATTAGAAGAAATTATAATGTTTTCAATCCATGGTTGTATGAACCTAATTGGTATTTTATGGTATGGTTACACTTGATCATAATTTCTGTTTTTTCATTCAGTAATTCATTTTTGTTTGGGAATAACATAATAGCTAAATTTTCTTCCTACAACTTTTGAATATTTTTCATTTGTAAACAAGTTTTTACTTGTAATAACTTGTTTACAAATGAAATACATTTATATATATATTTTTTTTAATCATGTCACCCCAAGCAAGGCATTCCACTGTCACTATAGTGCAGGGGGTTACACAGGGCGATAGACAAGTTAGGATGTACATAGGGGGAGAGTTGGAGAGAATGGGAGGGTTTGTGTGTTAGGAGGTGTCTATTGACCTTACATTTAAACTCCTGGAGGTTATAGCCATCGGGGAAGCAAGCATGCGGAAGGGAATTCCACAAGCGGGAAGTGCGAGAAAAGAAGCTGTTGGAGTAGAAATTGCGGTTACATTCCATTGGTTTCAATGTAAAGGGGTGGGACATAGTTGCCAATCTAGTATCTCGTGCAAACTCACACCTAGGGAGCACCAGTGATTTAAGTTCATCAGAGTATATATATATATATATATATATATACATGCTGTTCTTGAACCACTTTAATAAAAATACTTATTTGTATTTTTTATGCAATATGAAAACTAGTCAATTAATAAATCCTCGTGATCATATGTAAACTAGTAAATGAATAAATTTCCATCATCTATAAACTAACAAATAGATATATCTCCATCATTATCACATATATTGTCAATCTGGACTTGAGAATTATCCGTGAACTTTAAAACAGCACAGATGATGAGTGTCATAGCTGAAATAATCAAATTGTTTTTGATGCTGTGAAACTCTTTGCTTGTACAATTACTGTAAATAAAGACTTTTCATTTTTCATCGACTGTTGACCATGTTTCAAAACTCCTCATCCCCTGATGACAGTAAATAAAAATCTTTTACTCACCATTTCTCAGAGTTAGTGACAATTTGGCACCCTGATGACCTTTACCCTTCAAAGGCATTAAGAGACAAATATTCTCCAATTACTATTCTTTTGAGAGCATCACTTTTTCCCACAAAGTCTTTGAGGGTAAGAGATTATAGCAAGGGAGAAGGGAAAGGAAAGAAGGCTGGTTTAGAATGAAGATATAATCATTTTGATAACTTTGTCACCTTGTCAATTTAAAGATGATGAGTGGGGGTAAGACATTATGAATAATATATATAAAAGCATGTACTCTCACTTGCATACATATATATATATATATATATATATGTGTGTGTGTGTGTGTGTATGTGTAGCCTCTAATGTCAGAAAGGAGGAACTTGATGATATTGTTATAATATGGCTCACAATTATACGGAAATTTTGAAGGCTTGCCCTATTTTCATGTGTGCGGTGAACTTCCTGCAACTGAAACCAGTCGTTTAGTTATTCGTTTGTGTCCTTAGTTCAAGACAGGGTAGAATGGTAATTGTGGGGTAGTGAAAGAACTGTTGACCTTCTGATAAAATTTAGGACAGTGATATGTTTTTTTATCAAAATTAACTCACTCTTAGCACCCAACTCCTAACAGGTTGTTTGCTGTTTTGACATGAGAACTAACTAAAATGCAAAAGTGACTTTTTTAAAATTTCAGTGTTTTAAACATTTTTAAATATTTTATGCTTTTCAGTCATAGCCATGCATGTATACATACACACACATATATATATGTATATATATATGTGTGTGTGTGTGTGTGTGTGCACATCTATTTCCAAATACCCTGGTTGGGTTGGGTTGTGTTAGTGAGACTTTAGCCAAGTGTATTTCATTAAGTTCACATGAGTGTTATCATGCAGCCAGTGTACGTGTTTTGTTTCAAACTAGATCTGTTCTTTCATCTATGTAAAGACTTTCTACCCCACCACCACTATATTAACTCTGTTATTTATTATTTTAAATGTAGTTGTGGAGTCAACTACATAGGTAGAACAACTCGACATTTGGATGTTAGGATTAAACAACATGTGCCTGCTAAAATACTCAACAAGAACTTTTCATCTGGTGATACCATTCAAAACACACACGGGTCTTCCATAGCAGATCATCTGATAAATAATTAGAGTTGTGCTGTGGATTTTAGTGTGAATTGGTTCTCTGTTTTGGCCAGATTACACTTGTTATTCCATCTGGAGGTGTTTGAGATGCTGTTTATCAGGTTCAGGCAGCTTTCACTTTTTAAACAGAGAGAGCGTTTGCTTGGGCTTGCTCTGCTTGGTCTTTAGCATCTTTAGATGTGATAACTTTTATCAAAAATCAAAATTTTTTCCCCCTTCCATTTATTCATGTTACCCAAAACAGATACTCTTTTTTCATAATTTTTTCCTGTTTTTCATTTTCTGATGTGAGGGGATGAAATCGGTCAACTGATGTTTTTATTTTAAAATTTGGCATGGCTGATTATATTAAATAATTTTTTGTCTTTAATGCCATAATAAAATTTTGTACTATTAAAAATATATTCAAATATACACACAGATTATTTACGATAAATTGTTATTACGAAAATGTGTGCCATTCGGCAGAATGTCTTAGATTAAAACCTTGTTTAGACTGTAGGCCATTCGTGGTTGAGCGGTCTAAGATGTTGCCAGATCAAATGGTAGCTTCCCCTATGTAGATAGGGGTCGCAGGTTTGAATCCTGCCAAATGGCACATATTTTCGGAATAACAATTTATCGTAAATAATCAGGCCGGTAGATATAAATATATAATACTGTTTAATTAAAAAACAGAATATCTACTTAAATACGAGTATCGATAAAAAATAATGTTCAAACAATTCGTTTCAAATTGTCGGTTGTTTATAACCAAATTTCGTTAAAATTCATTAATTTCTATAAATATATATATATATATATTGGAATTAATATGCATTAAATCTATAAACAGAAGGAGTGGTTGGTGGGCTTAATTGTAATTAGCTATTAATGTTATATTCATTGTTTCTATGTAATACTAGCAGTATAGCCCGGCGTTGCTCGGGTGTAATGAAAGCTTTAAAACTAATCCATGGTTCTGGAGCTCAGACTCAGCCTAAAGAATATTTGTGTGAAGTTTGGTGAGAATCGGATAAAAATTGTGGATTTGTATAAAGGACATACAGACAGATAAACAGACACACATACAAACATCTTGCCTTCTATATATATATATATATATATATATATATATATATATATTATCGATTTTCTGCACTGTTGCAAGAACTGCAACCTTGAAACTACCGAGTATTGTTTCTTAAGTCTTTGTTTATGAGTGAATCAAATTTGATTAAAATCGGACTCAGACTCTTTGAACTTTTTTATAGATAATGCGTTTTACCTATATGTGCATGTTAGGCAACTTCAGGTATTTTTTTTTTTAGTTCAACCAAAGCAAGTCAGTAAAGAAAGCAAGTCAGGCACAAGAGGTTACTGTGTCTGGAAGAGTTAAAAACAGGAATATTGCTAAGGAATGAAACAAAAGAAGAGTAATCAGGAGGACAGTAGATAGTGAATGGAATGAAAAACCAAATGTCATTAAATGTATCTTATCAAATTTGACCATCAGAAAGTAAATTTTTTTAGAATGAAACCTTTTAAGTTTGTCGGATTTTAAATCAGCCCACTCAGAGTAGATCTCTTTTTTTTTCTTGATTAGCTTATATACCACATTGTACTTTTGCAATTATTGCTGTTTTGCTGTATGAACCTGGTTTGAGGTTTATCTCCACTATTATTCAAATACCGTGCTACATCCTACAATCTTTCTTGAATGCATATTTCATTAAAAATGATTGACAAATTAATTTTATTGAGTAAAGAATTGCAATCTTTAGACTGTTGACATTCTACCAGGCTTAACCTTCACAGCAAGGATCTGCCATGCTATTTACATGGTAGCAAACTACTCATATTCTCTCCATATTTCATTAGTGAGAAGCAAGTTGTACTTGAACAGCTTCTTCCCATGAACCACTGCTCTGTGGAAACTGGCTCCCAAGAGAATGTTTCCCTGATCACTACAATCTTAACTTGTTCAAATGTAGGGTTAACCATTACCTATCTCTCCTATATGCACAATTGCCTTCCGAATGTAACCCTCTGCCTCAAGTGGCTCCAGGATCTTGTACAGAGTGAACCTTACCTTAAAAAAAACCCCCAAAAAACATACTATTTGCAATAGTGCAGCTAAAGTCCTTAAAAATGTCTAATACAGAGTACCCAGTAAAAAGTAGCAAATTCCTTATCACTGTTTCAACTTTCAGTAATAACTGACTGTGAATAAATTTCTTGAATACTCATGAACTTGAATAATCATTTAACTTTTGCATAATGACAACTCTGATTGTTTTTTTCACAATATTTGTTCACTTTTTACATGAATCATGATAGCTAAATAAATTTACTTCTGAATTTATTGTTTTTTTACTGGGTACTTTGTACATCAGTTAAAAGTGCTTAGAAAAAACAATTATTCTAAGAATACCATGGAAGGAGCATATGAACAACAAAGAAATTTTAACAAAACTTTAAAATACTTAAACTAAAATTATAGGCAGTATATCCTAATTTGCCCAATAAATAATTTTTAACAGGGTAGAAAATAAGCTGATTAGAAGAAACATGTTTAAATCAACCAACTTGAACCGAGTTACTTCTGTAGTATGCTGTATATATTTTTAACATATAACATATAACATATAAATAATTTTTAGTTCAAATGCAAGTCTTTTTAAATGAAACACTTGGACAATCATGTCTTGAAAGAGACATGACTGACTGGGCAGAAGATTATCCCACAGTAGGTTGCTATTGCTGTGGTAGACTGCTTGCCAATCAAGGCTAAAGAACCCATTCTGTCTGATTATTTAACTCAAAGCTGGAAGGAAGAGATGGATTAATACTTTTCCCAAAGGTATTTGTGCATAAGTGAATACAATGAATTCAACTGGAATTTGAACTCAGCTCTCCAATTTCTCGTTCTGAGTTTATATCCACTGCACCATAACACACATCTATAGTGGGCTACTCATATTCTTATTTCAGCTGCAAGTCTTTTTAAATAAAGACAACCAATTCTCAGGGCAATCTGCATTTACACTATGGCTTTACTTTATTCCCAGACATCATCTCTACATTATACTTAAATCAAAATGTCAAGAGGAACCCTAATGCTTACTGTTTATATCAAACAAGTTGGGCACAACAAAACAGAAAGGGGAAATGGGGGGATAAATCAGATGTGGATGTGCTAAATAAGATATTAAATTTGAAATATTACTGATTTTGTATTTTTTTCTATGATCCTTGTATAAAACATATTTTTTTTAGATATATAATTCGACTGTAAACTGTATGATAGTTTAATGGGTAGTGGCTTGGAATGTGAAATTGGAGAGCTAAGTTCAAATTCTAGTAGAGTTTGTTACATCCACCTACATACATGGCCAGATTTAGATGAAGAGAGACCCTAGGCTTTTCTATTTGTGAGTCCCCTCTCTATGCCTATCTATCTTCATCTATTCATATATCTTAATCTATTCATATCTATGTATCTATCTGGGGATTTGTGGGTAACATTTCAGTTATTGGCTATTTTACTTAGGGTCAGATTTAGATCAAGGATATTCCACTTTTGAGGCTCCTTCAAATCCCCATTCTCATTAGTAGAGGAAAATGGAAGTGTTAAATTAAACATTTTGATTAAAGCCAAGGATAATGATGGATGTTTAAAATTACCAAAGGGTTATTTAGAGTCGATAATGCATTATGACAGCATGTATAAGAAAGGTCTATGACAGTGTCAAAAATATTATACAGCTTAGCTGGAAGCTCCCAAGATTTTGAGGCCCTAGGTTCCAGCCTGCTAAGCTTTTAAGTAAATCCAGCACTACCTACATGCAAATACCCTCAGGAAAGGTATGAATACTATTAGAGACTGGGTCCTATAACTTTGGTTGTCCATCAGTCTAGAAGGAAAACACTGAAATGAAACCAGCCTGGGAATGTTTGAGTTTCATTAGGCTGGCTATTTCAAGACACACCATTGCTGCTAATACATAGGGAGTTCCTTACAGCTCTAAGGAATTATAAGGCTTTTTGTTTTGATATTAAATATGCAATTTTGTTTGCCTTTCTCATTGATCTTCTAGAATTAGACCTGTAGAAGTATGGCATAAGAATTTTTTTTTTTTTAATCATATCACCCTGAGCAAGGCGGTAATGCCACTGATGCGCAGGGGGCTACGTAAGAGTGAAAAGATTGGAAAAGAGAAAGCCGGAAACCACATCCTAAACAGGAAACAAGAGATGAGCCTCTTCACCTGTTCAATAGATGTGGGTGGAGTGTAAACCGGGCAATAGTTTAGTCTATCTACTCTAATTGAAAAAAAAAAAAAAGAAAAGAGTGAAAAGATTGGAAAAGAGAAAGCTGGAAACCACATCCTAACTCATGTTCTGGACAAAACAAAAAAATTTTCAGGTTTATTTTGAAAATTAAGGGCATTAATGAATTTATTTTGGAAATTTAGGACATTAATAATTTAATGATACAGCTCAGATCTGTAACCCTTTTATGAATGTTTTTCTTTTTTGTAATCATTTCATCCCAAGCAAGGGAGGACTGCCACTGGTGTGCAGGGGGTTACAGTGAGAGGAAGAACAAGATACAGAGGATCTCAAAGAAAGGATAAAAGATGGATGGGAATCAAGTTGATAGAAGATGGCAATTGATGTTGCATTTAAACTTTTGGAAATTGTAGCTAACAGGGAAGCGAGGAAATAGTTGAGGGTTCCACAAATGGAAAGTGCGAGAAAAGAAACTATTAAAGTAGAAGAGATGGTTGCATTTAACTATTTTGACAGTGAAAGTGTGGGACCTAGATGCCAATCTAGCAGCACAAGTAAATACATGTCAGACCAGTTACCATAAAAATACTTGTAGAAAAGGCAGAGGGAAGCCATATCGTATTGGTGAGAAAGTGACTGATGGTGAGCTGCTAAGTCAAGATTAGTTATATTGCAGATCCTTCTTTGGATTTTGTTGAGAAACTCAAGATGAAAAGAAGGAGCACCTAACTATATATGGCAATAGTATTAAATGCACGGACAAATGGTACATTTATAAATGTGCAAAATAGATTCTGATGAGAAAAACTTCCTGAACTGATACAGTGACTCAAACCTTCCTAGCAGTAGATACAGCTATGGATCTGATGTAGCCATTTCATTTAAGATAATTTGAGACAATAATGCCAAGGATGTGATGTGAGACAAAGAAAAAAATTTACTCTACTCTACTCAGTTCCAGCAAAAAGCAGCTCTCCTATTGTATCCTGGATGTCAATGCACCTAACATATATTTCTTTTTGCATTTTATTTTTTAAAGTGCTCATATTAAAAAACAAACCGTAATAAGAATTCAATCAGTCAATTAAGTGCTATATGTGATACACGCTTGGGCAATGACGTCTTGAAAGAGACATGACTGACTGGGCAGAAGATTATCCTGCAGTAGGTTGCCATTGCTTTCTGTGGTAGACTGGTTGCCAGCCAAGGCTATAAAACCCAATCTGTTCTATTATTTAAACCATAACTGGAGGGAAGAGATGGATTAATACCTTTCCCAAGGGTATTTGCATGTAAGTTAATGCAAAGAATTCAGCTGCAATTCGAACTTGGCTCCCCGATTCCTCGTTCCGAGTAAATATCCACTGTACCACAACGCACATCCATAATAAGAATTACAAAGGATAGAAAGCGCTATGATTGCCAAAACACTGAAGAGACATGCCAAATAGAAAAAGAAATACAGTTAACACTATCACTAGGATACGTGTATAATTACCCCCAAGAATAAAGTGAAGGTTTCTTATGAGTTTAGGGGTGATATCTTTTCAAATAAGTCTTGAGCATTACTAAAAGGTTGTGTTAGAATTTTTTTTTTTTAAGTGTGCTAAAAATATGCTCGTTATTTTGCCAGAGTAACTTGTATAGAAATGAGAATCTTGCTGCCAGATTAACAGAAGACTGTACACTTTAGAGAAGACGAACGCAAATTCAGAATTCTGCCATAGGCAACAGCCTTCTCCTTGGGAAATACATTAATGGATTCAAATCTAAGGAAATGCAACTCTTTTAGACTTCAGCCTGGTTTTCAGTGTGAAAATCGTAATTGGTATAACTTTGGTTGATATTAATCTGAAGTAGCACCTTTGGTTACCATGGTAACACTAATGTGATAAGTGCCTATTGAATTAAAAGCTAAAAAGCTTCCATTTTCTTCTGTTTGTATGTGTATGCACATATACATACATACTTGTGCATGAAATATATATATATATATGTGTGTGTGTGTGTGTGTGTGTGTGTGTGTGTGTCTGCGTATTTCATACACATGTGTATATATACACACACACATATATATGTATGTATACATATACATAATAAATACATATACTTATAAATACATGTACTTACATACACAAGTACATTTATGAAAACATTTACTTACAGACATAAGTACATTTACAAATACATATACTTACACAAGTACATTTATAAATACATATGTACATTTATAAATAAGCACACACTCAAGTATATTTGTAAATACATTTACCCACACATACAAGCACACTTACAAATATATATACTCATGCACACATATACATTTATAAATACATATACTCACACACATGTTCAAATACTTTTAAGTTTTTTGGCATCTGTTTTAAATACATTTAATTAGACTTACATCATTTCACAAATACTTGTACACCTTAGTATTTAAATACTCCCCAAACACTGTAAATAACTTTATATATTTTTACAAATACTTTTGCATGTTAGTATTTAAATACTTTTAAAGATATTTACTTCCTTTCACTCTTAGTATTTTCCAAATAAGTGTACATATTTTGCAAACATTTACATTTTAGTATTTAAATACATTTAAATATGCTTACATTCTTTTACAAATATTCTTAATTTTTGAATACTTTTAAATAGGTTTATACCTTTTCATAGATACTTTTGAATTTTACCATTTGAATACATTTAAATACTCATTTAAATACTTTTTACATGTTAGTTGCTTACTTAGGGTGAAATGATTTTTATAAAAAGATGTAGATAGAGAAGACTTTTAGCTCTACTGTAAGTAATTTGGAAGGTTTTACAAAGATATTCCTTAAGAACAAGATGCTATATTATGAAGAAAATTCTTAGTGATATTGTTGTATTATAAACAAATAGTTTTTCAGTAAAGTTGAAAAAGAAGTGAAATCCAAATAGTTTAAATAATGCAAACAACAAGACTGTTTAATAATGTGACATCTATAGGGAAAGTCTGGAAGATATGTCTTTAACAATAGCCTCTGGTGTATCTTGGTTACAAAAAAAATGGAAAGTGTAAAAAGAGGGAAAAGAAATAAAAGTGAAAAAAGAACCGAAGAAGTTGGAAAGAATATCAGAAGAAGAAAAAATGGTGAAAAAATTAAAAATATGAAGAGGAGGAGAAAAAGAAAAAATGAAGAAAATTTTGGAAAGCTTATAAAGGAAAAAGAAAAAAACTGAAAAAAGAAAAAAGAAAAAAAGAAAAAAAAGAAAAAAGAAAAAAAGAAAAAAAAAACAAAAGAAAAAAAAAAGAAAAAAAGAAAAAAGAAAAAAAAGAAAAAAAAGAAAAAAGAAAAAAAGAAAAAAGAAAAAAAGACTTATAAAAGAAAGAGAAAAAGAAAAACTGAAAGAGATAGAAAAGAGGGAAAATAAAATAAAGAAAAGATGGCTTATGATAGAAAGAGATGAAAATGAAAGAGATAGGAAAATAAAATAAAGAAAAGAAGACTTATAAAAGAAAGAGAAAAAAAGAAAAGGAAACATAGTAAGTCTCTCACTGTTCTGTCGCTATTTCCATGAAAAGTGTTCAGATTAACTATCTTCCTTAGTTCCACCAGTTTTTACCTTCATGGCTAAGACCTGCCATGCCTTGCACATCATCACAAACCACCTTTGTTTCCTTCATATTGCTGAGATATAAGTACCAGTAGAGCTTCTTCCCACAAACCACTGCTTTGTGGAACTGACTCCTAAGATGATGCTTCCCCAACCATTATAATCTTAACTTGTTCAAGTCTAAGATTAACTGTTAGCTTCTTCAAATATCTCCTTAAATTGTGTCTCTTATTTTATAACCCTCTTTGAGTAGCTCTTTGGTCTTGTACAGAGTGAGCTTTATTGCAAGAAAAAAAACTTAATTTTCTCTCATTTACATTCTATTCAGTCAAGTATAATACTAACTGAAGTTTAGTAATATTTAAAAAAAGATAGGTATAAAAATTAAAAAGAAATAATCACAATAATGACAATAATATTAATAAAAGTTTAAATATATATCAAAGTATAAAAGGAATAAAATTATAACAATATACAGGAGAAATAATTGTATATATTAAAAATATTATCTCACCCTCTTGTGATGTGGCAGGTAAAAGGTACTTACCTAGAGAAAAAAAAGAAAAAAAGGTGGATGACAATTTGTTTTAAATGTTTAGAATAATACAAAAAAGAGCACATAATTTGTGAAAGAAATATTTTTGGAAATAATTTGGTTTATAAAGGAAAAAGAAAAAAATGAAAAAGATAGAAAAGTAAAGCTTATAAAGAGAAGAAAAATGGAAGAGATATAAAGTAAAGGTAATAATGCCACTAAGACACATATTATTGGGAGTGAAACAGAATGAGAAGCCTTTAAGAGAAGGAAACAGAAACCCAATCCTAAACAGGAAATAAAAGGATAAATTTTTACTCTTGTTTAAAAGACTGGGGAAAAGTATGAACCAGGTGATAGGAAACCCTATCTATCATTAAAATTTGTGGAGAGCCAGAAAAAAATCTGCTGTAAAATCCAATATTAATTATAAAAATGAAAATAAGAAAACAGTATTAATGATAAGTTTCTAAAAAAAAAATACAGTATCAAATATAAGTTTATAAAAAATTGGTACTGATTTTTGACTTCTGTCTATCACTGATCATCACCCTAAAAATAGAATGTTAGGCTGTAATGAGCTAATATTTTAACATTATTTTGATTTGTGATCATAATACAATTATTGCTATTTCATTATCGTGTCATCAGTGTACAAGGGCATCAAACAGGAGTGTCTAGGTGTTAATATCATTTGGATATAAGACAGCATAATTTTTTAATTGTTTTTTTAGCAGTAGTAGCTATCTAATATAGATTTTATTAAAATAAGTAAAAATGTAAATTATTTTCAATTAAGCTGATAATATATGTAATAGCAAAATTCTAAATTAAAGTTTTTGGCTTGTTAGTATATATATATATATATATATATATATATATATATAGAAGCCGTACAAACTAATGGGTTAGCAATCCACTGTTTGTAGTGATTTACTTTTTTAAGAGTGCTTGAGACTTAGAGCATTATATATATATATATATATATATATTGTCATCCACAGACAGATCTGTTTTGCTGTATCACAGCTCATCAGTATGGTTAGACTCCAATTACTGCACAACCCAGGCATTCAGTGGAATATATATATATATATATATATATTGGGATCAAATATGGTTTAAATATGGATCAGAATCTGACAGAATGATAAGCTAAAGAACAAACAGGAAATGTTTATCAATCTAGCATATTTCACTTTTATTATTATTAACTGATGAAACTCTATTAATAGTGAAAGGTTAATAAATGTTTCTGTTGGTTAGACCCAGTGACTTGACCCAAGTAGTTGTGAGTTCAGTATCTGGCGACAGCAGTGGTGAACAAAATCTTAGACAGTTGAGTTTAAAGGGAGAAAATTAAGATATCTGAAAGTGGCATGATTCATGGAATGAGATCAATCTAACCCAATGATCAAAATAAAGGGTTCAGTTGGAAAAACCAATCATCTGAGGAAGGTCAGGAATGTCATGAATATGGTTATAAATATGAGGACAATGGTCCAAACAATATAAATAACAAAAATCTTTGCCATTTGTTCTTTATCTTATCACACACACACACACACACACACACACACACACACACACACACACACACACACACACACACACATATATATATATATAAATCTCCACAAATATCTATATTTATTTACAAATATATTTACAAATTTAAAATCTCTACAAATATCCTTAAATGTCTATAATTAATAACAGAAGCCATTGGTTTATTCCAATGGCTTCCTATATTTCTTGTTTTCACTCTTGCTTGGTCAGGTGTGATGTCACAAGCTGTGATGTGACATTCTCTTTCAGCGTCTTAAATGCATGAGTTTGTTGTTGCTTGAAAATCTTTCATGTAAACAAAAACAGTTTGTCATTATTGCGTGTCCGTGTTTATAATATATAATGCCATTTGACATCTTTGAAAATGGCTTATGTAAGCCAAAAGCTTAGATTGGGTTATTAAAAAATTATGCATCAATATTGTAATTTTCTTTCTTTATTTCATGATAATGCTATTAAGCTTATCAGAGAAAATGAAAAAAATTTACATAAAATAGACATAACTTGCCTATATCATTTAATGAAACATGCATTTATATATATATATATATATATATATATATATACATGATAAGTTTTTGGCTTGTTAGTGTGTGTATATATAATATACATATAATATATCTATATCTATATCTTAGAAGTAGTACAAAGTATAAAGACAGCAAATATTTTTTAAGGCAAATATTATTAAACACTACAAGTATTTTGTGTCAATTATTTTACTGATCAACAGAGTTGTGCTGAGAGCCCCCACAAATCCCCCAATTGTGGGGTGGGGCCCCGTAAGGCTCTGGAAAGCCGCAAGACTCTTTGGTTTCGCAGATCTATTATAATGAAAAAATATTAACAAAATAATTATTATAATTAACTGGAAAATTATTATCATACTTGTATGCTGAAATAGACATCTATCAACCCATCTGGCACTCTCTCTCTCTCTCTCTCTCTCTATATATATATATATATATATAATCTTTCATAGAAGAGGCCACAAATCATTTGTAATTTTAAAAAATGAACTTGACATGTATATTCAAACTTTCAGGATCTCATAGAAATGTTTATGAAAATCTAGCAACTCTGATAGTTTGTGAAGTTTATAAACAAGAAATATAAACTTTTTTTGTGATCACGGAATATCTGCATTCCAGGAGTATGTTATTTTGTTTAAAGTACCATTTACTGTGGGTTCAGTATGTTTGGGGAGGTGCAGGTTGCATTTTGTGGGTAGAGGGGTCTCAAGGCACATTCTGCAGTGGGGCCAAGATGTTGCTAACCATGGCACTGCTGATCAACTTATCCAAATTACAAATAATCCTTCTCAGACAAGAACAAAATTCTGTCAGGAATTGTCTGAAGTTCATTTTGGAAGAAATATGACACTAAGTTTTCAACTTTCTTAAGTCATTATCATTTGTCACATTTTGCCTGCATCACAATATTTACTTGTTCCAACACATCTCAATAAATCCTGGGCCTAACTAATTGTTAGGGTGCCGCTCCTATTTGACACAAAATGGACTGTTCCCATTGCTATATATAGCAATGGTGGATTCTCTACAAGAGAGTTGTAGAGAGTCGTAGAGAGTCACTTGAGAGTCTCTAATGAGTTACTAAAGAGTCAGTGCGAGTCAGTAAAGAGTTAGTCACACTTCCGGTGGCGTACCGGAAGTAATCATGTATACACACGTCTTACAACGGATTGGACTCTTGTATCTTTCTATTGTAAATACTACTAATCACTTCTGTACATACTAACCGTCTTTCCGCAGAATACAACTTATATTCTGATTCTGTTGTTGAGTTATTCATTTATACTTGGCGACATAACACTAATAAAACAGCAACTTTTAGGCAAAATACATGTTCATTCATCAACATAGTCTTCTTCTAGGGTGATACACCAATTCCAATGCTTCTCTAACTATTCAATGCATTTTTTGTAGAACAATTTGTCTTTGGTCTTAATGGTCTTGGGTATGATAGTAAACTGCATCCTGCAGCAAGGCTTCTGATTGGGAGGTTGTGAGGGGCATGGAACCACCTCTTAATTGCTGTTGTTCTGAGGTCCATCCTGACCTGGAGTGGTAGCACCTGTTAGGGTCCCAGCTATGAGCAAATAGTTAAACCCCAACTTGGGGTCAAAACACTATGAAAGCATAAAAATAGACTTTTATAGAAATATATAAAAATAGACTTTTATAGAAATATATAAAAATAGACTTTTAGAGAAATATATAAAAATAGACTTTTAGAGAAAAATATACATTTTTTCAGGAAAAAAATATACATTTTTTTTTTAATGTATAACTAGAAGACTTCAGATTACTAACATAAAAAAAAGTTTTCATCACAATCTGACTAAATCAACTTTCTCAATTTAACCAAACATTAACAAAATACCTTAAAACCCCACCTTTTTGGCATTAAATAACCCACACAGGTTGATATGCCATTAAACAAAACTCAAACTCAAACTCCTTGGCCTCAAAATACACTTCAGTTTTCAATATCACTTCTTCATTGGAGCCAAAGCTCTTTTTCTGTGGCATTCTTTTGCGATCTACAAACAGCAAGTAGTCAGTGGGGGGGCCAGATCTGGAGAATAGGATGGATACAGAAACAATTAGAAGTGCAATTCATGTACTTTTGCTATTGTTACGATTGACTTGTGACACAGTGTGTTTTCTTGGTGAAAGATCATTTTCCTTCTTCCTTTGTGGCCGATTTCTGTCAATTTCTTTCTTCAAATGCACTAATAATGCTATATAATATTCACTACCGATGGTTCTTCCTTTCTTAAGGTAATCAATGAACCTTGCACATGCCAAAATACAGAGGCCAAAATCTTGCCTGCTGATGTTTGTGACTTTGGTCGCTTTGGATGGCTTTCATCTGCTGCTGTCTACTCAGCTGACTGCCAATTTGAATCTGAAGTGAAGTGGTGAATCCATGTTTCAATCATTGTCACATAGTTTTGTAAAAACTTCTTGTTGCAATGAAACAGTTGCAAAGAATGGTCTGAATTGTCAACGTGTTGTTGTTTTGATTGACTGTGGCACACACTTTAAACACAGCCTTCTTATTGACAAATACTTATGCAAAATGGTGAATACATTGCTTTTTGATATCTCATGCAACTTCAATTGATGATTGGCCAAAATGAGTTTGTGAATTTTTTTGGTGTTTTCTAGGACAACTGCTGAGTTTCGGCAGTCTCAACATTCAGCATTATTTGTGTCTGTACAACCATGTTTAAATTAACATACCAGCTCTCAACCATTGTTTCTGATGGAACAGAGTGTGAATAACACTTATCAAGCAATTACTTTGCTTGAACAATATTTTTCATATCAGAAAGCAATGCTTTATCAACTTATGAAATTCAGATTTTTCCATTGTTTTGAAAATTTGCAAAAGTAACTTCACTGAAATAACTGTAATGTGTAGACTAATAATCCAGTTGGGCCCAAATTTTGTCACACATCATTTGAAGGTTAGTACTTCATAAAAATCATATGGATTTTTTATTAGTAGTGCCATCTATATGTCAGGCCCAGGACTTATTGAGTGATGTAATATGAAACCCACCATTTGTCTCTACCTACCCTGATGATTAATTAAGCAAGTAGAAAATGATACCAAAATACAAAGGTGCATTGGAATAGTAAAATTTACCTTACAAAAGCTAAGCAAATTATTAAGAAACACAAATATTTAATTAGAAACAAAAAAATGAGTGCGGAATCATTATGCAAAACCAGTACCCTTGAAGGCTGTGAAGCAATCTCCTCACAAATGAAAAAGAGACTTGAAGTAACAAAAATGTCAGTCAGTTAAGTGCCATACATGATACATGCTTGGAGGATCATGTCTTGAAAGAGATATGACTAACTGGGCAGAAGATTTTCCTGCAATAGGTTGCTATTAGTTTCTGTGGTAGACTAGTTGCTAACCAAGGCTATAGAACCTGTTATTTGACCCATAGCTGGAGGGAACAGATGGATTAATACATACATAAGTGAATGCAAGGAATTCAATTGGAATTTGAACTCTGTTCTTCAATTTCTTGTTCTAAGCTGATATCCACTGCACCACAACACACGTAAGATACTGATAAAATCATTAACTGACCATGTAAGTAATCAGGTTTTAAAAAAATGGTAACAAAAAGCATGCTTATATTTTCAATCAAAAAAAGACAGTTACAATTTCTAGGATACAGAATTGGTAAAGAAGGTGTGCAGAATTTGATACTCACAGGACAGACTGAAGGTAGAGGAAAGCAGTGAGTTACCTACCTAATGAGCTTATGTAAATGGAAGGCAGAATAGAAAGTGAGGAGGATGGTTAAAAGATATTTACAAAATATAGGAAGTTTTGGAGAGCCATGATCATCCACATCTTATTTTCAGTTTACTGCAAAAATATGCATCTTACCACTGTGTGAAGGTTGCAGTTGAGAGAGAGCCTGTTGTGAGATGACAATTGATGTTTGCAAAAGTTTATTGAATTGAGTTTGTTATCAATCAAGCCTTGTCGATAGAAACTGTGAACAGAAAATTTCACAGACAGATGTTAACATGACAGACAAATATATAAGAAAAGCTGCTACACAGACATGTATAATGACACACTAGAATTCAGAAATCTTGGCAGGAGGCCAGTCAGAAGTAGGCTATGATGAGGGTTGGGATTCTCTTTAGGGTTAGGTTTTGATGAGAGTTAAAAGACACAAGAAAGGCAAGGATATAGGGTGCAAATTGTAGAAGTTGGCACTTTATCTTGCACTGCTTCTCAATCTCTGCCAGGGTAAAAGATACATTCTGGTTTACACAATTACACATTTGCCTGAATGTCCAAGCACATTCTGACTAATTAAAAGAAACACAAGGAAATGAGTAAGGGCATGAGAGGTTTTGTCCAGATTGAATGCACAAGGTGTAGAGGAAGGAAATCAAATGATTGGAGGTAGAGGGAAGGAAATGGCTCGGATGAAGGAAACATGAAGTTTGGTTGGTGGAATGTGGAAGGAAAGACAGATAATTTGTGAATGGCTTAGGAGAATAAAGCAAGTAAGAATAAGGTTAGAGTGGAGCTAAAGAAAGAATTTAATGTGGAAAAGTGGGAAGAAGAAATGAGTATGAAAAAGAAGTGAATGAGTATCAGAAAGAAATGAATGAGTATAAAGACATTCTTGAGAAGAGGGTAAAAAGATTAAGAAAGAAGGTAAAGAAGCTAGGAAAGATGAGAGGAAAAAATAGAGAAAAGTAAAAGAGAAAAACTAAAAAAAGAAAATGAATGAAAATGTTGAAATGTGAAATATAAAGAAATATAAAGAGGAAAAAGTAAAGTAGAAAATAAAGAAGAAACAATAGAAAAAATAGAAAATAAAAAAGCAAAAGTAGAAAAACGAAAGAATAGGTAAATTAAAAAAGAAACAAAGAAAAGAAAAAAGAAAAAGATAAAAGAAAAAATTAATAGAAAAATAAAGAAAGACAAACAAAAGAAAACCAGGAAATATGAAACATGTGGAATAAAGAAAGAAAACCAGTGTTTTTGAAATATAGAAAAGACAGGAAAACAGTGCAAAGAAATGAAAAGGATGAAAAAAAAAAGAATTGCAAAGAATGAAAAAGAAGGATAAAAATGAAGAATAATAAGTACAGAAGCAACAAGACAAACTAAAACAGAAAAAAAAAAAAGAAAATCTCAAACTGGGAATAAAAACATAAAAACGTGAAAATGAAAAAACAAACAAAAAATGCCTCAGAAAACAAAATTGGCTGGTTTTGAAGAAGATAAACATATGGAAGTCTGCTGATTAGAGAAATAAACTCTTGGAAGATAAGGCACACATTACCTCACACATGCATCCATATGAAAGAGAGATAAATACTATAACAAAAAAATATGACTTAACTAAAAGTGAAAGTGAAAGTGAAAGTAGCAAAAAATATAAACAGTTGAGTAGGTGACAGAGATGTGAAAATTTTTTCTGGAAAAGGAAAGGCAAAAACAAAGTTTCAAAAGAAAATCCATAAAAAATTCTTATGTCTTAGACCAAAAGATCAAAGACAAAATCATAAGAAATTTCTTGGGTGACTTTCCAAGCATACTGCCAAAAGCTTTATGTTGCAATATACCTATCTTTATATATATTTCATGTGTGTATCTTATATAAAATATAACGATAGGGTATCAAGCTGAGGACCTAGTATGGTGAGGTTGTGGTGCTATAATCCAAAGAAAATCTACAGGCTTAACATACATACACCCTTAGACAAATTATTTGAAACAACTGCTTTAGTTTCCTTTCTTTAACTATATGGTCAGTTTTATCCCAACTTGAGTGGCAGGGTGTAATCGATTTCTATTTTTCCTTAGATCAGGTCATTTGCAGTGGTGTGTAGTAATATGAATCTAGTTTTGGCTGTATGATGAAATCTTTTGGCCTTGAAAAATACTGCATCATCCATGATTGCATCAGATTTTTATCATACCCAGACACTATTGTCTTGACTTGATTAGTTGTCCTATGGCCAGTGTCTCCAATAGACGTTACTCCAAGGAAGCGTGCATATATTGTAATGTTGCACAGGAAAGCCTTACATCAAGGATATTGTTGGTGTCATCCTTTCAACCTTCAGTCATGTCATCAAGGTGAAAAAACAAACTGGAGCCATCAAAACGTAAAGGAAAAGGCAGTCGGAAGTTAAAACAATGCCAAAAGGTGACACAAGATCAAGGAAAGTGTGAAAGATCCCAGGAAGAAATTATTCATTTTTTTTCAATTGATTTACACATGGGTTTATGGATTTTACCATGTAAGCTCAGCTAAGTAAATAAATACTTGATATAATATGCTTTATATATTTACATGTACAATTCTCTGTAAATTTAATTTTCTTTCATTCTCTATTTTTTTCTTGCATATATATGTATGTATGTCTGGCCACTCATGTCAAAGGATACCTGTTTAATAGGGTGGCTAGCTAATCCATGTTGCAGATGCTTGCTCAGGCACACTTGTGCTTTTTCAACATCCACAGGAGCCCACCTGTAGTTTATACTGCTACTATGCTGAGTGGACCTTAGTTACAGTCTCTGAGAGTGAGTGCGGCATCTAGCATGAACAAACAACAGTCTGAACAAAGCCAGAATGCTCAAATCCTTGGTTACAATGACTTTTAACATCAACAACTTCCAAAGAGTCCAGTTTACCCCATACATATATATAGTCATCCGCAGACAGATCTGTTTCACTGTATCACTGCTCAGTTAGACTCCGATTGCTTTTAACCCAGGATTGAAACCTGACCGAATTGGCGTCAGTTGGTGATTCTACTTCTGGGCTATGGGCAGACTTTTAGCGTATCATGTATCGTATGGTTGACTGAGGTTGACAATGCCTGTCTCGAACAGACATGTTGAAATAGCTATCCCCACTAAATGTGATCTGAATTTACAGATAAATAAATATCCGCTCTGTAAATTAAATTAATTAATTTAAACAATATTAATAAGATCCTCTTGGATTATTTACTAATCATATCCTGGATATTTTACTGCTATCAAGAATTCAAATATAAAGTCAATAGTCACCTCCTGTCTCACTAACTTACATCCTCTCTCTCTCTCTCTCTCTCTCTCTCTCTCTCTCTCTCTCTCTCATACTTTTTTCTCCGTCTACCCCACTCATCAGTATTCTCTTCTTTCTCATACTCTCTTCCTGACACGCTCTGTAGCCTGTCACTCTTTCTCATAACATTCCTCCTATGTAACCCCCTGCACAACAGTGGCAGTAAAATGCCTTGCTTTCATATCCAATAAATATGGTTATTATACAATACCCTACTCTATGAACAAGAAAATAATAGATATTAAGGTACATATCTATCACCTTCACACAATCAAAAGTTTGACATGCACCAACATATGCACACACAGACACACACAGATATAAGGTATATTTAAGCAACAAGTATTCATCCAAATAAATTTGGTTAGAAAGAAGTGACAAGGTATGTGTTTAATTTTTTATTATATTTTTCCAATTTTCAGATAAGGTCGTTGAGTGTTAGTCAGAGTTGTGGATAAACTGCCCAAAATTCATAGTCTGTTATTTTTAGTTGAACAAAAATAACAAAATATGAAATTTGTACAGATTATCCACTACTCAACACCTTATCTGAAAATTATAAAAATATTATAGAAAATTAAAATTTGATTCTTTTAAATCAAATTTGTTTGGATATATATACAGTGAAACCTCTACTTATGAAATTAATTCATCCTGGAAGTCATTTCGTGACCTCAACATTTTGTAAGTAAATACGCTTTTTACCCTATAAATGCCCTAATTGGATCCAAGTCTCAACCTCAAACCCCTCAAAATCTTGTGAGGCAACAGCATTGGGCCACAGATTTCTCCAAGCCACATTAAGAGTACATCAGGTCACCTCCTATCAAGTCATATCTAAAACTCATGAAGGGTAAGCTGGGTGTTTTCAGTGATGTTGAAACACCTCTTGAACAGGTGTTTTGTGTAGAGTTTCTTGAAGTTTGAAATGACTTGTTAGTCCATGGGCTGGAGGATAGAGGTGGTGTCAGGTGGGAGGTACAGCAACTTAATAAATGAGAACTCCTCCAGGATATCATCTTCAAGGTTTGCATTATCGAGAATGAGGAGGCACTTGGACTCTGGGAGCTGCGAGCAGCGGTGTGTACTTTGAAATTTTTGCCTTTTGTATCCTGAAATTTCTTTCGTAACAAGAGACAATATTTTTCTGAAGAGGCGTTTCGTAACCTGAAAATTTTGTGTGTATAGTTTTTCATAAGTAGAGGTTCCACTGTATATATATTATGAAATTAGACAGAAATTTATGAAATTTGTATTAACTGACATATTTTTTAAATTTATTTGTTTGATTATTATTTTTAAATAAATATGTTGAATATATCAATTTGGTAAATTTCCATATAATTTCAAAATATTGTCTTGGGTTGTGTTTGTTTACATTAGGATATGATCCCAAGATAGATGTTCTAAAATAAATCAGGAGAATATGTATTTAAAAAGCTTAATTTGAACTGTGGCTATCATGATATCTTCTGTGGTTGAGTGGTAAAATGCACCAGATCTGATGATGGCAACTCCCCAGTATATGGGAATATGCAGATTTGAATCCTGATGGAAGATTGATATTTTCTAAACAAAACTTTTTGAGCATTTAGACTGGTGGATAATAAAAATCTACTGTTTAATTATTTGAAAAAACAAAACAAAACAGACTATCCACTCCAATAAGGGGATCTATTAAAAATAATGTTCAAACAAATAAATTTAAATATCTATCTATCTA
>JBBBDQ010030481.1:0-20000 GCA_037127315.1 Ascarosepion bandense
GGAACTAAAATAATCTAATTTGGTGAATAAAATAAAGGGTTCAGTTCAAGATATCAATCACCTGAAAAAGTTGAGTGAGAGAGTGATAACTGATAATGAGACATCTTAAAGTGACATGACTCATGGAACTAAAATAATCTAACTTGGTGAATAAAATAAAGGGTTCAGTTCAAGGTATCAATCACCTGAAAAAGTTGAGTGAGAGAGTGATAACTGATAATGAGACATCTTAAAGAGACATGACTCATGGAACTAAAATAATCTAACTTGGTGAATAAAATAAAGGGTTCAGTTCAAGGTATCAATCACCTGAAAAAGTTGAGTGAGAGAGTGATAACTGATAATGAGACATCTTAAAGTGACATGACTCATGGAACTAAAATAATCTAACTTGGTGAATAAAATAAAGGGTTCAGTTCAAGGTATCAATCACCTGAAAAAGTTGAGTGAGAGAGTGATAACTGATAATGAGACATCTTAAAGTGACATGACTCATGGAACTAAAATAATCTAACTTGGTGAATAAAATAAAGGGTTCAGTTCAAGATATCAATCACCTGAAAAAGTTGAGTGAGAGAGTGATAACTGATAATGAGACATCTTAAAGTGACATGACTCATGGAACTAAAATAATCTAACTTGGTGAATAAAATAAAGGGTTCAGTTCAAGATATCAATCACCTGAAAAAGTTGAGTGAGAGAGTGATAACTGATAATGAGACATCTTAAAGTGACATGACTCATGGAACTAAAATAATCTAACTTGGTGAATAAAATAAAGGGTTCAGTTCAAGATATCAATCACCTGAAAAAGTTGAGTGAGAGAGTGATAACTGATAATGAGACATCTTAAAGTGACATGACTCATGGAACTAAAATAATCTAACTTGGTGAATAAAATAAAGGGTTCAGTTCAAGATATCAATCACCTGAAAAAGTTGAGTGAGAGAGTGATAACTGATAATGAGACATCTTAAAGTGACATGACTCATGGAACTAAAATAATCTAACTTGGTGAATAAAATAAAGGGTTCAGTTCAAGATATCAATCACCTGAAAAAGTTGAGTGAGAGAGTGATAACTGATAATGAGACATCTTAAAGTGACATGACTCATGGAACTAAAATAATCTAACTTGGTGAATAAAATAAAGGGTTCAGTTCAAGATATCAATCACCTGAAAAAGTTGAGTGAGAGAGTGATAACTGATAATGAGACATCTTAAAGTGACATGACTCATGGAACTAAAATAATCTAACTTGGTGAATAAAATAAAGGGTTCAGTTCAAGATATCAATCACCTGAAAAAGGCTAGAGAATAAATGACTGAAACATAGTGAATATGCCAACAAAGATGAAGACAATCGTCTGAATGATGTAAATAGTTTAAATAATTACAATAACTCATCTCAGAAATATAAACAGATATTGAAGGTTAATATGGCAACAAAGATGAGGGCAACAGTCTGAACAATGAAAATAGTGTAAATAATTACAATGCCTCATCTCACAAATATAGGCAGATATTAAAAAGATGAATATGGCAACAAAGAGGACAACAGTCTGAATAATATAAAGAGTGTAAATAATTACAATGCCTCCTCTCACAAATATAGGCAGATATTAAAGATGAATATGGCAACAAAGAGGACAACAGTCTGAATAATATAAAGGTGTAAATAATTACAATGCCTCTCACAAATATATAGGCAGATATTAAAGATGAATATGGCAACAAAGAGGACAACAGTCTGAATAATATAAAGAGTGTAAATAATTACAATGCCTCCTCTCACAAATATAGGCAGATATTAAAGATGAATATGGCAACAAAGAGGACAACAGTCTGAATAATATAAAGAGTGTAAATAATTACAATGCCTCATCTCACAAATATAGGCAGATATTAAAGATGAATATGGCAACAAAGAGGACAACAGTCTGAATAATATAAAGAGTGTAAATAATTACAATGCCTCCTCTCACAAATATAGGCAGATATTAAAGATGAATATGGCAACAAAGAGGACAACAGTCTGAATAATATAAAGAGTGTAAATAATTACAATGCCTCCTCTCACAAATATAGGCAGATATTAAAGATGAATATGGCAACAAAGAGGACAACAGTCTGAATAATATAAGAGTGTAAATAGTACAAATGCCTCCTCTCACAAATATAGGCAGATATTAAAGATGAATATGGCAACAAAGAGGACAACAGTCTGAATAATATAAAGAGTGTAAATAATTACAATGCCTCCTCTCACAAATATAGGCAGATATTAAAGATGAATATGGCAACAAAGAGGACAACAGTCTGAATAATATAAAGAGTGTAAATAATTACAATGCCTCCTCTCACAAAATGTAGGCAGATATTAAAGATGAATATGGCAACAAAGAGGACAACAGTCTGAATAATATAAAGAGTGTAAATAATTACAATGCCTCCTCTCACAAATATAGGCAGATATTAAAGATGAATATGGCAACAAAGAGGACAACAGTCTGAATAATATAAAGAGTGTAAATAATTACAATGCCTCCTCTCACAAATATAGGCAGATATTAAAAGGTGAATATGGCAACAAAGAAGGCAACAGTCTGAATAATATAAAGAGTGTAAATAATTACAATGCCTCCTCTCACAAATATAGGCAGATATTAAAGATGAATATGGCAACAAAGAGGACAACAGTCTGAATAATATAAAGAGTGTAAATAATTACAATGCCTCCTCTCACAAATATAGGCAGATATTAAAGATGAATATGGCAACAAAGAGGACAACAGTCTGAATAATATAAAGAGTGTAAATAATTACAATGCCACTCCTTTCACAGAAATATAGGCAGATATTAAAGATGAATATGGCAACAAAGAGGACAACAGTCTGAATAATATAAAGAGTGTAAATAATTCTAGTACCTCATCTACCAAATATAGGCAGATATTAAAGATGAATATGGCAACAAAGAGGACAACAGTCTGAATAATATAAAGAGTGTAAATAATTACAATGCCTCCTCTCACAAATATAGGCAGATATTAAAGATGAATATGGCAACAAAGAGGACAACAGTCTGAATAATATAAAGGGTGTAAATAATTACAATGCCTCTTCTCACAAATAGGCAGATATTAAAGATGAATATGGCAACAAAGAGGACAACAGTCTGAATAATATGAAGAGTGTAAATAATTACAATACCTCCTCTCACAAATATAGGCAGATATTAAAGATGAATATGGCAACAAAGAGGACAACAGTCTGAATAATATAAAGAGTGTAAATAATTACAATGCCTCTTCTCATAAATATAGGCAGATATTAAAGATGAATATGGCAACAAGAGGACAACAGTCTGAATAATATAAAGAGTGTAAATAATTACAATGCCTCCTCTCACAAATATAGGCAGATATTAAAGATGAATATGGCAACAAAGAGGACAACAGTCTGAATAATATAAAGAGTGTAAATAATTATAATGCCTCCTTTCACAAATATAGGCAGATATTAAAGATGAATATGGCAACAAAGAGGACAACAGTCTGAATAATATAAAGAGTGTAAATAATTACAATGCCTCATCTCACAAATACGGCAGATATTAAAGATGAATATGGCAACAAAGAGGACAACAGTCTGAATAATATAAAGTGTAAATAATTACAATGCCTCCTCTCACAAATATAGGCAGATATTAAAGATGAATATGGCAACAAAGAGGACAGCAGTCTGAATAATATAAAGTGTAAATAATTACAATGCCTCTTCTCACAAATAGGCAGATATTAAAGATGAATATGGCAACAAAGAGGACAACAGTCTGAATAATATAAAGAGTGTAAATAATTACAATGCCTCCTCTCACAAATATAGGCAGATATTAAATGGCAACAAAGAGGACAACAGTCTGAATAATATGAAGAGTGTAAATAATTACAATGCCTCCTCTCACAAATATAGGCAGATATTAAAGATGAATATGGCAACAAAGAGGACAACAGTCTGAATAATATAAAGAGTGTAAATAATTACAATGCCTCCTCTCACAAATATAGGCAGATATTAAAGATGAATATGGCAACAAAGAGGACAACAGTCTGAATAATATAAAGAGTGTAAATAATTACAATGCCTCCTCTCACAAATATAGGCAGATATTAAAGATGAATATGGCAGCAAAGACGAGGGTAACACTTACAACAATGTAAATAGTGTAAATAGTTACAATCCAAAATCTCAACAAACCTATAGCCGCTTAAATAAAACCATTTGATCCTGACAGTGGATCAAACAAACAGAAATTATACATTTTTTATCAGAAAAAGAGACATTCTGCCATCCATTTACAAAGTTTGTTAAATAAGTTATGCACTGTTTTCCTCTGTCCTTCTTGCTTTCAATTTGTCATTTGAGCATCAAATTTTCCAAGCCCTCTTCCCTAATTATATACTCTAGAAAATTCAACTTTTTTATTATGTGAAGTATCAGTCAGTTAAGTGTCATACGTGATACACGCTTTGGGTGATCATGTCTCGAAAGAGACATGACTGACTAGGCAGAAGATTATCCCGCAGTAGGTTGCCATTGCTTTCTGCAGTAGACTGGTTGCCAGGCAAGACTATAGAACCCAATCTGTCCTTTTATTTAACCCATAATTGGAGGGAAGAGACGGATTAATACCTTTCCCAAGGGTATTTGTGCATAAGTGAATGCAAAGAATTCAACTGGAATTCGAACTCGGCTCCTCGATTTGTCGTTCCGAGTCGATATCCCTTGCCCCACAAAAATAGGTTTTCTTTTTGTTTTCCATTTTCTGGAAAAATTTATTATTCATCACTTGTTCAGTTCATGGAATTCTCAGCATCCTTTTGTAGAACCACATTTTTATTGACTCATTTCGTCTTCCTCTATGCTCAGTTGGTCTATCATTCTTTGCCATATAGGAGAACTGATATTACAAAACAGTTTTGTAATCTTTTCTTTGTTTCTAATAAAATTTTTCCTTTAGGTAGATTTTGGAAGGTATTTTTTACTCTCCTAATGCACCTTTGGATTTCTGTGTCACACTTTTTGTCCTCTATTAAAACACTTCCCAGATTTCTAAATTGTTGTACTTGCTTGATTTTGGTATCTCCAATTTGTTGGGAGTTTCCTTTTGCAATGAACTATGTATTCTATCTTCTTGCAATTGGTGTTTAGTCTTTTATGCTTGCTTTTCTTCATTACCTTTTGTAGAAGTTCTTGTACTTTCCTTTCATTGTCTGCTACCAATCGAGTGTCCTCTTCATATCAAACGTTGTTAAGACTGGGGTCATGGACCAGATGATTCTCCCGGAGAGTAATACACTACGCCTCCTCGGACTTACCCTGTCCTCAGACCTCAAATGGAAGCACTATATTGAATCCATAGCAAAATCTACTGCTAAAAAGATTGGGTCACTATGTCGATCCAGGATGTTTTTTCCACCTGAATCCATCCTGCATATATACAAGTCAACCATCCGTCCGTGCATGGAGTACTGCTGCCATTTATGGTCAGGTGCCCCTGCCGTTCTCCTCAGTGTTCTTGACAAGCTCCAAAGGAGAGTCTGTAATGTGATAGGTACTGATCTGGCGACTCGTCTGCAGCCATTTTCCCATCGTCGAAATGTGGCCTCCCTCTGTCTCTTCTATAAATACTTTCATGGCTTCTGCTCGGATGAGCTTAAGTCACTGATGCCTCCTCAACAGGTGTTTACCCGTTCAACCAGACTGGCAACTGGGTCCCACCCATTCACAGTCAGGTTAGCCAAACGCAGACGACAATTCTACTCCTGCAGCTTCCTCTCTCGCACTTCCCGCCTGTGGAACTCACTCCCGTATTCTTGCTTTCCTGACGGCTACGACCTCCAGAAATTTAAAAGCAAAGTTAATACTCACCTACTAACCACTGGCCTATAGCTCTCTCCCCTCCCCTGTATAATCTTCACGTTCTCTCCGCCCATGTATCTGTCATTGCACCTGCTTTCTCAGCTTTCTATTGTTCCTTTCTAACTAGCTTGTACTCCTCACTCTTTTCTAATTAATCTTTTTACATTTATGTAACCCCCTGCACATCAGTGGCGTTTCTGCCTTGCTCGGGGTGAAATGATTAAAAAAAAAACAAAAAAAACTTATGATGAACTTTGATAGGACCTCTAATTCCCTCAGAATACCTCAGTGTTTTGGTTGAATAAATCTGGTGAGAAGACCCATCCTTGTCTTGCACCTCTTTTCATTTTTGTATATTTAATGAATTCATTTGTTATCCCTATGATAGTGGTTTGCATCCAGTATAGGTTCTATATTATTCTGAGAATTAACCGATGCAAGAAATTCTTGTAGCATGATTTGTGTCGTGAGTTTAATCCCAGTATTCCCGACTGTGGAATTCTCTTCCAAACGATTGCTTCCCCGACGGCTACAATCTCCAGGAGTTTAAATGTAAGGTCAATAGACACCTCCTAACACACTAACCTGCTCCCATTCTATCAAACACTCTTCCCATCTGCCCGACACTCATCCTCGCTATCCTTACTCATCTATCACCTTTCTCCTGACATTCCCTATGTCTAACCACTCCTTCTCTTTACCTTCCCCTATGTAGCCCCATGCGCAATAGTGGCAGTGGAATGCCTTGCTTGGGGTGAGATGATTAAAAAAAAAAAAAAAAAAGTATTGACTAGTGCCAAAGGTCATACATTCTAGTTCAGCAGAAGAAACAAGTGATATTACAAGAACAAATTGACTAGGAAGAACTAACTGATATGTGATTTCTTGTAGTATGGACAGTAGAATGCGTTCAATCCCTGAGTTGGGTAGTGCCAAAAAATCATATACTTAATTTAGTGGGAGGGACGAGTGGCCTCATTTTCAATTATTGTGTTACCGAACTGAGTTCTTCCAGATATTTCCCAGGGCAACATTTCCCTAATTTACCTACTAACTGATCTATTTGCAGTGAAAGATTCATATTCCCAAGGAAATCAGTGTAAAATGATCATAAACTACTCTAAACTAGGCTTGAACTTGTTTAACAGGTGCCATTTTTCATGCTTTGAACACCTCAGCCAATTCTACACATCTGCTTTTTAGGTGAAACAGATTAAATAAAAACATATTAAATAAGAAAAAAAAGTACCTCTTGGTAAGATATGGTGTTGAAAGAAATCCTGTGACAAGATGATTTATTTATTTGTAGAGCTAATACTTACCGTAATACTTACTTAATACAAGTGCAAAATGTAAGACAACATGACTTTTAGTTGAATGTGGCTTTTAAACTAAGTGCACCATTTTTCCCTAAAGTGATGGTCCCAAAAACAAGCAATTCCACACGAAAGTAATTCTGTTTTACAGAAAAATAAGGAAATCAATAAAATAAAAGACGTTTTCTATGAAAAAGCTAATCCTTTCAAGTGCCTTTCGTGCAGCATAAAATTTACCAAAAATTTATCAACAATGAAAAAGAAAGCACACAAAAATTATCTAAGGCTGTTCTTATATATCTATCTGTCTGTCTATCTATATATCTATCTATCTATCTCCTTCTGTTTGTATCTATCTATCTATGTCTATATATTTATATATTTCTGATCATATTTATATATCTCATTCTGTTCATATCTATCTCATTCTGCTCTCTGTCTATCTCTCTATATATATTATATATTTCTTCTCATATCTTTGTATCTCATTCTGTTCATATCTATATATATATATGTTTCTGTTCATATCTATGTATCTCATTCTGTTCATATCTATCTATCTATGTTTGTTAATATCTATCTATCTATCTATCTATCTATCTATCTATCTATCTATCTATCACTTCAAATGGTATTTTTAATGGATACCAGTATTTGAGCAAGCACGCCATTTATTTTAAATAGAACTTATTTCATCTACTGGCCTGCATACTATAGAAAATTTAATAAAGAAAACATGCCCTCACGTATGCAGCCCATTAGACAAAATAAATACTGTTTCAAATAAATGGGCATCTATTCAAATATGGGCATCCATTAAAAATACTATTTGAAATAATAAGACTATGTCTGATTAAAAAATATAATCAATTAATCCTTTAGAAATTGCAAAGTTTTCTTTGTTTCCATCTTTTGGTTTTGACTGGAATTAAAGTTACCTAACAGGCACTTAAATTGGCATATATAAATCTACCATTAGCCCGTGCATTGAATACTGCTGACATATCTGGTTGGGTGCTCCTGCTATCCACCTAGGGGTCCTTGACAAAATCCAGCAGAGAATTTGTAATGTGATAGATCCTGACTTGGCAGATCCAATACAGTAACTTTCTCACTGGCACAATGTGGCTTCCCTGTGCCAGCTACAAATATTTTCACAGCTTCTGCTCCAATGAACTTAGCTCACTGGTGCCCACTATATATAAATTTACTCAAGCCACAAGATTAGAAACTAGGTCCTACCCTTTCACTGTGAAACCAATAAAATGTAAATGCAAATTCTACTCCACCAGCTTCTTTTCTCACACTTTCCGCCTGTGGAATTCCCTTCCATTGACTTGCTTTCCCGACAGCTATAATCTCCAAGAATTTAAATGTAAAGTCAATAGTCATCTCCTATCTCACTAACCTGCATCCTCTCTATCATTCTCCTTTCTCTGTCCACACCATTCTCATCAGTATTCTCATCCTTCTCTAACTCACTTCCTGACAACCCCTATAACCTGTCCCTCTTTCTCATAACTTTCCTCCTATGTAACACCCTGCAAAACAGTGGCAGTAAAATGCCTTGCTTAGGGCAATATGATTATAAAAGAAATTCTATACCATTATAATGTGGATATAAAGTGGGGGATCAATTCTACATTACGATCAATATATAAACTGACTCCTCACTTTGTGGCCACAGCCATCCATCTCTTACCCACTTCCTACAACCCCCAATAACCTGTCACACTTTCTCATAACTTTTCTTTTATGTAACCCCTTCAAAATAGTGGCAGTAAAATGCCTTGCTTGGGGCGATATGATTATAAAAAAAAACATGACATTAGACTTTTGTACAGTCTCACTTTTTTGAGAAATGATGTTAATATAATATGGTTTGAAACCAAAAAAATTGTTAGAAAGATGTAACCATCTTTCAGTCTGTTTCGTCCAGCAATCTTCTTTTTTTTCAGAACATTGGCGATCATGGCTGTTCACAGTTTACAGTCCTTTGTAGCACTTAACAAATCTTCTCTTTTCGTTCTCTCATAAACCCTCTTATGCTATCCTCAACTTTACTTAGTAGATTATGTATCATTTACTTCAATCTGTCCTGTATCAAAATTCCGAAGAATTATTTCCTAACAAACTAGAAATTTAAAATATCTCTTTTTGATATTAAGTATCAGTCAAATGTCATACGTGATACACTCTTTGGGTGATCATATCTCAAAAGAAACATGACTGACTGGGCAGAAGATTATTCTGCAGTAGGTTGCCATTGCTTTCTGCGGTAGACTGGTTGCCAGCCAAGGCTAGAGAACCCAATCTATCCTATTATATAACCCATAACTGGAGGGAAGAGACTGATTAATACCTTTACCAAGTGTATTTGTGCATAAGTGAATGCAAAGAATTGAATTGGAATTAGAACTTGGTTCCGAGTCAATATCCATTGCACCACAACGCATATCTGGTATTAAGTATAAGTGTCCTTTTTTGTTTTTATTTTCTCAAAACCTTATCTTTGTTCATATATTCGATTTATAGTATTCTCAGTATCCTTCTGTAGAACCCCATTTCTGTTGGTTTCTCTTTTCCATTTGAGATGAGATTGTCAAGCATTCACTAACAATGGTAAGGCTAATACTGCCAAAAGAGGATGAAGTCTTGAAGAATCCAATTGGTAAATTGATGAAAGAAAGAGAAAGACTAATGTGCAGTGAGATTTGAATCACTGTCATATATTTACAGTTCGTTATTTGAGTGCATGTATTTGAGCATAATACTAAAGTGGAAATGGGTTAGGCTGCGAATTTTTCAGAAACTACCTTAGGCTATATTATGAAGAAAGAATTCACTAATGAGATGATGAATGAAAAAGCAATAAGGAAAGTGAAGGAAGATAATTGAAGAGAGGAGAAGAAAAAAAATAGAATCTTAATGAAAGCAACTCATGTAGATCAATGAAAGAAGAAGGAAAATGAAGAAAAATGGGATGAAGAAGGGAAGATAGATGAAGAAAAAAGTAAAAGGTGAATGAAGACAGTTGAAGGAAGAGAAGCTGGATGAAAATAAGTAAAAGGCTGAAGAAAAATAGAAACTTAATAAAAACAATAAATGAAGGCAAGAAAAAATAAGATGAATGAAAATGAAGAATGAAAAAGAAATTTGAATGAAGAAAAATGAAGAAAGAACAATAAAGCTAGAAAATGAATGAAAAAACAACAAAAAAGATGAAGAATAGAATAAAAAATGAAAATGGTTAAAAAAGATAGTGAGTGAAGAAAGATGAAGGAAGAAGCAAACTAGAAGCTGAATGAAAATAAATAAAAAATCTGAAGAAAAATAGAAACTGAATTAAGCGAAAAGAAAAACAGAAGTACAAAGGATGAATGAAAGCAAAAAAAATAATATGAATGAAGATAAAAAAAGGAGGGAAAAATAAATGAATGAAGAAAAATGAAAAATGAAGAAAAAAGAATAGAAAATGGCTAAAGATAGACAAGAGAATCTGAATAAAGAAAATTGAATGAAAAAGTGGATAAACGAAAGAAGCTGAATAAACCAAAAAAAAAGATAAGAATAAAAAGTGAAGCTTAATGAAGTAAAATGATTGAAGAATAAAGTATAAACAGAAGCTGAATGAAGGAAAATGAATAAAGTAAAATAAAAAAAAAAGACTGAAGAAGCAAAAATGAATTGAATGAATTGAAGGAAAAAAAAGAGATGATGATGTAGAAATATCCAAAATACCAAAAATTAAAATCATAAAATCAACAAAAGACAAATTAAGACAGAAGAATCTTCCCCCACCCTCTAATGCCAAAAGTAACCCAAAAGTAAGTCTAAATCTTCGATTAGAGCAGATCTTCTTGAAACAGAGAAAAACATGAAATTTGTTTTTAACTACTGTGGAATATCCCGATATTCTTTTAAAGAAAAAGAATCATTTGGCAAATGACCATAAGAAACAGAAAGCTTAAGTGTGTCTTAGAAGCAGACTGCAAGAGAATAGACATCCAAAATAAGCGACACCATGTGAACACTAAAGCTGATAATGATGGAACTAGAGAAGGAAATAGGAGCTGTTGCCATGGTGACAATAAGTCCAGAAAGGTTACCATCACCTTGACTATTATTATAATGGTAGGAATTTACAGTGTAGATGGTTTTGATGATACTCACTTGTTGAATCATCAGCGTTACCATTCTTGGTAGAAATGTCTTATCTTCTTTTTCTCTGTGCTGTATCCTTCCATGATGTTGGTGATCATGACTCTCTGCAATTGCTCATAAACTTGTGTCTGATGAATGTAATGAACTCGACTGGAATTTGAACATGGCTCTTTGGTTTCTCTCTGCACAGCTATCCATTACTCTACTTTACCTCTGCTTTCTTTCTTTTGTTTTTTTTTTTTGTTTTTTTTTTTCTGTCTAGTAAACTCCCTTTTTTGGGTTATTGAAAAATTTGTATTATAATAAACTCTGATTGGTAGACACTAGCACGTTACAGTTTTATCATTAGTAATTCTGAAACAAATCTTTCATTGGTTACATTGGCATTTTACTCAATTTTAATATCTGATAAGCTATTCCTGATATATGTTGTTCATTTTAGTAAAAAAGAAATTGTATTTTTAAATCTTTATTTGCTTGTTAAAGAAATGCAAATTTGGTAGAACTAAGATTATTTTCTAATAAAAATATCCATAAAAAATGTTGAAAAATAATGGTGGGATTATGGTAAAATGATGAAAAAACTGAGGAGAAAGCAATCGTTAGAAAAAGAAGAAAATAAAACTGAAAGAAAAAGAAGAAGAAAAGCAAAAGAAAAAAAGAAGAAAATATAATAGAAAAAAGAAAAAGAAAACAAAAGAAAGAGCAGAAGAGAAAGGTAAATAGAAAAGAAAAATAAAAGAAGAGAAACAGAAAAAGAAAGGAAAGACAAAAAGGCACAAGTAGAAGAGAAAATGAAAAAGAAAAAAATGAAAAAGAAGAGATAAACAAAGTCAAAAAGACAAAAGAGAAAAAGAAAAAGAAGAGATAAACAAAAAAGAAAGAGAAAAGCAAAAGAAGAAAAAAAATGCAAGTGAAGAAGACAAAGAGAAAAAGAAAAAATGAAAAAGAGTAAAACAAGAGAAAAAGCAAAGTAGAAAGAGAAAAAAAGAGAAAAATGGAAAAAGAAAAGAAAGTGAAAGGAAAGTGAAAAACCAGAAATAAGCTAAAAGGAAAAGAAAAGAAGAAAAAGAGAGAAAGAGAAGAAGAAGAATATATGTAAAAGAGAAAAGAAAAAGAAAAGAAAAACAGAACAGAAAACATGAAGAAGCGGAGAAATTCCATAGCAATAATAAGGGTTAATTATTCAGTTATTCCATATAGATAAAATCAATTTCATAAATCAGAAGTTAGTTTAGTTAAGGTTGCTTCTAAATTTGGCAGGATTGAAATTCTTCCAGACTAAAAGAGAATTTACAAAAGAATGCCCAAGATCTGATAATCTTCACTCATTCTGACTTGGATTTAAAGAAAAAACAAAAAAACACATAAATAATAAAAAAAAATTTCTCTTACCAGATGAAGACTTGGGAAAAATAATATACTCACCTGAAAATAAAAAAAAACAAGAAAATGTTAGGAAATTGAAATTTTTACAAAATTTTAACAAAAAAATGAATAAATAATAATAAAGAAACTTTTAATCCCTTACATATTTACTAATTTTCCAATACTAGAATAATGGGTTCACTCCATATACCTGGTGAATATATCTGTAATGTAATTTGTATATTTTAGCAATATTGTCAAACAATTAATACTTTTTTAATGATTTCAACCCAAACAAGCTAATAAAGCCACTAAGATGCAAAGAATTACTGAGTGTGAAAAAATTAAATTAAAATTAAATTAAATTAAAATCAAATTAAATTAAAATTATTATAAATTATTAAAATATAAATTAAATTAAAATATAAATTAAAATTTTAAATTATAAAATTTTTAACATATTTTAACATATTAACATATTTTAACGTATTTTAACAAAATTTTTAAAATTTTAAAATATAAATTAAAATATAAATTAAATTAAAATCAAATTAAATTAAAATCAAATTAAATTAAAATAGTATGACAAAAAAGCTAATATCTATGTGTCAGTCTGTGAACATACTGATGCACATTCCTTTTGTGTGTGTGTATATAGCTATTGGGCGTGTAATATGATATGCGCTAAAAAGACTGCCTTCTTCCACCGAACGCCCCGTGGCCCTGGGGTAGAGTCGCCGACTGATGCCAAATCGGTCGGGTTTCGAGCCTGGGTTGTATAGCAATCAGAGTTTAACCGTACTGATGAGCTGTGATACAGCGAAACAGATCTGTCTGTGGATGACAACAATATATATATATATATATATATACAATTTAAGCTTTGATTTTACACAATCTCATTTGTGTTATTTGGAGAAGAGACTGTACAAGGAGAAATGCATTCATGCCTTTCACTAATAATGTTAACAACTTGATTATGTCATTATTTTCTTTTCAAGTTACTACTGTTGATGTGTGTTTTGGTGCAGTGCATATTGACATGGAACAACAGATCGGGGTGCCGAGTTTGAATTCCAGTTGAATTCCTTGCCTTCACTTACGCACAAATACCCTTGGGAAAGGTATTAATCCGACTGTTCCCCCCAGTTATGGGTTAAATAATAGGAAAGATTGGGTTCTATAACCTTGGCTGGCAACCAGTCTACCTCAGAAAGCAATGGCAACCTACTGCGGGATGATCTTCTGCCCAGTCAGTCATGCCGCTTTCGAGACATGATCACCCAAAGCGTGTATCATGTATGGCACTTAACTGACTGTTGATATGGCTTTTATTATTTGGCACAACTCTTTGCAATGCTCATAGATATGAGAAATGCCATGATGGATCCAACTTAGTACAGGGAGAAGTGGATTCATGCTTTTTATCAAGACAAGACAGGTTATCAGATTGATTACCTCATTTATTTTCTACAGTTTATCAATGGGTTATTTAAAGTCAAAAAATACTTTTTAGATTGTGAGACTTTTTTTGTTTTTTGATAATAATGGTTTAGTGATACAAGTAGTACTAATCAAACCATTGCTGGAGGGAGAAGAGGTGGATTCACGATTATCCCAAGAGTATTTGCCTTGAAATGAATATAACAAACTTAACTGGAAGTAGAACTAGGTTCTCAAATTTCCAATTTTGAGCCATTATCCATGATATCACTTTCACATCAAAGCTTACAGCACATGGTTTTCCCAAGTGGACACCCATCTAGGTACTTACCAGGATCAATGTTACTTAACTTCAGTAATTGTATGGAAACTGGTGTTTCAATGGCAGCATTAGAGTGAAATGAATATAATCATCAAATTTCAATGCCTCCAAAACAAAGCTGTTATCAACTAACCACCATAGACTATCGCATCTACCTCCCATTAGCATGGGACAGGCTAGCCTCCCAGAGAGTAAAATACTACGCCTCCTTGGCCTTACACTCTCGGCGGACCTCAAATGGAATGACTATATTGAATCCATTGCCAAATCTGCTGCTATGAAAGTCGGCTCTCTGTGCAGGGCCCGGAAATTTTTCCCACCTGAAACTATTCTGCACATATACAAATCTACCATCCGCCCGTGTATTGAATATTGCTGCCATATCTGGTCGGGTGCCCCTGCTGCTCTCCTTGGGCTTCTTGACAAAATACAAAGGAGGATCTGTAACGTGGTTGATACTAACTTGGCAGACCGGCTGCAGCCGCTCTCACACCGGCGTGATGTAGCTTCCCTGTGCCTCTTCTACAAGTACTTTCATGGCTTCTGCTCCGATGAGCTTAGATCACTGGTGCCGCCCAAGCACGAATTTACACGAGATACTAGATTAGCAACTAGGTCCCACCCTTTTACAGTTAAACAAATAAGATGTAACCGTAAATTCTACTCCAACAGCTTCTTTTCTCGCGCTTCCCGCCTGTGGAACTCCCTTCCACAAGTCTGCTTTCCCGACAGTTACAATCTCCAGGTGTTTAAATGTAGGGTCAATAGACACCTCCTATCACACTAACTCCCAACTATTCTCAGAACACTCTCATCTACCCAACCCTCATTCTCGGTATCCTCACCCGCCTATCACCCACCCTCTGTTATGTCCTATATTTAACCAGCCTTTCTCCTCTCTACGTAGCCCCCTGCACAGTAGTGGCAGTGACATGCCTTGCTCGGGGTGAAACGCTTATAAAAAAAAAAAAAAATCTTTAATCAGAATTAAAGTTTAGTTTAATCTGACTCATATTCATTTGAGAGGAGATGGGCATTGCCCCATTTGAAATGAGAAGTGAAATTAAGAACCCAATATTGTACAGGGAGAAATGGTTTCATACCTTTCACTAAGCATTAAACTAAAGTGACTATAATCATCTTTAATCATAATTCAAATTTGGCTTAATCTGACTCATATTCGTTTGAGAGGAGATGGACACTGCCCCATTTGAAATGAGAAGTGAAATTAAGAACCCAATATTGCACAGGGAGAAATGGTTTCATACCTTTCACCAAGGTATTAAATTGAAGTGAATATAATCAGCTTTAGTCAGGGTTCCACCTGAGTTTGTTGATTTGGTTTTCACTGCTGATAACCATCATGTCACCTGCGATCTCTTGTTTACTCAGTTTCCAGACTTGGATATTTACTACTATTTTAACTTTAATGATGAGGCGAACTGTTTCATCAAGATAGGGAGGAAAAAACCAAGAAATAACCAAAAAGATTTCATCGTCTCTTACACAGAAGATTTACTTCCATGAAAAAGACAAATGTAGCAGGTGGTTTGGTATCTTAGGTCGAGTCCTGCCACTTAAGGGATAAAAATGAACAGAATTCTATTATCAAAATCACTTAACCAAAAGATAATCTATGTCACTTTGACATTACTTTATCCTTGCTTTAGTGTTTATTCCATTTTAGTTGCCAAGATGAACCTTGTAGGTAAAGAATCTAATGCAAAGCCCATACTATTCCCAACACTTGCAGCCAACATTCTATACCATTTTGAAGTTATATAAATTTATATTGTTTTTTAACAGTGCATACCATTACCAAGCTTTTTAGGTAGGTACATTTTCAAAATACTTATATCATTATCAAGCAATGTAAACAGAGGCTATTTTCCACAACTGCATATAAACAAATTTTCTTTTTTTGATGCTCCTTACAGTTATCAAACCTTTTAAGAAGATATGATTTTAAAATAGTTCATACCATTTCAAATAGTCAAGATAGATAGATATGAATTAATAGCTATCCGCTGACTGACATATATATATATATATATATATATATATATATATGTGTGTGTGTGTGTGAGTGTGTGTATTGTGTGTGTGCGTGTGTATGTATGTATATTCCTTTTACTATAATAAAGACTATTGTGCCTTTATGCAGATATATATATATGTGGGTGTGTGTGTGTGTGTGTGTGTGTGTGTAGATATATATGTTACTAATAAAAAAATTCAAATTTTCCAAGGTCATACAATCATTTCAACAAGGGAAACCAACACTCGCATCATCAGTGATCATAATCATTATGGCAAAATAAAATTATTGGTTTGAATTTGTATATATGTGTGTGTGTAAAGAAAGTGGAAGTAAGGTTAGCTCCCCTTTGGATATATATATATATATATATATATATATATATATATATATATATATAGAGAGAGAGAGAGAGGGAGGGATAGATAGATAGATAGATAGATAGATAGATAGATAGATAGATAGATAGAACATTGTTTATTACCTGAGAATTTGAAAAGAAGAAGCTTGCCTGGAGATAAAAGAAAACGTATAAAAGGAATTTGCTCCCTCACTCGTTTTAAACAGACTTAGATAGATATATAGATAAATAGTTATGATGCTGAAAGCTTAAAAAAGTTTAAAGATGAGGTAAAGCTGATCTTTGTTCTAGGATTAAAAAAATATACTGTGAAAAGATTTAGAATTAATTCTTGAGGGATTTTTCAAAAGTCATAGTTGAACTGTAGAAGATGTCAAGCCTAAAAGAATTTTTTAAAACCAAGTTTGTATTTTGTGTAAAAGAAAGTTAATAAGTAAAGAAACAATGGGAATGAGGAGGGTTGTTAGAAAAGCAAGTGAGACAAAGAATTCATTGGCCGCTTAAACAGTCTGGTTTCAGAGAAGGTACAAAAGAGAAGATGTTCGTACCAATAAATTGTGAATAAACAGATTTTTCTTTCTTTTGTATGAGGCTGTGATTTTCATGTTGAGTGCTCTTACCAGTTGTTTGGTCTTCATTCAACTGGAAAGCATTTGTAAGGAAGAGTTTCAAGCCATTCAGAAAAGGTAACTATGTGTCTTGTGAAAATGAAAAATGAATACGATTAGAAATTCAATCAGAAAATGCTAAGAAAATGTATTAATGCATGAATGAATTTTCCAGATGATTACTCTGTGTTTGAATTCTATGCAAAAAAAGATGAAATAATTAATAATTGGCCTGTTTAGTGTTTGATAAATATTCTCAAAATATGAATCTGAAAAGCCTTTACTAATTGAAAGGAGAGAAACAATGAATGATGAGGTCAAAAGTCCTTATTAAAATCTATTGGGTTTTGAACAGAACTTTTATTAAAGTAGGATTATTTTCTTTACTGACAGAAATTGTGTATTCTTTTTTTAAAAAAGAATTTTTTAAGATGAGGGATGAGAAGGATTTTATAAATTAATTGTTTCAAAACTGTGTCAGGATACAATGGATGATTAAGATATAAGGAACAAACTGAAATAGATAGAGAATTATTCACAGACTGAAATAACTATATATATACATATATATCTTTTTTCTTTTCCTTTCATTTTTCTTCTTTCCTTTTGCCTTTCGTTCCCCCTACCACATCTATTCCTCCAGACATGGCTAAATTTCAACTTTTAAACTCTCAACTCAGATAAGGGAGTGGGGTGTCTTCTAGACATAGGTATCTGTCTGCTTCTCTGTTTACTTCTTTAAATTCAAAAATTATTAATCCCACCCCATTTTATTTTCCTGTGGATGGAAATATTTTTTTTTTTTACTTTTTTTTTTTATCATGTCACCCCGAGCAAGGCGGTAACGCCACTGATGTGCTGGGGGCTACGTAAGAGTGAAAAGATTAGAAGAGAGAAAGTCGGAAACCACATCCTAAACAGGGAACAAGGGATGAGCCTCTACACCTGTTCAATAGACGTGGTGGAGTGCTGCCGGTATAAAATCTTTTGTCATTTGAATTTGTTTAAATAAATATTTTGTTGCTGAAAACACAAGGATGTCCTCGTAGAAATGGCTATTCAACAAATTTAAACATTTTGTTTTATTTTATATTTATATATACATCTATATATATGGTGTATGGGTAGGTATTAGAAGGCTATCACAATGTGTTTAGTATAGTAAAAGAAGGTAAAGAAGGTGTTGGGTATTACCTATTTATTATTCATTAATATTTTGAGATCAGAATTTCATCTTCAGAATGGTTAGAAAGCTTGACTTCATGTCCGTCCGCTGTATGTGTGTGTGTATGTTTAAACACACACATACATACAGCTGTTGGATCAGTAAAGTGGCAGGACGATACCCAGAAGATGTGTGCTGAGTATCTACAGCACAATATACAAACTAAGGGATATTAATACAAATAAGACAAACACCATAAGACGTTCTGTCTTATGGTGTTTGTCTTATTTATAACCTCTCCTTTCTTCTACAAATAGTAGAAGAAAGGAGAGGTTAAGTCGTTAGAGTCGCAGAGAGTACAGTCTGATAGTAATCATCAATGACACTCCGAAATCTGGAATTTACCACCTTCTCACAAAGGCAGATATGACATAAGGTCAATTAAAATGGGGATTCCGAGCCCTTAAGCTCAGTCAAAAATATCCCCAAGACCCAAATTAAGGCTGGGTCAGGCTCTTGTCTATCCCCCCCAGATGAGACTCTACCCTTTAGCTAAGCCCTTTTTGGGTCCCTCTTCACTGGAAGCAGAGAGTTGACAAAGAGTTTTGATCACATGTCAATGACACTCCAAAATCTAAGCCTGACAGCTATTCGTCTTTATTTGTATAGCTACCTTGGTCTACAGACCATTCTATTCTTGAATGCGCTAGAGGGTTGTTAGCTGCTCTACAACAGTTTGTCTTTGCAATTTACCTCTGAACATGATCTTGGAAAGCATTAAAAGTACATGAGTTAACAAAAACTATGGAACCTTCCTGGATGAATTTCATCTTAACATCAAGAAATTGATTAAACAATTGGAAAGAATAAAAATAAAAATAAGTAGACACAATATGACATTATTATTTAATAAGACATGTTTGAATAAAGGTATGCTACCTTACTGGTCGAATTTAATTATGGCCAAAAACTAATCATATATATATATATATATATATTTTTTTTTTTTTTTTTTTTTTTTTTTTTTTAATCGTATCACCTCAAGCAAGGCGGTAATGCCACTGATGTGCAGGGGGCTACATAAGAGTGAGAAGATTAGAAAAGAGAAAAACAGGAAACCGCATCCTAAACAGGAAACAAGGGATGAGCCTCTTCACCTGTTCAATAGACGTGGGTGGAGTGTGAACCGGGCGATAGTTTAGTCTATCTACTCCAATTGAAAAAACAGTGAGAAGATTAGAAAAGAAAAACCGGAAACCGCATCCTAAACAGGAAACAAGGGATAAGCC
>JBBBDQ010030481.1:22500-136236 GCA_037127315.1 Ascarosepion bandense
CTTTCTTAACTTTTCTTTTTCCCTATCTCTTTGTTTCTCTGTCTCTTCCATCTTTTCTTTCTCACAATTTCTTTAATTTCTTCTATTTTTCTCTTCTCTTTCTTGACTTTCCCTGTGTCTCTCTTTCTTGCCTCATCTTTCTGTCTATTTTTCTACATCTGTCTATCTCTCTCTCTCTTTTGCCTTTCTCTCTGTTTGTTTTCCCCACTATCTCTATCTCATCATCTATTTTTAATTTTTTCCTTCAATTGCAGTCTTCTCTTTCTTCCTCTTTCTTTGTCTTCTGTCTATCTATTATGCTATCTTTCTCTTCTCTCACTTCTTTTTTTGCCTTTTTCTCTCTCTCTTTCATTTTCTTTTTTCCTTCTCTCCTCTCTCTCATCTTCTTTTTCTCTCTAACTCTTCTTTCTTTTTCTTTTTCTCCCTTTTGCCCCTCTAACTCTCTCACAGCTTACAGTCAAAACACCAGTTGAGCCTGCTCAGTACCTACAGAAAGTTATACTCAAACAGCTTCTTCCCATGAACCCCTGTTTTGTAGAACTGACTCCTGAGAAGTTGCTTCCCTGATTACTACAATCTTAATTTGTTTCAGTCTGGGGCTAACTTCTCTACATATCTGCATGAATTCTGAAATCCACTACCTTGAGTGGCCCTCGTGCTTTGTATGGCTGGCCACTCGTATCCAAGGATGTCTGTCTACTAGGGTGGCTAGCTAATCCCTGTTGCAGATGCCTGCTCAAGCACATTTGTGTTTATGTAACACCTACAGAGCCCACCTGTAGTATTACGGCAACTATGCTGAGTTGACCATAATTACAGTTTCTGGGAGAGATTGCATTATCTAGTTTGAACAAGAGTCTGAACAAGACCAAAACACTCAAAAAGCATCATTGTAAAAAAATGGCAGCTTAGACGAGCTATGGGCAACTCTTTTTGAATAGTGACAATATGAAACATAGTTCATCATAAGGCTGGCTGCAAAACTAAAATAAAAGATCAATGTAATTTTTAATTAAAGTTATCTCATTTTCACTACAGAAGGCCATACTTGTCAGAATTTTTCTTAGAAATAAAGAAATGTTGATTTTTTTCTTTGAAGAAAGTATTTGAAGTTTTGCTATCATATAATCATTGATGAGAATTAACCCTGTTATATGTGATTTGTTTCTAATTTCTTCATTTGACTATACAAAAATATTTGAGAAAATAAATTATTATTAACATCGCCTGCTTCTAAGGCAAAACATGATTACAAATATGATTTTCCTTAGTGAAAATCGTCAATGGTTTAAAATTAATACTTTCAATGCAACGCTACAAAATTCAAGACTCATTGTTCTTAGTTGATGTTATGAATATGATTATATATGACAGGGTGTCAGTGAACAGGTGAGAATGAAATGAAACAAACTAAATTTAGATAAACATTATTTACCTCATGAAATGAGGTGTGCCATTTAAAAAGCCAATCAACCCAATGACCTGGGGACTGCATTTTGCTAATGACTGACTGAGATTAACTTTGGAAAAGTATCCACACAAAAATTCACAACTGAACAAAGAACCAAAATCATAGAAATTTAATTTGGATTTAACCAAACTCTTTGTCATTGTTGGGATGTGCGTTGTGGTACAGTGGATATCGGCTCGGAACGAGAAGCCGAGGAGCCGAGTTCGAATTCCAGTTGAATCCATTGTATTCACTTACGCGCAAATACCCTTGGGAAAGGTATTAATCCGTCTCTTCCTTCCAGTTATGGGTTAAATAGCAGGACAGATTGGGTTCTATAGCCTTGGCTGGCAACCAGTCTACCGCAGAAAACAATGGCAACCTACTGCGGGATAATCTTCTGCCCAGTCAGTCATGTCTCTTTCGAGACATGATCACCCAAGCGTGTATCACGTATGGCACTTAACTGACTGACTGACTTTGTCATCAGATAATTTAAACAAATTTTATGGTGACTACATTCTTCTCATCTGATAACTCTTGATTATTTTCTTTGGAGATACTGTAATTAAGCATATATGCATCAATTGACTTTACAAATTTAAGTGCAGTACTAGGTTGTCTGCTAGGTCTCATCATATTACAGTTGAAATTACTAGATTTAACTCTAAGTTCTATTCTAATATTTTCTTCTGTGGGAAAATACTCCATTGTGGTCCAGTGGATATCCACTCAGAATGAGAAATCAGAGAGCCGAGTTTGAATTCCAGTTGAATTCGTTGCAATCATATACGCGCAAGTACCATTGGGAAAGGTATTAATCCGTCTCTTCCTTCCAGTTATGGGTCAAATAACAGGACAGATTGGGTTATCTAGCCTTGGTCAGCAACCAGTCTATTGCAGAAAGCAATGGCAACCTACTGCGGGATAATCTTCTGTCCAGTCAGTCATGTCTCTTTCGAGACATGATCACCCAAGCGTGTATCACGTACGGCACTTAACTGACTGAATTCTTTTTTTATTATTAAACAAAATATATTTCTAGTGTTTGAATTTGAATTCTGTATAAAACTATTTTTGAATAATAAAAACTGTTGAAATTATATGATTTTTAAATCCCTATGTGACTTCTGGGACATGCTGTATTTAGTAAGCTTGGCTTAGTGCAGCCCAAATTTAACATAGATTGAAAATCACTACATCAAGGAATTGGTGCCCGAGAATAGCTTGTCAACCATCACAACAAATGTTGTTTCTAATGCTTCCTATTCTTATTTCTTTTCTGTTATTGTTTATTTTCTTCTGAGAGACATTTTTTCTCTTCTTTGCTCCAAGCTTTTTCTTTTCTTTCAACCAGACCTGTTCATTGGTTAATCATGTTTAATCTTCTAACATATTGCTGTCTCTTTTCTTACTTTCTTTGAAGTGTGTGGCAATGTCTTCTTTACCTTTAGGTGCTAACTTGATGTAGTGAACATTGAATGAAACACATACTCTCATTAGTGAAGCTTTTGAGACAAAGAAGTTAAAAAATAAAATAAAATAAAAAATAATAATAAAAAAAACAAAGGTAATTCTTTATTTAAACACTCTCCAGGGTAGTCTCCTGAGCGTTGGCAGCTAAGCAGTAGTGAAATCTTTTCGTGCAAAAAAAAAATAAAAATAAAAAAAACTAATTTTCAGACAAATTCTTCTTGACATCTTGATTTTCACACTGAATCACGTTTTCTGTCTCTCATCTTGTTTCACTCAATTTCTGTTCTTTGCAGATGAGGGATTTTACCATGGTTTATGTATCAATGTTTTCTGTGTTTTCTATAGCGTACATTGAATGTAGGAAGATTATATTGAACAGATTAAGAGGCTCATCCCTTGTTCCCTGTTTAGGATATGGTTTCTGGCTTTCTCTCTTTTCCAATCTTCTCACTTTGTTTTTTTTTTCAATTGGAGTAGATAGATCTATCTATCGCCCGGTTCACACTCCACCCATGTCTTTTGAACAGGTTAAGAGGCTCATCCCTTGTTCCCTGTTTAGGATGTGGTTTCCGGCTTTACCTTTTCCAATCTTTTCACTATTACGTAGCCCCCTGCACATCAGTGGCTTTACCACCTTGCTCGGGGTGATACGATTAAAAAAAAAAATATAGCTAATTAGAAATAATTCTCAATTTTTCATATATGAATTACCTTCCTAGTGTAATTTAATTTATTTGTTTTTTACAGTTTATCAACCTTTTCCAGGTTATTTTGCTTTTATAATCATTTCATCCCAAGCAAGGTGATAATGCCTTTGAGATGCAAGGGACTACTGGGATTTAAAGAGAATTAAATGACGTTAGAAGTAACCAGAAACTTAATCCTAAACATAAATAAAGGGATAAAGTCTATACCTGTTAAAAAGATGGAGAGGGAGGGTGAACCGGGTGAACCAGGTGACAGACAAAAGCCAAAAGCATGGTGGAGGTGCAGTGTAATAATGGATAGTGGCTTGTATTGAAAAAATGGAGAGACAAGTTTGAGCTCCAGTCTAGTTAATTACATTCACTTACATACTAATACCCTTGGGAAAGTATGAATTCAACTTTCTCTGCCTAGCTGTAGGTGATTAGCAGGACAAACTGGGTTCTATAGCCTTGTATAGTGACCAGTCTAGGAGAAGAACTAATTTTAATTAAAATCTTTAGAGCCTAGTGTATGGGTTAAGAGCAACCCTCACCATATTCTGTGATCTACAATTGTCGGTCAAGAGATCAGAAAAAAGATGGGTACCACCAATCTATCTGAAAGCCCATTAAAAAGATCAGGAGAAATAAGAACCAAAGTTTATTTCTTCTGCCCTCACATTCCCCTGAGGACTGAAGCAGTCAAAGGTCTGAGAATGATAAAGCCAAAAAATATTTTTACATTACAATTATTTACTGATTCAAATAATTAACCCATAACTGGGAGAAGAAAACTAGGATTCATTTCTTTCTCAATGAGAAGTGAATATAATGAACCTGATTGGAATTGGAACTTGGCTGTCATGGCACTTGGTGAAGCACCTTCTAGAAAACAATGAATTCAAGTCCTTGCAAAAAAAAAAAAAAAAAAAAAAACGTTAAGAGAAGAAAAATTGGATTGAAAACCAGTTCTAGACATACTCGGCACTTTTTTGGATGCAGTTTATATGAGGCCCTAATAAAACTAATGGGTTATTGCATTCATTTTCATTTAGATTTTTAAGACCATCACAGAAATCATCATCATCATAATTATCATCATCCATACCACCACCACCACCACCACCACCACAACTTCCATCACCATCATCATCAGTCACACTCAGTATTGTTGCAGATTGTATTTCAACATGAGATATTATTCTCAAGTTCATTTTTTGAGCCTACTCTTCCATGCTGGCTCAAGGCATGTTGGAAGAGAGCACTTGGAGATTTTTCTGCAGTAGATTGCCAATTTTTTTCTGCTGTAGAATGGTTGCCAATCAAAGCTATATAACCCAGTCTGTCCTGCTACTAACCCTCTCCAAGCTGGTTTTGAATTTAGTTTTTTCTCCTAGACTATAGAACCTGATCTGTCCTGCTATTTTCTCATAACTGAAGGGAGAAGAGATGGATTCATACCTTTCCCAAGGATATTAGCACATAAGTGAATGTAATGAACTCGACTGAAATTCGAACTCAGCTCTCCAATTCTTCAATCTGAGCTGCTATTCCACTATGCCTCACAGAAATATGAAGAAATAAACATTAGTAAAATTTATTAATTATTAACAATGAAGAAGGAGAATTTGATCATCACAAGAGCAAGAGGGAAAAGGATGGTAGTGAACTGCCTACCTGATGAATTTTCATTATTGGATCGTGGGACATGGGTTGGGAGGTTTGACAATTTTAATTAAAAAGTACAAAAATTAAAAATTAACTGTGAATGAGACTAGAATTTGAAGTACAAATTACATCATTTCCTATAAGTTATTATATTTTGATTTTTTGCTAAAAAATGGATGACTTAATTAGATAAAGAAACTTACATTTATTAAAAAATAGTAAAAATAACAAAATTATGACATGTTTGGAAAAATTGAATGGGGAAATTTCTCAGCACTGCCAATTATATGAAGAACAGAAGAATACCTGTGGTAAATCACTCGAAATAAGTTTTTTATTGTACCTTCTTACAGGTACCTATATTTTAAATAAAAAGTATACAAATTAGAAATTAATTATGAATAAAAGTAAAATTTTCTATAAGTTATTATATTTTGATTAATGCATTTCTGATTAGGGCATATCTTTTAATGTACTCATTAGCTTCACTAATCAGAGGATTGCTGTATATATATATATATATATATATATATATATATATATATATATATATATCTGTGTGTGTGTGTGACAAAATGGAAAAGGTTTTTGTGTGGTGCATTTCATCCTTTGGTTACTCTATCAGTGTGGGTTTGCTTACCATGTTGTGGCCAAATAAGAGGGGTTGGGAATTTTAAATGTAGTGTTAATTAGGACAATTTTTTATTAAAAATTGACAACTTAAATAAAAACTAATTATGGATGAGACTAAAATTTGAGTTACAAATTCCATCCTTTCCTGTAAGTTATTATATTTGATTAATGAGTTTTCGATTAGGGTATTTCTTTTAATCTACAAATTAGCCATATAATCAAGGGATTGCAGTGTATTATCAAATAATAAGTTATTTTTTAAAGATTATATTCATACAATGATGGACAGATTCCTATTTATTCTTTATATATTTCATTTACAAACAGCCGAAGGTTATAAAAGTAAGCCAGAAATAAACTCATCAGAAAGATGTAACTGTTTGTACCATTGCCCCAGAGACAAAACAAACTTTCTCTCGTCTTTCAGGACTGATTTTTACATATTTTTGATTTTATTGCAAAGAATCTCCGTTTCCAAATTATACAAAAGCAGAACACTTGTAAGTGCCAAGGGCGGTACAACAAGGAAAAAATACTAATTAAACAAGAAACCTTGGAAAACTCAAGTCTTTATGTACAAATGAACTTTGTGGGACAAATTTTCATGTTTGACTATTATATAGCAAGACACTGTTTGGAAATATATATGACTTATCTTACTGCCTCTTTATTTTTTCCTACTGACATTTTTCTTTCTTTTCTAAAGAGAAAACTGATTTTGATTCTGTTTTCTGTTTTACTCACCGTGTTCATTTTCTTGCAACAATAGATATGATATTTGAACAAACAAACAATATTTTTTGTCCTTTGACAATACAGATATCCTTCAGGACATATAGAGAATTTTTATTCATGGAACATGGTCTTCAGCAGGCAATCACATTCTACAGTCTACTGTGTTTTTTATGTTTGGGTTATTCTTGGGAGATATCTATCTGTCTGTCTATCTATCTGTATACATATATATGGCTAGTGGTACTGATGAGCTATGATACAGTGAAACAGGACTGTATGTGAATGACTATATATATATATATATATATAATTTATAAAACCTTATGTAAATTTATGAAATGGTATTATTTTATATTATTTTTAATGGATACTCATATTTGAGTCGATACTCTGTTTTTCTATAATTAAACAGTACACACACACACACACACACACACATATATATATATCCATTGGCCTGAATATTCAAGAAATCTTGTTAGGAAACTATGCATTCTTCAGCAGGATTTGAATCTGCTACCCCTTATAGACCTAACAAAATTTATATATAACTTTTCTTGGACTTTATGTGGTGATTTCTTAGTATCTTAAGACATTTTGTGATGGGTGTGTTTATATATAAGGATTTGATATCTAAACTCATATATATATATATATATATATATATATTATAAAAAAGTGAAAGAACAGATAGATTAAAAACCTACTAATCTTTGCATTTACTTTTATAAAAAAAAATGTGCTCAATAACAAGTAGAGATTAATATTATAGTTCAACCTAATTCTCACTTTTCATTGAATAATCCAGACACACCCATAATTCATATTTTTCAACTTCCACCAACCATTTCTCCTTAACTTTCTAAACAACCATGAATTCATTTTCTATCAATGTTCCGAACCAAGAAATTTTTGTGTGGTGATAAAATGCTTTTATAAACTATTGTAATAACAACATTACAATATATATATATATATATATATATATGGAGATAGATTTTCAAAAAAATTCTATATAATGCTTTTTGTTCTCTAGAATAACTTCATCAAACTAAATAAAAAATCAGTTTAGAAGATTAAATAATAAAATGCACACACACACACACACACACATACACACACATACACACACATACACACACATGCACACACACACATACACACACATACACACACATACACACACACACATACACACACACACACACTTACACACATACACAAAATAAATCAGTTTCTTTTTCTTTGTTGAAAAATGGCAACAACTCAAGGAGATTTCACATCTCGATTCTTTGTTCCTTTTGCATAAACCTTGACACAATTTGCTAAAATTTTTCCACAGGTGTTTTTAACTCATCCAAACATCAAACCATCAACTCCTGCTGCAGACACAACCCTTGTTATGAGCCTATTCCGCTTTCCCTTCCTAACCACTCCCCATTCTTCAATCTAAAATTCATCAGGGGGCATCAATCAATGGCTAATTACAATAATTACCGGAATTTACCACAAACTAAAAGAGGAGTTACTCTATTCTCCGCACAGATCTACTATTTTTTTTCTTGTTCTCTGTTTTCTAATTCTTTTGGCCTTCATATGTTTTTCTTAAATTCTTTTTCCTAATTTTTTTCCTTCTCTTCAGTCATTCATTTCCTTCTTTTCTGTTGTTTGCATCCATTTATTTCAATCTTTGAACATATTTTTTTTTCTCTCCCCAAAGCCTCCTCCTCTCTCTTGTACATTGACTTCATTTTCCCTTCTATTTTAAAATTAGCATTTTCTCTTTGATTAAAATATGCTTGGGTTAGTGATTGTGTCCAGCTAAGTTAAATGTATACCAGATAAAGACCAGCCTTCCCCATTCTATGCTATTTTCTTCATTCCTTGGTCTGGGATCAAAGTATAGTATCTTTTCTCATCTCACATGGTCAATGGCTACATTTTCCATTTCCTTATGAAGAAACATTTGATATTTATTGACTAAGCAACCAGTATTGCTGTCAGTTGAACTTCATAAAATCTTGAAACAATTTTTTAGGAAAATATATTTCCTAAGTTCAGTAACTGTTCTTGTTCATTCCAGTATTAATGTGGGGATTTCCAAACTGTTTATTTAAAGTAGTGTGGAATGTTTACATTTTCATTGTGTTAATATTTTCTCTTTGAGCTACATGTGCTATCCATTTTAGTTGTTGCTGCTATTGAAAGTCTCCCAATGAAGGATGCAATAGAGGAAAAAGAAACTGTGAAAACTGCTGCTATAAATCTTTCTTAGTTTTTCTTCTTCATCTACTTTTTCTTCTTCCTCCTCTTCCTTCTTCTTCTTCTTCTTCTTCTTCTTCTTCTTCTTCTTCTTCTTCTTTGTACTGCATTATTCCATATCCCTATTCCTTTCTCCATTCATTCTTTGCTCTTCCTCTTTAGTTGCTTTCATTTCCTTTCTCTTCTCTTGCTTTTCCTCCTCCTTTCTTTACTGTTTACCTATACCTTGCCATCCTCTTTACTCTATGCTTATTTTCTCCTCCCCTTCCTCTTGCTTCATGTACATCTCTCCTGTCTTTCCCATATTCTTATTTTACCTTTTTAATCCATTTTCCATGTCTTAATTTTGCACCAATTTCTTTTTAAAACAAATTTCTTCTTTTCTTGGCCATGTTGGATCTCCTCTCTCCTCAGTTATGCTCTCCTTCTCCACCTCCTTTCTCTTTATCCTCCTATTTTTTCACTACCCCTTCCTGTTCAACTAACCCTTTTTCTGATAGCACATGCTTGAATTACTCTTCTCATTTCCCTTTCTTTAGTGCTTTTCTCAATTTCTTTTTCTATTTATAAGCTAAACAAAAAATCATTTAATTATCAGTGAATTTTATTCTTACTTTTAAAATATCTGTTCATTGCATGAGCTGGAGAAGGAAAGAAAAAAAACAGTGAGTTAGGAATAAAAAGAAAGACTAGAATAGAAAAAGAGAAAAAGGGAAGAAAAGAAAGATAAGAAGAAATAAAATATAAAATAAAAGAGATGAGAGAAAGAGAGACAGAGAAGGAGAGAAAAAGAGAAAAACAAGAAAAATAAAAAGGTTGGTTGGTTGGTTGTTTTGTTTTCAGGGCATATCAACCTCTGCAGGTCATTTATTGCCAACTAAATTTTTGTTATTTATTTATTTCTGGTAATACCTTTTTCTTTCAACAATTTATTGTTGTTTTTATATAAGTCTAGTAATACTTATTATATCATTATAATACTTATTATTAGTTATACTTTTTATATAAGTCTAGTAATACTTTTTTCTTTTCGAGTATCAAGATTCATTGGGATTTGTTTTTTAAGGGCAGGGTCCCCAAGTCCTACCCTGTTATTTAACCAATAACAGGAGGGAAGGGATGGATTAATACCTTTCCCAAGGGTACCAGAGCTTAAGTGAATGCAGGGTATTCAACTGGAATTCGAACTCGGCTCACCGATTTCTCTTTACGAGCCGATATCCACTGCACCACAACGCACATCTGTCGCTAAACACCCATCTAAGTACTGATCAGGCTCAACGTTGCTTAACTTTGGTGATTGAGCAAGAATCGGTGTATTCAATGTGATATGGCTGTAAGCCAAAATAAAAAGGAATGGTGTGTGAAAGAAGGAGAATAAAAAGCAGAAAGGGAGGTGAGAGGCAAGAAATAGAATCGGAAAAAGAGAAGCAATGAAAGGTGAAAAGAAATAGAAGTGTGGAAAAGGGGAGAATAAATACAAAGGATAGAGAAGGAGAAAAAGGAAAGGAAAAAAGGAACAGAAGTGTGAAAAAGAGAGGATGAAAACAAGAAAGGTAATGAGGTTAGAGAAAAAGAAAAAGAGGTTAGCAGAGAAATTGAGAATGAAGGATCTGAAAAGAGAGTGAGATATGAGTGTGAAGAAAAATGAAAATGAAAAAATGAAAAGAAAGAGTTAGAGAGAGAGTCAAGTGAACATAGAAAAACATTGATTAAAAGAAGCAAGAGAGATTGAGTGTGTGTGTGTGTGTGTGTGTGTGTGTGTGTGTGTGTGTGTGTGTGTGTGTGTGTGTGTGAATAGCAAGAGGGGGATAATATTTGCAGTAATGAAGAAAAATGAGCTGGAAAGAAAAGCAGAGAAATAGTAAAAGAGATCTGAAGGAAAAAAAAAAGAATGAACTGCAAAGATGAAGAAGTGACTTGAAGTAACAGAAATGGGGTTCTTTAGAAGAATCTAAGAATTCCATGGGGCAAAAACAAATTTTTATAGAAAAGAGAAACAAACATGGACACTTATACTTAACATGTATACGTGTATTTGTGGTGCAATGAATATCAGCTTGGAAAGCCAAGTTTGAGTTCAAGTTGAATTTGTTGCATTCACTTATGTGCAAATATCCTTGGAAAAGTATTAATCTATTGTTTCTCCCTCCATCTATGGGTTAAATAGCAGGACTTATTGGGTTCTATAGCCTTGGTTGGCAACCAGTCTACTACAGAAAGTAATGGCAACCTATTGCTGGAAAATCTTCCACCCAATCAGTCATGTCTCTTTCGAGACATGATCTCCCAAGTGTATATCACATATGGCACTTAACTGACTGATACTTAACATAAGAAAAGGTAGTTGAAGTTTCTAGGGTACATAATGAGGAAAGACAACTTGGAAAAATGGATACTCATCGGATAATTGATTTCCAGACAGACAGAAGAAACAATGCAAAACCTACATAATGAACTTGTAGAAATGGATGGGAAAATTATGTTTAAGAGAGATAAGAGATAAAAAAAAAATTATTGATCTACTAAGACAAGAAATTTTGGAGAGCCATGATCACCAATGTCTTAAAGGGTTGCAACCCATAGAAGAAGAACCGACCTTATGAGTTAATGGATGACAGAATAGGCAGTGCAAGGAATAGTTAAAAGACAAAAATTGTTAAGAGCTAGATTAAATAGGAAGTTGTAGAGAGCCATGATTGTTAGATCCTGTAGAGACATAGCTCGTAAAAGAAGAAGGAAAATGTTAGAAAAATTGATAGGAAAGAGAATTTTTATAAAAGAGAAAGAGGGAAAGAAATTTTGGAGAGCCATGATCGCCAATGTCTTAAAGGGTTGCAACCCATAGAAGAAGAACCGAACTTATGAGTTAATGGATGACAGAATAGGCAGTGCAAGGAATAGTAAAAAGACAAAAATTGTTAAGAGCTAGATAAAATGGGAAGTTGTAGAGAGCCATGATTGTTAGATCCTGTAGAGACATAGCTCATAAAAGAAGAAGGAAAATGTTAGAAAAATTGATAGGAAAGAGAATTTTTATAAAAGAGAAAGAGGGAAAGACACAGATAGAAAGAAAGAAAAAAGAGATAACCAAAAAAAAAAAAGCACTAGAAAGAGAGGTAAAAAAAGAGGAAAGAAGGGCAAGAGAATGGGAAAATGCAGAGAGGAAGAGAAAGATGAGAAAAGAAGGGAAAAAAGGAAGATAAAGAAATGAAAACTTAGAAAAAGAGACAAAAATCATTGGAGAAGGAAAGAATGATAAATTAAAAGGATGTAATCTCCTTCCTCTCCAATAACTTGTTTATATTTGTCTAATGGAAACATTAATGTTAGTGTCATGGTGAATAGTTCTTCACCTCTGAAAGGAAGTGATCAGAATCTCCAAGGACTTTTGGAATGGAAAGTGGGAGAGGAACCAGTTCCATAATGTTTCAAGAGAAATGGTTCAAGAACTTAAAAATTGAAGAGAGGGAGGCGATGAGGGGCATATTGAGGAAATGGTCTGGAGTGAAAAATATTAAATCCGTTATGATACTGACACTTGAAGATGTGCAAGAAGAAAATGAGACATGAGTGATGCGATTCTTTAAAGGAAGATTTTTGTTTCAATTTAGGAACGTGTGAAGTTGTTAACATTTTTCAAGGATCTTGCTTTTTTCTTTTTAAATTTTAATATTCTTTTAAAAAAACGCTTTTTTAAATCAGATTTTTTTTATTCCATCTCAATGTTAAAAAAACCAAAAAAGGAAGAGTTTAAAAAAGAGAGGTATTCATTTAATCTCTAAGAAAAATTGGAAAGGGCTTCACACCTTCTTGAAACTGTTGAAGAATTCAAAAGAATTGCTCTGACATAAAGTGCAAGAGAGTTGCTTTCAAATTATTTGAATTTAAGCCTAAATGCAGAAGAAAATGAAAATACATCATTGTAATTCTCATGGTACCTAACTTGAAAATAATCATCGTTCAAATTTTTGTAATGTCTTAACTTAAAACCAGGTAAAAAAAAATTAATGAGTCAAAAGAATGTTTTCTCTTGAAACCAATATTACCTGTTAAGTCCTGTAGTAATTTTAGTTTTTTAAAGAAGTGTCCTGTGCTTGTCTCACCCTTTGATAGTTCACAGGACCGTTATGCCCTGCCAATAGTTCATAAGTAATGGTTCATTCAGTTTTGATTGCATGGAAAGAGGGGAAAATCACGACTTGGTTTTAGTGAGAAAATGAAAGAAAGAATGGAAATAGAAGTGTTTAATGTCTTGTGCAAATACCTCATGAGTAATGGACTATTCCATTTTGAGGACATGGAAAGAGTGGGTAAAGACACTACTTGGTTTCAGTGAGAATAAGAAAGAAAGAGAGAAAGAAAGAAAGAAAGAAAGAAAGAAAGAATGGAAGATAGAGTTGTCAAACGTTTCCTGCCAGAACATGATAAGAAATGGACTATTCTGTTGTGATCGCTTAGAAAGAGGAGAAAAAGACACTACTTGGTTTCAGTTAGAAAATGAAAGAAAGAAAAAAAGAAAGGAAAGAGAGAAGTGTCTAATGTCTCCTGCCAATACCTTATAAGTAATGGACTATTCTGTTTTGATAGTGTAGAAAAAGAGTCAAAAGTCACTAGTAATCACTAGTTTCAGTGAAATGAAAAAAAGTTGTCAATTTTAAATCTTTTCATTTGTATCCACTTGTTAAAATAACGATTTTGTAAAAAAGGCACAGGGAATTTACAATTTTGTTAAAATTTAAAATTTACAATTTTGTTAAAATAGCGACTTTGTAAAAAAGGCACAGGGAATTTATCAGTGGGAAAGTAGTTAATGACAGGTCCAGGACTAGGACCAATAGAACTGTTTTCCAAGTGAATCAATTCTGTAGGTCTTGAAGAGAACTGTCCGCCATCAGATTTAGTTGACTGGCATTACAGAATCATGAAGAAATTTACTTAATTGCCAAAGACATAAAAACACTTGAAAACTTTCAACAACAGTAACAAATAAAATGAATATCACCTGTAAATTGAAGAGAAAATAATGACATAATCAGGATACTTCAAAGATACTGGAAAAATGATTGGTTCCTTGTACCAGTCCAGTAAGTACCTGACACTTCTTGCTATTTTCTCTATATATAAGAGCCAAGTCAGAATAAAAATTGAGTATTGTTGCTCAATCAGAGCTGCTTGATTCTACTAGCCTTGACTTTCTCAGCTGGGACCAGCCATGCCACAAACTTACGGATGAATCATTTGCATTTCTTTCATAATCCATTTATAGCTGACATATACTTTGCAATATGCTGGAAAAGTGATCAGTTCCTTGTACCACTCTGGTAAGTATCTGACTTCACCCGCTATACTATATCTTTATAAAAGCCAGATTAGACCAAAAATGAAATATTGCTGCTATATATTTATGGAGCTGTACAGTCTTAATATCACACTGAAACACAAGTTATCATATGATCACCAAAGTTAAGCAATGTTAAGCCTGTTCAGTATCTAGATAGGTGACAATTTTTTTTTTTAATCATTTCCCCTCAAGCAAGGTGGTACTGCTACTGGTGTGCAGAGGGTTACATAAAAGAAGAGTGAAAGTTAAAGCAGTAGGAGAGCAAAGAGAAAGACAAATCAGTTACTGGGGGTGTCAGAGAAATGGCAAGAGAAGGATGGTAATACCAGTGTGAAGACAGTTGTGGGGGTCAAGTGAGAAAGGAAATGAACAAGATACACGAGGTGATGGGGAAGGATGTATTTCATACAATTTTTTAGTATTTATTGCCAAGTGAATAATTGTAAATGAAAATAGAATGGTGCTTTTGTTAATACTGCACAATAATATGTGCATCAAATGAATTTATAAATATTTAATAGTTACCTATGTTGCAGTTTCATTAATGAAAGAATGAAGAATATTTAGGGTGATTTGGATAAGTTCATTTTTGCTTCCTTGCCTTGTAAAATTTTTGTAAAGTAATAATAACAAAAGAATCATTCTATTTTCATTTAGAATTATCCACTTGGCAATAAATACTAAAAATAGTATGAAATACATCACTTCTTTTAAAAAAACCAGGGTGGCGTAATAATTATGGCCAGTCGTGTATATATGTTGTGGTATAATGAATATCGACTTGGAATGAGAAACTGGAGAGCCAAGTCTGAATTCCAGTTAAATTTGTTGCATTCATTTATGCACAAACTAGCAGTATAGCTCAGTGTTGCTCGGGTGTAATGAAAGCTTTAAAACTAATCCATGATCCTGGAGCTCAGACTCTTTGGACGTTTGCACGAAAGACTAAAAAGCAATAGTTGTTTCCAGTTAAAGTGAAATCATAGACTGAAAGAAAAATGAATGGACGTAAGTCAAATTCTGATTTCCTGGTATCGATATCAAATAAGTTTTTTTCATCATAAACTGAATTTGAAAGCTAAATAAGGCCTCTGAGTAATGGTATCATGGCTGAGACTAAGAACTACAATTATACCTACTTAGAGCCAAACCCGAAGCAAAAACTAAAATAAAAGGGCTGAAAAAAATACAGGCATACAGGCAGATAAACAGACACGCACACAAACATCTTGCCTTTTATATAAATATATATTATAGATTTTCTGCACTATTGTAAGAACAGCAACCTTGAAACTTCTGAATATCGTTTCTTATGTCTTTGTCTATGAGTGTATCAAATTTGATTAAAATCGGACCACTCCTTCTATAACCCGATATTTTCGATTATCGATTTTCGATATTTCTCGGGTGTACCTCGACACAAAATCTAGCTAACAATACTCACAGACGCTTATAGTACAACTGTGTAAATTTTCAAGAAAATTGGTTCAGCCATTTTGGAGTCTATAGGTAGCGGACACACACACACAGACCCACACATACACACACACAAAGTTCTATTTATAATATAAGTTTAGATACTACTTGGATATGTATTAGTCCATCTCTTCTCCATCCAGTAATAGGTTGAATAATCAAAACAGATTGGGTTCTATAGCCTTGGTTGGCAACCAGTCTACTCCAGAAAGAAATGGCAACCTACCGTGGGAAAATATTCTACCTAAACAGTCATGGATTGAAAGAGACATGTTTACCTAAGTGTATTTCAAATATGGTACTTAATTGACTGATTGATTTTCCAGACAAATTTGGTTAATAAAAAGATTTTATAAATTTCAACTGACAGTATTGCTAACCATTCAGTCAATCAATGCTGAATGTTTCTGTATAAGGAAAGAGCTAATATTATTATTACTATTACCATTGTTATCACAACAGCAGAATTTTACATTTTACTGCTTGTAAAAGTCATTGTTTTCAAGAGTAATGGCAATAAATAAGTAGAAGAAGTGAGTGAAGAAGTTATTGCAAAATCTAAACTTATTTATAAATGGAACTTTGTCTGTGTGTGTGTGTATGTCTGTGTATGTGTATATCCGTTACCTATAGACTCCAAAATGGCTGAACGGATTTTCTTGAAAATTTACACAGTTGTAATATAAGCATCTGTGAGTGTTTTTAGCTAGTTTTTGTGTCAAGGTACCCCCAATAAATATTGAAAATTGATAATCGAAAAAATCGGGTTATAGAAGGAGTGGTCCGATTTTAATCAAATTTGATACACTCATAGACAAAGACATAAGAAACAATGTTCAGAAGTTTCAAGGTTGCAGTTCTTACAATAGTGCAGAAAATTGATAATATATATATAAAAGTTTTCATTACAACCGAGCAATGCCAGACTATACTGCTAGTTCTTTATAATCTGAAAGACATTTCTAGGAAAGAGACCATTCCATACAGACCAATTAACACTCAGTAGAAAAGGAACAAATCCACTGCAAATTTCCATTTGCTTTCTGACACACCATTTATCATGTTTTATGAGACAGCTAAAGTTCTCTTGAGGAATTCTTAATGAAAACTGATACCCCTGGCCTGACATAAGTGCCAGCAGCTATAATGCCTTCCAGTTGGGTTTGAACGTGTCAAACTGACCATGGCAAGGACCTCAATAGCAAACGTCAAGAGATTATGCAGTTAACTGACCGTATATACAAAGCCCTCCACTCACAACCCCCTCTTATTGAAAAGCAAATGAATTCCGTTTGAAGCTATTTCTACAGACCCCACTTGGAATTCAGTAAGACGGAAAAGTCGAATGCTAATGGCAAAACCATGTGCAGATAGTGTAATAGAAACTGGACAGAAAGTCAAATTAGTGAGCCAAGTTCAAGTATTGGGAGAGTCTGTAGTATTCACTCTTGCACTTATGCCCTTTGGAAAGGTATGAATCTGTTTTGTCTCTCCCCAGCTATGGGTTAAAAAGGAGGACAGACTGGACTCTATGGTTCTGGGAGGTACCCAGTTATAGCACAATACCTGTGTCACCCACATTTCACACCAGACCAAAGAAATTAGTTGCACTGGGGGGTGGGGGTTGACCTGCCATCATTCCTGGCCTGCATCTGGTTTGAAAACATGAAAAAGATTTGTAATACATGCAGTTATATAAAGAACTGCCCTTGAAGTTTTGAGATAGTCTCTCACACTATAACACAATTCCCAGGCATAGCTTGACCAATCCTTCATGGCCTTTAACCAGTCTTCTCAGGTTATGTTGTTTGATCTTGGAGAGATGCAGTCTATGGCCTGGATATCTGCATGGCAAATTACAAATGATAATAAAGGAAACTGTGGAGAGTCATAATTTTCCTATGTCCTAAAGAGATATAGTTTTTTTAAATAGCAGTATATACTAACACTTCTTGAACAGAAAACAATTTAAAAGAGAAGGGAAAATCTTAATTTTAGACCAAAGAGAAGGAAATAGGAAATTATTCTACTATCTTTCTTAAAATTCTATGAAAATTCATAAATAATAAAGAAATGGAACCTGTGGAGAAGACAACAGGAAACTACTCTACTATATCTCCCAAGAAGTATGTCGATTTGCAGATAATAAAAAAAAAAATCTGCGGAAGAGGCAATCAGAAACCACTTGGCTATCTTTCCCACAAAGTCATGGTAATTCATAGACAATAATGAAAAAGAATCTGTGGAGAAAGCAACAGGAAAACACTCAATTATCTTTCTCAAAAATGCACGGTGATTCACAGAGAATAAATAAAACATATCTGTGGAGAAGGCAATAGGAAACAACTACCTTATCTTTCCCTAAAATATATATAAATCACCAGAGATTAAACAAATGGAGTCTATGAAGAGAGCAATGGAAAACCACACCAATATCTTTCCCAGAAGTCATGTAAATTCCGAAATAACAAAGAAAAGGAATATGTAGAGAAAGCAATGGGAAACCACTCCATTATCTTTCCCAAAAAGTCATATAAATTCCGAAATAACAAAGAAAAGTAATATGTAGAGAAAGCAATGGGAAACCACTCCACTATCTTTCCCAAAAAGTCATATAAATTCCCAAATAACAACGAAAAGGAATATGTAGAGAAAGCAATGGGAAACCACTCCACTATCTTTCCCAAAAAGTCATATAAATTCCCAAATAACAAAGAAAAGTAATATGTAGAGAAAGCAATGGGAAACCACTCCACTATCTTTCACAAAAAGTCATATAAATTCCGAAATAACAAAGAAAAGTAATATGTAGAGAAAGCAATGGGAAACCACTCCATTATCTTTCCCAAAAAGTCATATAAATTCCGAAATAACAAAGAAAAGTAATATGTAGAGAAAGCAATGGGAAACCACTCCACTATCTTTCTCAAAAAGTCATATAAATTCCCAAATAACAACGAAAAGGAATATGTAGAGAAAACAATGGGAAACCACTCCATTATCTTTCCCAAAAAGTCATATAAATTCCGAAATAACAAAGAAAAGTAATATGTAGAGAAAGCAATGGGAAACCACTCCACTATCTTTCACAAAAAGTCATATAAATTCCCAAATAACAACGAAAAGGAATATGTAGAGAAAGCAATGGGAAACCACTCCACTATCTTTCCCAAAAAGTCATATAAATTCCCAAATAACAAAGAAAAGTAATATGTAGAGAAAGCAATGGGAAACCACTCCATTATCTTTCCCAAAAAGTCATATAAATTCCGAAATAACAAAGAAAAGTAATATGTAGAGAAAGCAATGGGAAACCACTCCACTATCTTTCCCAAGAAGTCATATAAATTCCCAAATAACAACGAAAAGGAATATGTAGAGAAAGCAATGGGAAACCACTCCACTATCTTTCCGAAAAAGTCATATAAATTCCCAAATAACAACGAAAAGTAATATGTAGAGAAAGCAATGGGAAACCACTCCATTATCTTTCCCAAAAAGTCATATAAATTCCGAAATAACAAAGAAAAGTAATATGTAGAGAAAGCAATGGGAAACCACTCCACTATCTTTCCCAAAAAGTCATATAAATTCCCAAATAACAACGAAAAGGAATATGTAGAGAAAGCAATGGGAAACCACTCCACTATCTTTCCCAAAAAGTCATATAAATTCCCAAATAACAAAGAAAAGTAATATGTAGAGAAAGCAATGGGAAACCACTCCACTATCTTTCACAAAAAGTCATATAAATTCCGAAATAACAAAGAAAAGTAATATGTAGAGAAAGCAATGGGAAACCACTCCATTATCTTTCCCAAAAAGTCATATAAATTCCGAAATAACAAAGAAAAGTAATATGTAGAGAAAGCAATGGGAAACCACTCCACTATCTTTCCCAAAAAGTCATATAAATTCCCAAATAACAACGAAAAGGAATATGTAGAGAAAACAATGGGAAACCACTCCATTATCTTTCCCAAAAAGTCATATAAATTCCGAAATAACAAAGAAAAGTAATATGTAGAGAAAGCAATGGGAAACCACTCCACTATCTTTCTCAAAAAGTCATATAAATTCCCAAATAACAACGAAAAGTAATATGTAGAGAAAGCAATGGGAAACCACTCCATTATCTTTCCCAAAAAGTCATATAAATTCCGAAATAACAAAGAAAAGTAATATGTAGAGAAAGCAATGGGAAACCACTCCACTATCTTTCCCAAAAAGTCATATAAATTCCCAAATAACAACGAAAAGGAATATGTAGAGAAAGCAATGGGAAACCACTCCACTATCTTTCCCAAAAAGTCATATAAATTCCCAAATAACAAAGAAAAGTAATATGTAGAGAAAGCAATGGGAAACCACTCCACTATCTGTCCCAAAAAGTCATATAAATTCCCAAATAACAACGAAAAGTAATATGTAGAGAAAGCAATGGGAAACCACTCCATTATCTTTCCCAAAAGTCATATAAATTCCGAAATAACAAAGAAAAGTAATATGTAGAGAAAGCAATGGGAAACCACTCCACTATCTTTCCCAAAAAGTCATATAAATTCCCAAATAACAACGAAAAGGAATATGTAGAGAAAACAATGGGAAACCACTCCATTATCTTTCCCAAAAAGGCATATAAATTCCCCAAATAACAAAAGAAAGGAATATAGAGAAAGCAATGGGAAACCACTCCACTATCTTCCAAAAGTCATATATAAATTCCGAAATAACAAAGAAAAGTAATATGTAGAGAAAGCAATGGGAAACCACTCCACTATCTTTCCCAAAAAGTCATATAAATTCCCAAATAACAACGAAAAGGAATATGTAGAGAAAACAATGGGAAACCACTCCATTATCTTTTCCCAAAAGTCATATAAATTCCCAAATAACAAAGAAAAGTAATATGTAGAGAAAGCAATAAAACCACTCCACTATCTTCTCCTATACTGTATATAAATTCCCAAATAACAAAGAAAAGAAGATGTAGAGGAAAGCAATGGGAAACCACCACTATCTTTCCCAAAAAGTCATATAAATTCCCAAATAACAACGAAAAAAGGAATATGTAGAGAAAGCAATGGGAAACCACTCCACTATCTTTCCCAAAAGTCATATAAATTCCCCAAATAACAAAGAAAAGTAATATGTAGAGAAAGCAATGGGAAACCACTTCACTATCTTTCTCAAGAAGTCATGTAAATCTCTAAATAACAAAGAAAAGTAATATGTAGAGAAAGCAATGGGAAACCACTTCAATTATCTTTCCCAAAAGTCATAGCAATTCCCCAAATAACAACGAAAAGGAATATGTAGAGAAAGCAATGGGAACCACCCAAGAATATCTTTCCCAAAAAGTCATATAAATTCCCAAATAACAAAGAAAAGTAATATGAGAGAAAGAAGGAAACCACTTCACTATCTTTCTCAAGAAGTCATATAAATTTCGAAATAACAAAGAAAAGTAATATGTAGAGAAAGCAATGGGAAACCACTCCACTATCTTTCACAAAAAGTCATATAAATTCCAAAATAACAAAGAAAAAGTAATATGTAGAGAAAGCAATGGGAAACCACTCCACTATCTTTCCCAAAAAGTCATATAAATTCCCAACACACAACGAAAAGGAAATATGTAGGAGAAAGCAATGGGACACCACTCCACTATTCTTCCCAAAAAGTCATATAAATTCCCAAATAACAAAAGAAAAGTACACAGAGAAAGCAATGGGAAACCACTCCACTATCTTTCCCAAAAAGTCATATAAATTCCGAAATAACAAAGAAAAGTAATACAGAGAAAGCAATGGGAAACCACTCCAATTATCTTTCCCAAGAAGTCAAAATTCCCAAATAACAAAGAAAAGTAATATGTAGAGAAAGCAATGGGAAACCACTCCACTATCTTTCCCAAGAAGTCATGTAATTCCCAAATAACAAAGAAAAGTAATATGTAGAGAAAGCAATGGGAAAGCACTCCAATTATCTTTCCAAGAAGTCATGTAAATTCCCAAATAACAAAGAAAAGTAATATGTAGAGAAAGCAATGGGAAACCACTCCACTATCTTTCCCAAGAAGTCATGTAAATTCCCAAATAACAAAGAAAAGTAATATGTAGAGAAAGCAATGGGAAACCACTCCAATTATCTTTCCCTAAAGTCATGTACCCCAAATAACAAAGAAAAGACATGTAGAGAAAAATAAACTACCCACTATCTTTCCCAAGAAGTCATGTAAATTCCTGCAATAACAAAGAAAGTAATATGTAGAGAAAGCAATGGGAAACCACTCCACTATCTTTCCCAAGAAGTTGCAAATTCCCAAATAACAAAGAAAAGTAATATAGAAAAAGCAATGGGAAACCACCTAATTATCTTTCAAGAAGTCATGTAAATTCCCAAATAACAAAGAAAAGTAATATGTAGAAAAAGCAATGGGAAACCACTCCACTATCTTTCCCAATATGTCATATAAATTCCTAAATAACAAAGAAAAGTAATATGTAGAGAAAAGCAATGGGAAACCACTCCACTATCTTTCCCAAGAAGTCATGTAAATTCCCAACACAAAGAAAAGTACTATGTAGAGAAAGCAATGGGAAACCACCACTATCTTTCCCAAGAAGTCATGTAAATTCCCAAATAACAACGAAAAAGGAATATGTAGAGAAAGCAATGGGAAAACCACTCCACTATCTTTCTCAAGAAGTCATGTAAATTCCCAAATAACAAAGAAAAAAGTAATATGTAGAGAAAGCAATGGGAAACCACTCCAATTATCTTTCCCAAGAAGTCATGTAAATTCCGAAATAACAAAGAAAAGTAATATGTAGAGAAAGCAATGGGAAACCACTCCACTATCTTTCCCAAGAAGTCATGTAAATCTCAAATAACAAAGAAAAGTAATATGTAGAAAAAGCAATGGGAAACCACTCCCACTTCTTCTCAACAATGTAACTCAAATAACAAAAGAAAAGTAATATGTAGAAAAAGCAATGGGAAACCACTCCACTATCTTTCTCAAGAAGTCATGTAAATTCCCAAATAACAAAGAAAAGTAATATGTAGAGAAAGCAATGGGAAAGCACTCCACTATCTTTCCCAAGAAGTCATGTAAATTCCCAAATAACAAAGAAAAGTAATATGTAGAGAAAGCAATGGGAAACCACTTCACTATCTTTTCAAAAAGCTATATAAATTCCCAAATAAATAAAGAAAAGGAATATGGTGAGCAATGGGAAACCACTCCACTATCTTTCCCAAGAAGTCATGTAAATTCCCAAATAACAAAGAAAAGTAATATGTAGAGAAAGCAAATGGGAAAGCACTCCACTATCTTTCCAAAAGAAGTCATGTAATCAAAATAATGAAGAAAGTAATAGATAAGAGTGCTAATGTAAACTAATTAATTATCTTCTCAAGAAGTTTTAAAATTCTCAAATAACAAAGAAAAGTAATATGTAGAAAAAGCAATGGGAAACCACTCCACTATCTTTCCCAAGAAGTCATATAAATTCCAAATAACAAAGAAAGTAACATGTAGAGAAAGCAATGGGAAACCACTCCAATTATCTTTCCTAAGAAGTCATGTAAATTCCCAAATAACAAAGAAAAGGCAGAGAAAGTTAATGGGAAACCACTCCACTATCTTTCCCAAGAAGTCATGTAAATTCCCAAATAACAACGAAAAGGAATATGTAGAGAAAGCAATGGGAAACCACTCCACTATCTTTCTCAAGAAGTCATGTAAATTCCCAAATAACAAAGAAAAGTAATATGTAGAGAAAGCAATGGGAAACCACCTAATTAGCTTTCACAAAAAGTCATATAAATTCCAAAAAATAACAAAGAAAAGTAATATGTAGAGAAAGCAAATGGGAAACCAATCAAGACTTATCTTTCCCCAAAAGTCATATAAATTCCCAAATAACAAATCTAAAAGAACAGTGTAGAGAAAGCAATGGGAAACCACTCCACTATCTTTCTCAAGAAGTCATGTAAATTCCCAAATAACAAAGAAAAGAAGACAGAAAAAGCAATGGGAAACCACTCCACTCTTTCTCTCAAGAAGTCATGTAAATTCCCAAATAACAAAGAAAAGTAATGATAGAAAAAGGCAATGGGAAAATCCACCACTATCTTTCAAGAAGTCATGTAAGCAAATAACAAAGAAAAGTAACATGTAGAGAAAGCAATGGGAAACCACTCCAATTATCTTTCACAAAAAGTCATATAAATTCCAAAATAAAGAAAAGTAATATGTAGAGAAAGCAATGGGAAACCACTCCACTATCTTTCCCAAAAAGTCATATAAATTCCCAAATAACAACGAAAAGGAATATGTAGAGAAAGCAATGGGAAACCACTCCACTATCTTTTCTCAAAAGAAGTCATGTAAATTCTAAATAACAAAGAAAAAGTAATATGTAGAGAAAGCAATGTCCACTCATCACATTTTCCCAAAAAGTCATATAAATTCCAAAATAACAAAGAAAAGTAATATGTAGAGAAAGCAATGGGAAACCACTCCCTATCATTCTTCTCAAGAAGTCATGTAAAATTCTCAAATAACAAAGAAAAGTAATATGTAGAAAAAGCAATAGGAACCACTCCACTATCTTTCCCAAGAAGTCATATAAATTCCCAAATAACAAAGAAAAGTAATATGTAGAAAAAGCAATGGGAAACCACTCCACTATCTTTCCAAGAAGTCATGTAAATTCCCAAATAACAAAGAAAAGTAATATGTAGAGAAAGCAATGGGAAACCACTCCACTATCTTTCCCAAGTCAAGAAGAATTCCAAAATAACAAAGAAAAGTATGTAGAGAAAGCAATGGGAAACCACTCCACTATCTTTCCCAAGAAGTCATGTAAATTCCCAAATAACAAAGAAAAGTAATATGTAGAAAAAGCAATGGGAAACCACTCCACTATCTTTCTGGAACAGTCATGTAAATTCCCAAATAACAAAAGAAAAGTAATATGTAGAGAAAGCAATGGGAAACCACTCCACTATCTTTCCCAAGAAGTCATGTAATTCCTAAATAACAAAAGCAGAAAGTAATATGTAGAGAAAGCAATGGAAACCACTCCACTATCTTTCTCAAGAAGTCATGTAAATTCCCAAATAACAAAGAAAAGGTATGTAGAAAAAGCAATGGGGAACCACTCCACTATCTTTCTCATGTTTGCGAAATTCCCAAATGAACAAAGAAAAGTAATATGGGGAAAGCAATGGAAACCACCCACTATCTTTCCCAAGAAGCTACAAAATTCCAAATAAATAAAGAAAGTAATATGTAGAAAAAGCAATGGAAACCACTCCACTATCTTTCTCAAGAAGTCATGTAAAATTCTACCATCATAAAGAAAAAGTAATATGTAGAGAAAGCAATGGGAAACCACTCCACTATCTTTCACAAAAAGTCATATAAATTCCAAAATAACAAAGAAAGTAATATGTAGAGAAAGCAATGGGAAACCACTCCACTATCTTTCCCAAAAGCCATATAAATTCCCAAATAACAAAGAAAAGTAATATGTAGAGAAAGCAATGGGAAACCACTCCACTATCTTTCCCAAGAAGTCATGTAAATTCCCAAATAACAAAGAAAAGTAATATGTAGAGAAAGCAATGGGAAACCAATTCACTATCTTTCCCAAGAAGTCATGTAAATTCCCAAATAACAAAGAAAAGTAATATGTAGAAAAAGCAATGGGAAACCACTCCAATTATCTTTCTCATATTACCATGTAAATTCCCAAATAACAAAGAAAAGTAATATGTAGAAAAAGCAATGGGAAACCACTCCATCATCTTCTGCACATGTAATTCCCAAATAACAAAGAAAAGTAATATGTAGAGAAAGCAATGGGAAACCACTCCACTATCTTCAAGCAAAAAAGTCAGTATAAATTGTAAAACAAAAGGGAAAAGTAATATGTAGAGAAAGCAATGGGAAACCACTCCACTATCTTTTCAAGAAGTCATGTAAATTCCCAAATAACAAAGAAAAGTAATATGTAGAAAAAGCAATGGGAAACCACTCCACTATCTTTCCAAGAAGTCATGTAAATTCCCAAATAACAAAGAAAAGTAATATGGAAAGCAATGGGAAACCACTCCACTATCTTTCCTAAGAAGTCATGTAAATTCCCAACAACAAAGAAAAGTAATATGTAGAGAAAGCAGTGGGAAACCACTCCACTATCTTTCCCAAAAAGTCATAAATTCCCAAATAACAAAGAAAAGTAATATGTAGAGAAAGCAGTGGGGAAACCACTCCACTATCTTTCCCAAAAAGTCATGTAAATTCCCAAATAACAAAGAAAAGTAATATGTAGAGAAAGCAATGGGAAACCAATTCACCATCTTTCCCAAGAAGTCATATAAATTCCCAAATAACAAAGAAAAATAGACAGAGAAAGCAATGGGAAACCACTCCACTATCTTTCTCTAAGAAGTCATATAAATTCCCAAATAACAAAGAAAAGCAATATGTAGAGAAAGCAATGGGAAACCACTCCACTATCTTTCCCAAAAAGTCATATAAATTCCCAGTATACAAATAACAAAGAAAAGGTATGCTGTAGAGAAAGCAATGGGAAACCACTCAATTACTTTCAAGAAGTCATATAAATTCCCAAATAACAAAGAAAGTAATATGTAGAGAAAGCAATGGGAAACCACTCCACTATCTTTCCCAAAAGTCATATAAATTCCCAAATAACAAAGAAAAGTAATATGTAGAGAAAGCAATGGGAAACCACTCCACTATCTTTCCCAAGAAGTCATGTAAATTCCCAAATAACAAAGAAAAGTAATATGTAGAGAAAGCAATGGGAAACCACTCACTATCTTTCAAGAAGTCATGTAAATTCCCAAATAACAAAGAAAAGTAATATGTAGAGAAAGCAATGGGAAACCACTCCACTATCTTTCCTCCTAAGCAAGTCATGTAAATTCCCAAATAACAAAGAAAGTATTGCAGAAAGGCTAGAAACCACTCTAATTATCTTTCAAAAAGTCATATAAATTCCCAAATAACAAAGAAAAGTAATATGTAGAGAAAGTAATGGGAAACCACTCCACTATCTTTCCCAAAAGTCATATAAATTCCAAATAACAAAGAAAAGTAATATGTAGAGAAAGCAATGGGAAACCACTCCACTATCTTTCTCTCAAGAAGTCATATAAATTCCCAAATAACAAAGAAAGGGCATTATAGAGAGCAATGGGAAACCACTCCACTATCTTTCCCAAAAAGTCATATAAATTCCCAAATAACAAAGAAAAGTAATATGTAGAAAGCAATGTGGGAAACCACTCCACTATCTTTCCCAAGAAGTCATGTAAATTCCAAATAACAAAGAAAAGTAATATGTAGAAAAAGCAATGGGAACCACTCCACTAGACTCTTCTCAAGAAGTCATGTAAATTCATAAATAACAAAGAAAAGTAATATGTAGAAAAAGCAATGGGAAACCACTCCACTATCTTTCAAGAAGTCATGTAACTCTCAAAATAAATAAAGAAAAGTACGTAGAGAAAGCAATGGGAAACCACTCCACTATCTTTCACAAAAAGTCATATAAATTCCAAAACAACAAAGAAAGGGCTGTAGAGAAAGCAATGGGAAACCACTCCACTATCTTTCTCAAGAAGTCATGTAAATTCCCAAATAACAAAGAAAGTGTACATGTAGAAAAAGCAATGGGAAACCACTCAATTATTCTTCCCCAAGAAGTCATGTAAATTCCCAAATAACAAAGAAAAGTAATATGTAGAGAAAGCAATGGGAAACCACTCCACTATCTTTCCCAAGAAGTCATGTAAATTCCCAAATAACAAAGAAAAGTAATATGTAGAGAAAGCAGTGGTTCCACCTTCAATTATCTTTCCCAAAAAGTCATAAATTCAAATAATTACAAAAGTATAGAGGAGCAGGAAAACCACTCCACTATCTTTCCCAAAGTCAGTAAATTCCAAATACTGTTAGTGCACATAGAGAAAATGTAGAAACCACCTGACTATCTTTCCCAAGAAGTCATATAACTGCAAATAACAAAGAAAAGTAATATGTAGAGAGCAATGGAAAACCACTCCACTATCTTTCTCAAGAAGTCATATAAATCTCAACAAAGAAAAAGTAATAAGTAGAGAAAGCAATGGGAAACCACTCCATCTATTCTTCCCAAAAGTCATATAAATTCCCAAATAACAAAGAAAAGTAATATGTAGAGAAAGCACAAACCACTCAGACTATCTTTCTGTGAGTCATATAAATTCCCAAATAACAAAGAAAAGTAATATGTAGAGAAAGAATAGGAAACCACTCCACTATCTTTCCCAAAAAAGTCATATAAATTCCCAAATAACAAAGAAAAGTAATATGTAGAGAAAGCAATGGGAAACCACTCCAATTATCTTTCCAAGAAGTCATGTAAATTCCCAAATAACAAAGAAAAGTAATATGTAGAGAAAGCAATGGGAAACCACTCCACTATCTTTCCCAAGAAGTCATGTAATTCCTAAATAAATAAAGAAAAGTAAATATGTAGAGAAAGCAATGGGAAACCAATTATCTTTCCCAAGAAGTCATGTAAATTCCCAAATAACAAAGAAAAGTAATATGTAGAGAAAGCAATAGGAAACCACTCCATCATTCTTCCCAAAAGTCATATAAATTCCCAAATAACAAAGAAAAGTAATATGTGAGAAAGCAATGGGAAACCACTCCACTATCTTTCCCAAAAAGTCATATAAATTCCCAAATAACAAAGAAAAAAAAAAAAAGTAATATGTAGAGAAAGCAATGGGAAACCACTCCACTATCTTTCTCAAAGGTGTTTCTATATAAACAAATAACAAAGAAAAGTAATATAGAGAAAGCAATGGGAAACCACTCCACTATCTTTCCCAAAGTCATATAAATTCCCAAATAACAAAGAAAAGTAATACAGAGAAAGCAATGGGAAACCACTCCACTATCTTTCCCAAGAAGTCATGTAAATTCCCAAATAACAAAGAAAAGCAATATGTAGAGAAAGCAGAAACCACTCCACTATCTTTCCCAAAAAGTCATAAATTCACAAATAACAAAGAAAAGTAATATGTAGAGAAAGCAGTGGGAAACCACTCCACTATCTTTCCCAAAAAGTCATATAAATTCCCAAATAACAAAGAAAAGTAATATGTAGAGAAAGCAATGGGAAACCACTCCACTATCTTTCTCAAGAAGTCATATAAATTCCCAAATAACAAAGAAAAGTAATATGTAGAGAAAGTAATGGGAAACCACTCCACTATCTTTCTCAAGAAGTCATGTAAATTCCCAGATAACAAAGAAAAGGAATATTTGGAAAGTTATGATCACCTGTATTCTGAATGGTCATGACACTTAAAAAATAAAGTCCAAATCATAATTTCTGGAATGAGAATCAAAGCCAGATTAATATGAATTTCCACTAAAATATGAGAGAAAAAAAAAGAAGAGCTTAAAAATGAAAGTAATTTGGATATTTATCAGAAAATGAATTGATTTGAAAGATATAAATAACATCTTGTCTTGTTAACATAGAAAAAAGTGATTTTCAATTTCATTCTTTTTGTGTGATAATTCTCTTTTCTATCTTCATACAAATCAGGAGAACTATCCTGTTTGAGACAACATGATAGATAGAGATAGAGAGATAGAGAAAGGGAAAGAAACAAATAGAGAGACAGAGACAGGGAGAGAGAAAGGGACAAAAACAAATAAAGAGAGAGAGAGAGAGAAAGTAAAAGAAACAAATAGTGAGAGACAGAAAAGGAAAGAAACAAATAGGAGAGAGAGAAAGAGAAAGAAGTAAATAGAGAGATAGAAAGAAAAAAACAAATAAAGAGATAGAGAAAAAGACAAAAAGAAAGAGAAAGAAACCAATAGAGACAGAGAGAGAGAAAGGGAAAACTAAATAGAAAAATAGAGAGATAAAGAGAAATAGAAAGTGAAAGAAACAATTACAGAGGTACACAGAGAGAAAGAAAGAGAAAGAAACAAATAGACAGATATACAAATAGAGAGGGATAGAAAGTGAAAGAAACATCCAGAGAGAGAAAGGGAAAGAAACAAATAGAGAGAGAGGGGAAAGAAACAAATAGAGACAGAGAGAAAGAAAGGGAAAGAAATAAATGCAAACAAAGAGAGAGAAAGGGAAAGAAACTAATAAAAAGAGAGATGGAAGAAAACAAATAGAGAGAGAGAGAAAAAGGGAAAGAAACTAATAGAGAGATAGAGAGACTGAGAGAGAAAAGGAAATAAACAAATAGAGAGAGAAAGGGAAAGAAACAAATAGACAGATATACAAATAGAGAGGGATAGAAAGTGAAAGAAACATCCAGAGAGAGAAAGGGAAAGAAACAAATAGAGAGAGAGGGGAAAGAAACAAATAGAGACAGAGAGAAAGAAAGGGAAAGAAATAAATGCAAACAAAGAGAGAGAAAGGGAAAGAAACTAATAAAAAGAGAGATGGAAGAAAACAAATAGAGAGAGAGAGAAAAAGGGAAAGAAACTAATAGAGAGATAGAGAGACTGAGAGAGAAAAGGAAATAAACAAATAGAGAGAGAAAGGGAAAGAAACAAATAGAAAGAGAGAAAGGGAAAGAAAGAAAGAAAGAAAGAGAGAGAAAGAGAAAGAAACAAATCGTAAGATAGAGAGAGAGAGAAAGGGAATAAAGAAATGAAAAGATAGAGAGACAGAAAGAGATAGAAAGGGAATAAAGAAATGAAAAGACAGAGAGACAGAAAGAGATAGAAAATGAAAGAAACAAATAGAGAAGGAAAGGAAAATAAACAAATAGAGAGAAAAAAAGAGAGAGAAAAGGAAAGAAAAAATAGAGACATAGAGAGAGAGAGAAAGAGAGAGAGAGAGAAAAGAAGAACAGAAAGAGAAAGATAGAGAGACAGAGACACTGGGAGAGATAAATAAAGAGAAAGAAATAGAGAGAGAAAAAAAGAAGAGACTTTAATAAAAAAACAGAATCAGTGAATAGACTTATAGTTAAGCTTTATTTCACTTTACTCTGACTAGACTTGTCTGCGACTGATGTTATAGAGTACTGTTCTCCCTCGTCGGGTTTCAAGGGGGATAACTAGGGTGAATTATTAGTACAAAGACTGAGAGAGAGAGAGAGAGAGAGAGAGAGAGAGAGAGAGAGTGAAAAACATTGAGAAAGTGGTAAAGGAACATTGAGAGAGATGTAGACACAAAAACAGCAGCAGAGAAAGAGAAAGAGAGAAGAAGAAAAATGAAGATAGGGAAAGATACAGGGAGATACAAGAGAAAGAGAGAGAGTGGGAAGAAAGTGAAATAAAGAATGGCATGAGTAAAGAGAGAGAGGTAAAAAGAAAAGGAAAGAAATGAAGAGAGAAAAAGGAAGAGAAAAAGAGGGAGATAGACAAAAAAAGAAAGACATAAGTAAATGGAGAGGTAGAAAAAGAAAATAGAGAGAAAGATAGACACAAAAAAGGCAGCAGAAAGAAGACAAAACTAAGAGGAAAAATAAAGAAAGAGAAAGAAAAGAGGGAGAGAAAAGGGAAGCAGCAAAAGAGAGATGGTGGAAAAAGTGAAATAGAGAAAGAAATAAGCAAACAGAGAGAGAGAGAAAAAGAAAACAAAAAAGTTAATAGAAAAAGAGACAAAGAGAGAAATAAAGAAAGAGAAAGGAAAGAGAGAGAGAGAAAAGGGAAGTAGTAAAAGAGAGATGAAGGAAAAAGTGAAATAGAGAAAGAAAGAAATAAATGGTGAAAAAGACAATAGAGGTGTTGACAGAAAAAGAGACAAAAAGAGAAATAAAGAAATTGGGGGAGAAATGAGCATAGGCAAAAATGAGAAAAGATAAAGAAACAGACAGAAATGGAGAGGAAAGAAAGAGGAAAACAGAAAGAAGAATGTACACAGAGACAGAAAAAGAGAAACAGATAAAAGATAGTAATAGAACAAGAGAAAGAGAGAAATGAGTGAAAAAAGAGAAACAGATAAATAAATAAAAAGAGAATAGAAGAAAGAAAGAGAAAAAAGAAAAAGGAAGATATAAATAGGGAATGAGAGAAAGACATGTAGGCAGATACAGAGAGAGAGAGAGAGAGAGAGCAAGCAAGTAAGAAACTGAGATAAAGGGAGGAAGACAAAAATTAAAAGAATGATGCAGAAAGAGGGAGGCAGAAAAAACAGTATGAAAGTGAGAGAGAAAGAAAGAGAGACAAATAGAGAAGGAGGTTGATTAAAAGACTTTGTGAAAGCAACAGAACGATTGTAAGAAAGAAAGACAAAGACATAAGGAGAGAGAAAATGAGAAAGAAAGAGAGACAAATAGAGAAAGAGGTTGATTGAAAGAATCTATGAAAGCAACAACAGTTAAAGAAAGAAAGACAAAAATAGAATGAGAGACAGAGAGAAAGAAAGAGAGACAAAGAGAGAAGGAGGTTGACAAAGCATTTGTGAAAACAACAGAAAGCATGAGAGAAAGAAAGACAAAGACAGAAGAAGAGAGAGAGAGAGAGTGAGAAAAAGATAGACTAATAGAGAAAGAGGTTGATTGAAAGAATTTGTGAAAGCAACAGAAAGAGTGAGAGTAAGAAAGACAAAGAGAGAAGGAGGGACAGAGAGAAAGAAAGAGAAACAAATAGAGAGGTTGACAAAGCATTTGTGAAAGCAACAGAAAGTATGAGAGAAAGAAAGACAAAGATAGAAGGAGAGAGAGAGAGAGAGAGAGAGAGTGAGAGAGTAAGAAAGACAAAGAGAGAAGGGGAGAGATAGAAAAAAAGAATGAGAAAAGAGAAAAAGAAAGAGGTAGAGAGTAACAAAAGATAACTGAAAATTGTGGGGTCTTTTTTCTTAACCTAAACCTGCCACTGTGTAGCCATGTATAGCCAACTTCCGACTGGCTTTCAATTCTAAGTGACCACAAAAACCACTTTGGGCAGTTTGGCCATTCTAAAAATTATATTACACTGGACAGTCATTGCACCTGACACTCGGTCTTTCTTTGGCCGGAAAACATGTCCAAACTTGACTGGTCAGCTCTTCTGAACCTAACAAGATGAAAAGTTAACTTCAATCTTTGACAAAAATATTTACTTCATCCAGTCTGGTACAAGGTCAACTATTCTGATTATCAGGTAGAAATTATTTACAAAAAGGACTGTTTGACTAATTTCAGGCCATTTAGATTGCTACAAACTCTCTATTAAAATGTTGGCACACATGAATTTTTGTTAATTTTGTGTCTATAGATATCTACATTGAACATACATACATACATATATATATATATATGTATATATGTGTGTGTGTGTGTGTGTGTGTGTATGTGTGTGTGTGTGTGTGTATACACCTGGTGTGTGTATGCACCTCTTATATATAACACATTAAAATTTTCCTTCTTTAATTCCATGTACCTATGGCTTAGGGGTTAGTCACTTTGACTAATACCAAATCGGTTGACTTTTGATCCAGGCCAAAAGCAAGTGGATGTCTAGCCACACTGAGGAGCTGTGATACAGCGAAACAGGCTTGTATATGGATGACAAACATACATATATATATATATATATATATATATATGTGTGTGTGTGTGTGTGTGTGTGTGTGTGTGTGCATTTCAAACATGCAACTTTCCAAAGAAAATCAAAATATACAGAAAGGAATTCTGTTTAGCATACAGATACCACATTGGTTCTTGAAAATAACTGAGATAGTCGAATGCATGAGAATAAAACAATAAACAATATGAAAGTAACTATTTCGAGCCCAATACTCAAACACCTTATTCAGAAACTGGAAAAATGTAATAAAAAATTAACAGACAGACCTTGTTGGTTCTTTTTAACAAACAGACATTGTATATATATAGTTATGGGAATTACTAAATATACATATGGGGATACACATCTATAAAAATATTATTCAGCTATTAATAAAACAGTTCTCAATGTTGTATAAACAGAGCTAATATATATATTAATAAAGATACATATTATCCTACGATGATGGCATGCAGTTTCATGGGTTGTGCAATCATCAAAAGTATATTAGTCCATAATATGCCCCTGATGATTGTGTAATGCATGAAGCTCTGTGTTGTCCCATCAATGTAATATATATATATATATATTATTAAATATACATATCTTATCTCTATAGCACAACTCGGAGTTTCATGCATTTATTTCATATTATTATCAACATAGGATAATATGTATATTCATTAATATATATATATATATATATATATATATATATAATTTCGATACCTCCACTAACATACTTCAATGCCCATAATCGACAGGAGAGGTCATAGTTATTATACTTACCCCATACACCATAGTAGTAGCAGTTCCCAGACCAATCCCCTTATGCCACTATACTCTCAATTGACCAAAAACCCACTACCACCATTCCTTCATGGCCTGCAGCCACATGCAACACAAAAATGGACTTGTTTAATTTTCTCTGTATAACTCCACTCTCTTAATAATTTAAATGTTCTATGTTCACTGAATATGTTCATCCTTTGATAATGGCTTATGTAAGCCGAAAGCTCAGACCTGATAAAAAAATCAACAATTATTGCGATTTTTGTCGTCTTTACATGACAAACTATCAAGCTAATCAGATCATACGAAAGGATCTTACACAAAATAAATAGACAGAACTTGTCTATATTATTCAATGAAACCTGTATTAATGAAAAAATGCTGCCAAAATACACACACAATATATATATATATATTAATAAATATACATATTATATTATGTCCATAGCATGACACAGAATTTCATGCTCTATGCAATCATCAGGTGCTTATTATGAGTTCATATTAAGCACCTGACGATTGGATAGTGCATGAAACTATAGACATAATAAAGTACGTAAATTCCTTAATATATAGTTAATAGCTTTGTTATATTACATTGAGCACTTTTTTATTAACACCAGACAAATATTTACATTTGTGCATGTACTTGTGTGTATATGCATATGTATATTTTTTGATGTTCATATATACGTATATATATTTTTTTGTATATATGTAATAAAAAATTAACAGACAGACATTGTTTGTTTTTTAATCAATCTTGCTTTGATTAATACTTGCTGCCTAAGTATATCTTATAATTATATATAGTATCAATCCTTGAATATGGCTGACAAAAATTATTTAATCATTATTTTATTTTGTTTTTTCAGCCTTCTAAAATTCTTTTTTCATGAGTTAAAGAATTAAAAGTTGTCCATATTTTTTTGTCCCAATTTTGGAAATTAAAATAAAACACAACCCCAAACAGTTGGGATAATTTTAGTGGTGGAAGGTGAGAAAATATTTTACAAGTTAGCTGGAAGGGAAAGAACTTGGATGGCCGTCAGAAACACTAGTGGGGTAGTCAATGCTAGTATCTTCTGTTTTGTATTAAGTTTGGAATAAACATGATTAGTAGTAACAGCTTTTAACTACTGTGTTTTACCAATTACATTTGAGTCTTAACAGATACCATCCCCTGCATCATTGCCATCTCCTTACAGATGAACACTACTAATTTACTATGGGTACTCAATAAATGATTTAAATAAAATAAATAAATAAAAGAAAATACAAGAAATAAATAAAATGAAGCAAAACAAGAAATAAAATGAAGGGTGATGAGTGCTGGAAGGTGTTGTTTAATTTATTGTATGGCATTAATCAAATTTTTATTGATTAACTATTTTATTTGAAGCCCAAGATTTTCTTTAACTTGTTTTTATTTTTATTTTTTATTGAATTCATCCCATGTAAGACATATACCGGAATTTGATGCAAGAATCTTCACTCTATCTAATGCTGTTGCAATAAAAGATTAACTTATGGACATTTTTAAATACTCTCACACGGTGTTGAATGGTTTCGAAGTCTTTCATAATATGTTGATGAAGCATCTCTTCATTATTAATGTCTCCTGCATAAACCAATTGTTATAGGTGGGAGCACAGATAAAAATTGAGAGGATTGATGTTGGAGAAATGTACAGACCATGGAATTGGTCCCCCACTACCTATCCAACTTTCATGAGGGCATCGTGAATGATATGACTATAATTTGCTGAACCAACAGAGAAAATCAAGGCTATGAGGGGCAGTCTAAATCAGTTTACCTGTACTGATAAGGGTAGCCAAAGTAAGAATGTAAATCTACCAAGAATGCACAAATTTTACCCACCTGAAAAAATTTAACTTTGTATAGTGTGGCTGGCTTCTTTATGTATGAAATCAGTCACTTACATGTATTGTGGTGCAGTGGATATTGTCTCAGAATGACAAATCGGGGAGCCGAGTTTGAATTCCAGTTGAATTCCTCGCACTCACTTATGCACAAATTCCCTTGGAAAAGGTATTAAAGTGTGACACAGAAATCCAAAGGTGCATTGGGAGAGTAAAAAATGCCTTCCAAAATCTACGTAAAGGTAAATTTTATTAGAAACATAAAAAAGATTACTAAACTGTTTTGTAATAACAGTTCTCCTATATGGCAATGAATGATAGACCAACTGAGCATAGAGGAAGAAGAAATGAGTCAATAAAGATGTGGTTCTACAGAAGGATGCTGAGAATGCCATGGACTGAACTAGTGATGAATAATAAATTTTTCCAGAAAATGGAAACAAAAAGAAAACCTATTTTTATGGTGCAAATCGGGAAGCCGAGTTTGAATTCCAGTTGAATTCCTTGCACTCACTTACGCACTAATACCCTTGGAAAAGGTATTAATCCATCTCTTCCCTTCAGTTATGGGTTAAATAATAAGACAGATTGGGTTCTATAGCCTTGACTGGCAACCAGTTTACTGCAGGAAGCAGTGGCAACCTACTGCAAGATAATCTTCTGTCCAGTCACTCATGTCTCTTTTGAGACATAATCGCCCAAAACATGTATCACGTATGGCACTTAACTGAACTGAAGAGCAAGATACATGCTTTGGCGATCATGTCTTGAAAGAGACATGAGTGACTGGGCAGAAGATTTTCTCACAGTAGGTTGCCATTATTTTCTGCGGTAGAACCCAATCTAACCTGGCTGAGTGGAGTAGTGACAGATTAATAGCTTCGCCAAAATACTGGTATAAAAACCTCACACTATACTCAAGTATTTATGGTATATGTTTATGTATCATTTTGTTCTGGAAAGGGCAAGAAAATTTCTGAGAGAAAATGATTCATTAAATCACTGTGTAAAATCTTACAAAAAATGACCAGACAGTCATCATTTGTTTCTTTTTCTTTTTCTGCTCTTTTCTTTTGAATATGAAAAGGAAAATTAAATTAAAGGAAAGACCATGGGCAAAGAAATGAAGAAATCGATATAAACTAGACTGTAAAACAGTTTTGATTAGGTTTTTTAATAATTAATGATGGGCAAGAGAAGTGTGGTGTATTTATGCAAAAACAAAAAAAAATGTAACTGTATGCACAGGTTGAAAGATAAGAAATTATCAATTAAGGAAATTTTTGCTGCTGTTCCAAAATTGGGGTTTCAGTGTTAATGTATCCCACCACCACCACCACCACCACCACCACCACCCCTGCCACTCTATCCTTATGAGAGATATCTTCCTTCTCCTTGTTGATCTCTCATTCTTTCTAAGCAATAATAGCAAGATTAAAAATTGTTAAGGTCTCTTGCATTAACAGTAAAATCAGTAAATATACACACAAGGGGGAGCTGAAAAATTTATTGTATGGATAAAAAGGGGTTTTAAAATAAATTCTCAGGTTTGGTCATTTGCTCAGCTTTCAAGGAAGTGAGTGAGTTCATGAACTTTACAGAACTGACTCATTTGCATATATCCATATGAATAAAAAGAGACAAGCGGAAAAACTATTACAAGCCAATGTGTTTCATCCTCTGAAGGGTTTTATCAAGGCAAAAGTCTCTCAAAGGATGAAATGTGTCTTCTAAGAATAGATCTTTCTTGTTTCTTTTTATTCATTTTGTTTCTTTACACATACACTCTATCTCACAATAATTACATAAGATATATATATATATATACATTAATTATATATATATATATATATATATAATTAATGTCAAGAACTTTGTCACATATCTGAGCAGTTTTTTCAGTTATGCTGAATTCAAAGTTTTGTAAAGGCATTATTGTAATGTCTTCACTCTTTGGGGTTTTTGCTTTTCTGCTGCTGTTTCCCAATTTTTTTCATATTTATATGAAGTTTAATTTGATATTTTTGTAAATGATTCTTTTTGCTTAATGAATGTTGTTTCTTAAGTGGTGTAGGATTTGTTGGCGGTTAAGTACTTTTTATTGTGTTGACCTCTTTTTATCATGCTTATGTGTAGGCCTGCTTAATTGCTTTATATTGAGTTGACCTCTTTTTAAAATTTTGGGTTGACTTCATTTTACTGTCTTGGGTTGACATTTTTTTACCATGTTAGTATATATGCTTGCTTAATGTTTTTTTCAGGTCATGATTAAATGTTTGAGTTTGTATGTGTCTATGTGTTGGTCAATTTCATATTCTTTTGTGGGGTTGGTTTGTGATTGTTCTTATTTGGTGATTGTTATATTATCTTGTTTTCTTTTCTTTTTTTCACTTTCTTTCTTTGTCTTCTGTATTTTTCTTGCTCATGATTGTATCTTTATACATGTGTCTTTATATGTGATAGTTCCCGATCTTGATATTGAGCACTTTATGAAAAAAATGTGTAGTTTCATCAATGTAAGCATAAACATATAAAGTTTGATGAAATTCTAAGGGAAGAAATGTGTCACTCAAAAGCTTTTAACACTTTGTTATACTTCTTTTCTTATATGCGTGTGTATGCGTGTGTATATAAATTATTTTAAAATATATTTATAGTGATATATATATATATATATATATATATATATATATATACACTAGCGGCCATAATTATTAGGCCATCCCAGTGTTTTAAAAGAAATGATGTATTTCATATAATTTTTACTATTTATTGCCAAGTAGATAATTTTAATTAAAAATAGAATGCTTCTTTTTTTAATAGTGCACAATAACATGTGCATCAAATGAACTGTTCTGGTGTCCAGTTTTTGTGCTTTCTTCCCCATGTTAGTTTCTTTTTCTTATTGGCTGCCCAAAGTAAAGGCTTTCTGGGTACCTTGTAAAATTTTACAAAGTAATAATAACAAAAGAACCATTCTATTTTCATTTAGAAAAATGGCTATAAATACTAAATATAGTATGAAATACATATTTTTTTTAACTGAGGTGGCCTAATAATTATGGCTGGTAGTGCATATATATATAAATTGTTAAGAAAATTATTGAACATCTTATAAATAGCAGAGATTGTGTGACTGACTTTAGTGTGGACCAGTTCTTTGTTTTGTCTAGTTCACACTCTGTGTTTCACTTGCAGGCATTAGAATTTTTGTATATTAGGTCTAGGAGACCGTCTCTCTGTAAGCAGAGAGATTGCCTCCTTGGACTTCACATTATCAGTATTTAGTGCTTGCCCTCCCCTGCTTTTTCCCCCTTATATTTTTCATCTTCATTTTTAAAAATTTAAAAAAAAAGGATGAAATATATATTCCCGGATGGTCCTGATGAAGGCCCTGATAGAAACTGGTCAGTTCTTTTATCTGTGTCTTTTATTTTTTATTTTCCATTTTTACAAAATGCCTGTGAGTATTAAATTTAATATATTTCTTGCAATAATACGCTTTTGCATGACCGAAAATTTATTTAAATGTATATATATATATATATATATTTAGATATATATATTTACATATTTAATGTTATATGCATATATATATATATATATATATATATATATATATATATATAGTAAATCAATAATTGTTTAATAGACTAAACTCGTCTGACCAATATCAATGTTTTGCATAATATCTTTCGTCAGGGTCACATGATCTGTTTTATTGATTTATTGAACATGATCAATCTAGTTATATGTTGAACAAATTTTTGTGCAAACATCTGCTCATCTTTAAATACATTAAATTCTAGTAATTTTTTTATTTTGTCATAGGTGTCTTTGAGTATTATTATTATTGGATATATACTTATATATAATGTTGGTATTGTTCTTGTGATACCAGATAATTTGGAAAAAATATGATGTGGTTAAAAAAATATCCAATTTTTTATTTTCAATCATTTCACCCCAAGCAAGGCTTGACTTGCTACTAATATACAGGAAGTTACAGAGAGTGAAAGTGAAAGTGAAAGTGAAAGTAAAGACTAGTATAGGAAAGATTGAGGAAAGAAAAAGAGATGAACAGTTTTCAAGAAAATAGAAGATGACAACTGATGCTGAATTTAAATTTTTGAAAATTGTAGTTATCAAGGAAGCAATTAAATGGAAGAGAATTCCACAGGCAGGAAATGCAAGAAAAGAAATTTTTAGAGAAGAAGAATTGATAGATTGTCTAATAATCTTTAACATTCTACCAGATTTTTATCTAATGTTACTTATATAAATGTGAATGTGTGTGTGTGTGTTTGATCTCTTTCCCAATTTGGTTAGATTACAAAAAGTTGGAACTCACTGTCTTCTTTGTGTCAGTGTGTGTGTGTGTGTGTGTGTGTGTGTGTGTGTGTGTGTGTGTATGGTTTCATGCATGTGTGTTGTTTATTTTTATTTTATTGCATGCACAGTATAGTAGAGTCAGTTGGGCAAACACTTTGAGAAAAGGAGCTCCATGATGCAATTCCCTCTGCTAGAAATTTAGAAACAGCATCATGTACTGCTTGATATTTGTGTTGGAAGCTCCAAAACAAGCATTTCAAAATTTGGGTGTCAATCTGAGGGCAGTGCAAAGGATTCAAAAAGAGTTGGATGAGTCTAATGGCGATTATGAAGCTGTTTGAAGTGATCATTAGTAATGGTGAAATTATGCCTACATTCATCTTTCAACAGGGACTCAAACTCAATGCAGAAACCTACATCAAGTGCCTTGAAGAAGATGGCTGCTGGAAGACCCTATGTCTGGCAACAGGACTCTGCATCATGTCGCACAAACAGGAGAACACAGTCATGGCTGTCAGATAATTTCTGTGACCACATCATCCCTTATATCTGGCCACCTAACTCCCAAGACTGCATCTTGCTTGATCTTTATGTGTGAGGCACAGTTGAGCACTTGTAATACCAAAGATGAACTGAAAGAAATGATTATGACAGCATTCATCAACTTAAACAAGGAGACCATACAGAAAAGATGCAGGAGATTCCAAAGTCGTCTCAAGGCTGTGGTTGAAGCCAATGGTAATTTTATTGAAAAAATTTACTCTTTAGTATTTCAAGATAATTTTTCTCAATTTTTATAAATATAACTGTTTAAATGAAATGTCAGTGTTATTTTCAGTTTTGCATCATTTAGATGACAATTCATCAATCACACCATCTCCCTCCCTCCCACCCACTCTCTCCCTCTCCCTCTCTGTCTCTCTTTCTCTCTCTCTCTCTCTCTCTCTCTCTCTATATATATATATATATATATGAATTTTATTTGTTTTAACATTATTTTTTTAATGGATACTCGTATGTAAGTGAATAGTCTGTTTTTATAATTAAACAGTACATTATAATTTCCACACATTTACAAGTATCCATTAACAAAGCAAACATAATGTTAGAAGAAATAAAATTTAAATATGTAGATTAATACCAGTTTTGTAAATTTTCAAATAATTTATATATATATATATATATAAGAAAGTGGATTCTAGCCACACTGATGAACTGTGATACAGCAAAACAGGCTTGTACGTGGATGATGAATATGTATATATATATATATATATATATAGCATAATGATGATCCACGTATACTGTCTTAATATGTATAGGAAAAACTACTAAAAAGTTGTAAGTTTAAAAATGTATTTTCTTTTACAGTATTTATTTATTTCTATTATTATATATATATATATATTTGATATTTCAGACTGGCCTTGGCCTTTCCTCAGAAACAAATCCAAATGAATAAGGAACAAAGAAAATATTAACAATATTCAAAACATTAATTTAAAACAGTGCTCAATACAGAAATAGAGCTATGAATATTTATCATAACTTATAATTAAAACATATTCAAATTACAATCTACTACAAAGTGTACATTTTGTTTCACACATTGAACGGACAATGTCTCATCAGGTAGTAAACGCTATTGTTTGAAGGGAGATGGAAAATTCCTTTGCTTATATTAGTAAATTTTTGTGTGCGAGGTAAAAGAGTTAGGGCAAAAATTTACCAATATTTAAACTATATTTAAACAATAATGAAACGAATTTTCCATTTCCTTTCAAAAAAATAGTGTTTACTACCTGATAAGACATTGCCCCTTCAATGTCAAAACAAAATATACACTTTGTAGTAAATTGTAATTTGAACAAGTTCTAAATTATAATTCATAATATATATATATATATATATATATAGTCATCCTCAGACAGATCTGTTTTGCTGTATCACAGCACATCAGTAAAGTTAGACATCCAATTGCTTTGAACCCAGGATTGAAACCTGACTGAATTGGTGTCAGTTGGCAATTCTACATCTGACCTATAGGTGCTCGGTAGAAGGAGGAGTGTAACAAAATATTATTTTCAGGGATGCTATATATATGGGTAAAAGTGCTCAATATCACTGACAGAGTTCATGCAAATATAAAAGTCAACTTCAATGTCACTATATTTAAATGTGTAAATTGATAAAAAGCAAAATATTTCCTTAACTTTTTAAGAAATGATTAGTTGAAATAAATTATAAAAAATGGTCAAACTATTTAATTCCACTCAGTTTATATTTGATTCATTTTGCTATATGAGTTTAGGTAAAAAAAATATCAATATTTCCTCTCTGTTATCCTTCCCAAAATCTCTCTACAGATTTAGATATAAGGAAGCCTGCTGATTGACTCCCTGCTTTCATAATTTTACTTTTATTTTTTACTTTCATCAAGTACTTTTTCTTTTTTTTTATAGTAGACATTTTTTTTTCTTCTCTTTTAACTCCAAATTTCTTCTGGTTGTAGTTCTCAAACACAGAACATAAATTTACACCCTGGTTATTTTTGTCTTGTCCACTTGATGAGATCTACTTAAGATCGAAGGTGACCAGTACTCTAATACTCTTCTCCTATGCATTGCCTGACAACACGAAAAGGATAATACCTGAACGTTTATTTGTATTTTTGCCTTTTTTAGAACATTTCTCTCAATGAAGTCTCCTGCTATGAATTTTCATCTTCAGCAAAGAGCATCACCTGATATAATTTCCTTTTCTTCCCTACTTGCTTTAATTCCTGACCATTTACAATCCCTTTCTTGATTTTCAATGCTTTTCTATAGTTAAAATCTTTTAAAATCATTATCAATGCAATGTATTTACATTATGAATTACATGTCCATTCAGGATGTATACAAATATGGCTTCCACAGATTCCTTTTCATTATCATGCACAGTGAGAATGTGTATTACGGTGCAGTGACAGGAGGCATGTGCATTGCTGTGCAGTGAATATTGGCAGTGGATATTGGATTTCAGCAAGAAATTGATGAAACAAGTTTGAAATCCAGTTGAATTGGTTGCATTCACTTATGTGCAAAAGCTCTTGGGAAAGGTATTAATCCATCTTTTCTCTCTCCAATTATGGATTAAATAGCATGGCAGATTAAGGTTCTATAGCCTTCACTGGCAACCAGTCTACTGCAGAAAGTAATGGCAACCTACTGCAGGAAAATCTTCTATCTAGTCAGTGATGGATCAAAAGAGACATGATTGCCAAAGCATGCATTATGTATAACACTTAAATGACTGACTAATAAGGGGAGTGCAAAAGTAGGCATATTATAATGAAAAACAAAATCTGCACAAAAAACATATTGTATTGATTCTAAAAACATTTCAAGAATAAAAATAAAGTAGCGTGAAGTAATGAAAAATATAAAAATACCAACAATTTATCTATTCTACCTGATATATATATATATATATATATATATATATAGTCATCCGCAGACAGATCAGTTTTGCTGTATCACAGCTCATCAGTACGGTTAGACTCCGACTACTTTTAACCCAGGATTGAAACCTGACCGAACTGGCATCAGTCGGTGATTCTACCTCTGGGCTATGGCCGATCAGTAGTAGAAGAAATATATATATATATATATATTAGAAAAATTTTTTAGATATTCTACAATTTCATGGGTAATATGTATTTCGCAGCCTAAAGAAAGCTACTCGTCAGACCCAAAAGATACAGCAGCTTTCTTTAAGCTGCAAAATATGTATTACCCTACCCATGAAATTGTAGAATATCTAAAATTTTTTTCTAATTTTATATTACTGTGTTAAATTAAAATAAATAAATTTAACAGTGAGTTTTTTTGAGTTTGTCTCTGTCGGAATTTACCGGACTGATATACCAAGTATTCTACGTATATATATATATATATATATATATATATATATATATATATATATATATATATATATATATATATATATATATATATATATATATAATATATATATATATATATATATATATAGTAATGTAAATGAATAAATATACATAGGAAGGTGCAAATACATATAGTATTATTATTCAGGTGTTAATAAAACAGTGCTCAATGTATGAACAGAGATATATTATATATATATATATATATATATATATATTACTCGAGCGATTTTGTGTCAGTTGGAGTCTCTAATCCCTAAGCCATCGGCGCATAGCATCAGAGAAGAGAAATTTTAACGTCTTGTATATAAGCAATGTATACAGACGCCAGTCACCGAGAGAACTCATTTAATTTCTGAAGAGTCATGCATATAGCCGAAGTTGAAACTGTTTTTAAAATTTTCTTCTCCAGAGAGCTCAATTGTAATGAGAGCATATATATATATATATATATATATATATTAATAAATATGTATATTATCTTATGTCTACGGCTTGACTTGAAGTTTCATGCGTTATGCAATCATCAGGTGCATATTTCAGACAGTTTGAAAATATGCACCTGATGAGTACATAATGCATGAAACTCTGAGTTGTGCCATAGATGTAGGATAATAACTTTGAACCAAATCCTAATTTAGTACACTAGTTTACATTGTTCACATTCTACATGCCACCTAAAGAAGGGCAGAGTGTACCACGTCCGAGACATTGTGAATATGGAAACAAAGATGAGGACAACAGTCCCAACAATGTATATAGTGTAAATAATAACAATACATGATCTCAGAAATATAGAAAAACATTGAAGGTGAATATAGCAACAAAGATGAGGACAACAGTCAGAACAATGTAAATATTGTAAATGATTACAATACCTCATCTTAGAAATATAGGCAGATATTGATGATGTATATGACAACAAAGATGAGGATAGAATAATGTAAATAGTTACAATACTTCATCTCAAAAATGTATATCAGTCAGTTAAGTCCCATATGTGATACATGCTTGGATGATCATGTCTCGAAAGAGACATGACTGACTGGGCAGAAGATTATCCCGCAGTAGGTTGCCATTGCTTTCTGCGGTAGACTGGTTGCTGACCAAGGCTATAGAACCCAATCTGTCCTGCTATTTAACCCATAACTGGAAGGAAGAGACGGATTAATACCTTTCCCAAGGGTATTTGCGCGTAAGTGAATACAATGGATTCAACTGGAATTCCAACTCGGCTCCCCGGTTTCTTGTTCCGAGCTGATATCCACTGTACCACAACGCACATCCTCAAAAATGTAGACAGAAGTAAAATAGAAATTTAATTTTAAAGTTTGAAATCATCTCTGTTAACTTGTACAGTGCCCTACATTCCTACAAGCTGGCATTAATGTGGATCCATGTTTTGGTAAGCAGGATCAGAATAGGCTTCCCTATCAGAGTCTTAGGCGCATACAATCAAGGGTTTATCCTGGGCATCACCAAATCTCTGCACATCTGTGTAAACATATCAACAATAAACATAACAATCCCTCAAATGTTTATACTGTTTAACCTTGTCATTTATATACTCATTCAGACATAAAAATATTAGCAATGATTTTAAACAAATTAATTGAATCTCAAAACCACTATTCTAATATTTACTGTATACCTACTTTTGCAGCCCCTATATATATAAATATATATATATATATATTTAGTGTTGAGTTGTGATAATTTTTGGCACAAAGATTCTTGTTTTTTCAGGAAATAAAAGGTATTCTGGCAGGTTTTTTTTATCATAAAGTTCTCAATATTGGGGTGCAGATAGAGCATTGATCAAAATAACCTAGCCCTGATGAGTGATGACATCATGATAGTGTCCTCATGAAACTTCAAAGTTGGCATGAATCTGCTCAGTTAAAGCGACAAATTCTTTGCATTGTAAAGTAGGAATGCATGTTCTATTCCTGTCAAATGCACAATTATGCTTTACCTGAACTCTCTCAGAAAAATGTAAAAATGCTATGATGCCTGAAACACTTAATAGGAAATTAATCAAATCTTCCTTGTTGGTCATATTTAATGAAAGATCTTTGGAAGAAATGTTGCTGCCTAAGTATTCATATATATATATATATATATATATATATATATATATAATATAATATAATAATTCTACAATATAATAGTTCTACACTATAATTGTAATTATATTCTACAATATAACAGTTCTACAATATAACTGTATTGAACACTTTTTAATACAAATGTGCACTGGACTTACCTTATTATGAACAAAAACTAAGTATTAAACAATCAATATATATATATATATATATATATGTGTGTGTGTGTGTGTGTGTGTGTGTGTGTGTGTGTGTGTGTGTGTGTGTGTGTTCAAAGTGTTTGCCCCTATCATCCACACACTCCTCTATCTATACAAAACATATATTATTTATTAAAAAAATAAATATTATAATAAAAGTATGATAATAAGAATTATGAAAATGAAAATATAAAAAGAATGATTTTGATGAATTAAACAAATCCTAGAACCATTATTATAATACTAGTAATACTGTTATAATACTTATGGTATACCTACTTTTGTAGCCCTCTGTATGAACAGCTATAGTTTTTGGGGAAAGATAGTGGAGTGGTTTCCTTGTAACCTTATCACATTTATAAATAGCAATAATTTCTTAGATGAAGCTTTGTCAATTATTATTCATTTTTAATTACTTTCTCATTTTTCTTTCTTTTGCATTTTGTTGTAATATTCTTAATTTGTCTGAATTTCCTAGCTAAAGCATTGTCTATTTTTATTACACCTAGCAGTACTACCAGTTCTGCTATATATTAGTGAGTGCTGGACTATCTCCTCATAGATGAACAAGATATTTGAGACAACAGAAATGTGGTTTTACAGATCAATGCTGAAAGTACCATGGACAGAACATAAGAGCAATGGTAAGGTTTTCAATAAAATGGAAACCAAAAAGAAACTTGAACTTAACATCAGGAAAAAAGGGCCTGGAAACTCACAGGACAGACGAAAGGCAAGATGAACAGAGGAAAACAACATATTACTCACCTAACGAGCTTGAGTAAATGGAAGGTGTTTAGCAGAAATAACAAAAAGATAAAATTTATTTATAGCTACAAAGGACAGAAGAGAGAGCTATGGAGAGCTGTGGAGAGCTATGATCGCCAACGTCCTGAAGAGACACTGCACATAAAAGAAGAGGAATGAGCTTGTGTAAATGAATGAGAGAACAGGGTTAGGAGAGTTAGTGAAAAGACAAACTCTATTAAGAGCTACAAAGACTGGAAAGCCCTAATCGCCAACCTTCTGAAGATTAAGAAGACAAAATAGTAACAAATTGTCTGAATTTCTTACATGAAGCATCGTCAGTTATTGATTTTTGATTTGTATTTGTTTCATCTTATATCACTTAATTTTTATTAAATTTCCCGGACCATTATTCTATGGTCATTAAATAATTAAGTAAAATTAAATAACATAGCCTCCTGCTGATGTAATGTTTGTTGAATGACATGGTTAGTTGGTTGGATGATTTTGTTTAGCAACATATCAACCTCTATGGGTTATTTAAGGCTGAAATCTAAATGATTTGAACACAACCAGTGTATTGAATACTGCTGCCACATCTGGTTGGGTGCCCCTGCTATTCTCCTCGGGGTTCTTGACAAAATACAACGGAGAATCTGTAATGTGATCAATACCGACTTGGCAGACCAGCTGCAGTCACTCTCACCGGCATGACGTGGCTTTCCTGTGCCTCTTCTATAAATACTTTTCACGGCTTTTGCTCCGATGAACTTAGATCACTGGTGCCCCCTAGATATAAGTTTGCCCGAGATACTAGATTTGCAACTAGGTCCCACCCTTTTACGTTGAAACCGATAAAATGTAACCGCAATTTCTACTCCAACAGCTTCTTTTCTCACACTTCCCACCTGTGGAATTCCCTTCCACATACTTACTTCTCTGACAGCTATAATCACCAGGAGTTTAAATCTAAGGTCAATAGACGCCTCCTAACATACTAACTCATATCCATTCTCTCAAACACTCTTCCCATCTACCCAACCCTCATCCTCTGTATCCTTACCCGTCTATCACCCTCCTTCTGACATTTCCTATATCTAACCACTCTTTCTCTTCACCTTCCCATATGTAATCCCCTGCACAATAGTGGCAGTGGAATGCCTTGCTTGGAGTGAAATGATTAAAAAAAAATGTCTTTAACAACAGTTAAAATGCAAACCCTGGTCTACTCTCCATTTGCTCAAGCCCGTCAAGTATCTTCTGCATTGCTTTGAATGTATACTCTATAACAATTCAACAAGAAAAATGAAACTGCAACCAAAAAATGTAATTATTCTCACTGATAAAACTGGCGGTCTTTTTCGCAAACAGAATGACGACTGTAACACGTTTATACAAATAAAGCTATACAACATATCTTTATTCACTTCTTGGTGACATTGGCTATGGAGTAGGAGATGGTTGTAGGATCAACACATAAACATATGAGGGAGCAGCCAGAGGCCCCACTCATCCACTGTTCTCCTCGTGGCTCTCTTGGTCTAACTTCTAATCTATATATCGGCTGAATCTTGTTTTGCACACATCATGTTACGGCACATTATTCGTAATAACAATCTTGAGGTTTATATTATCTAACCTTGGCTACGCTGTTTTATCAAAACAATTTTGTTATAAATGCACATGGACACATGGCCCAGTGGATATAGATGTTGGTTGTTCCTGTGACTTGACCCAAAGAGTTGTGAGTTCAATATCAGGTTACAGCAGTGGTGAACAAGTAACTTACAGGGTTAGAGGGAGATAACTCATGACTATCAAAAAGAGGCACTACTACACAAAGAATAGAGTTCATATACCCCAGTGATTGTAATAAAGGGTTTTGTTTAAAATTCCTAGCACCTGAAGAAGGCCAAAGCATACAACGGCCAAAACATTGTACAAATGGCAACAAAGATGAGGACAATAATCCAAGTAATGTAAATACTGTAAATACTACCTCATCTCAGAAATATAGACAAATACTAAATACATTTCTGTCAACACATCTGACTTATATAATTTTGCTTTGTTACCCAGCATGTGCATTTTTTAACTTTTCAAAACAATATTTATTTTCTTTGTTAGCTAGCTTGCATATTTTTGCTGTTTCGTAACACCTACTTAATATAAATACACTTCTGTGCAAAATTACACATGAGGTCAGATAATATATAACCCTTTCTTCTGTTTCTCTTTCTGTTATGTTGCCTTCCTATGAGGAATGGACTCTTCCTCTTGTTATATGTGATTACCTGTGTGACTTTTGAAAGGCAGTTCATGGAAGCTGTTAACAAAAGCAGTTAACGGCAATAAGCAGCATAATAATACCTTCGAACTTACTTATTTCTATATTACTTATTATTAACACTTCCTTGAATATCGTGTTTCTTGTTATACTAACATACAGTTTTGAATCTACCTCCTGTGTTCTTTGTCTTACTTCTAGCACAAACTGGTCACTACAATTTTGCGGCAAAGTTTCACCACAACTCCACAACAAATTGGCAATGAAGATCCATAACACTTTCCCTCTATCTAACCTGTTAGTGTCAGATTCTCCAAGCCCTCCTTCCTCATTACATGTTCCAGGAACTTCAGCTATCTTTTCCTGATGTTAAGTATTATTTTCCTTTTTCTTTCCATCCTCTCCTAAACATCATCATTACTCTCATGTTTGATCCATGGTATCCTCAGCATCATTTTGTAAAAAAACATTTCGGTTGCTTCAAGTCTTTCCTTATATATATTCTTTATATAGTCAACATAACACTGCTCAGTTAAGTGACAAACAACTCTGTATTGATTAGCTGCTCTGTTTTTATAATTAAACAGTATACAGCCTGAATATTTGAGAAAACTTGTTTGGAAAATATATGTCAATTTTGTAACGGATTTCATAAACTTAAATATATTTAGCCACAATATTGTTTCCAAAACAAACAAAATAAATCACTAAATGAAAGATAGAAGCAATGTCCAGATGTAATCACACCTATAAATACATATTAGGTTCATATAAACTTGGATGAAAGTGTTTTAAGATTTTTAATGTCCTTAGGTAACTTCTCACTAATTTTGAAAGTATTTGATTGTTTTAAAATTCCAGTTGCACGTTCATAAAAATCCATGTTGTATGGTTGAAAAACGTTAGAAAATAAGTTATTATAAATCACCTGAAGATATTAAAAGGTTGAAACCTAGGGTGCAGAATTAACTAATTTCCAAATAAAAAAATATTCAAATGCTCTATTATAGAAATGTACTGAGCACTTTTTAATACAACTAGGTACTAGACTAATTTTATTAGGACCAAAAAATTTATATATATATATATATATATATATATATATACCTTCATAACATCACTTCTGTCTTGAATATCATGCAAAAGTTTGTAGACATTGTTTTCCAAATATTTTCTAGGAAATTTAATATACACATTTTGTTATTGATGGAAAGAAATATATATATTTTTTTTTTTTTAAATTTAAAAATTGTTTTGAGTTGGAAATTCAAATTGCAACAAATCATCAGTGGTGGTAGTGGTTATGACAAAGAAGAGTAGGAGGTGGAGAAGGAGGAGAAAAAGTACAAAAGAAAAAAAGAAGAGAACAAGAAGCATGAGATGAAGAAGAAAATGAAGAAGAAGATGAGGAAGAGGAAGAAGACGAGGAGGAAAAAAAGAGAAGAATAGGAAGTGGAAAAGAACAGCAACAACTAGAAGAGATGGAAAAGAAAAAGTAGAAGAATAAGGAGAAAAGCAGGAAAAGAAGAGGAAGAAGGAAGAGGAAGATAAAGAAGAAAAGTAAGAGGATGACGAGAAAAAATAGAAGATGAAAAACAAAGAATTTAAGTAATAGAACAAAGAAAAGGAGGTAAGCAAAAGTAGAAGGAGGAAGAAGGCAAGAAATAGTAGTAGAAGAGGATGAGGAGAAAAAGAAAAGTGAGAGGAGAAAAAGAAGAATAAGAGGAGTAGGAGGGCAAGATGAAGAAAAGGAGGAGGAGGACAAAAACAGGAAGGTGAGGAGTATAAGAAGAAAAAGAGGAGGAGGACAAGAAGAATAGGATGGGGAGGAGGACAAGAAGATAAAAAGAGGCAGAGGACAAGAAGAATAACAGGAGGGGGAAGGTTAAGAAGAAGAAAGGAGGAGGAAAAAAGAAGAAAAACAGGTGGGGAAGGTAAATAAGAAGAAAAACAGGATGAAGAGGACAAGAATAAAAACATGAGCAGGAGGAGAACATGAAGAAGAAAAGGAGAAGGAAGATGAAAAGAAGAACATGAGAAAGAGGAGGAGGAGAAGAACAAGAAGAAGGAAAAGGTGAAGAGTGGGAAGAGGAGTAGGTAAGAAGAAGAGAAGGGAATAAAAAGAAGAGAATAAAAAAGGGAAGTGGGAGAATAAGAATGAGGAGGAGAAGGAAGAGGAGAAGAAGGAGGTGATTTTTACTGTTAGTCTATTTGTTCTCTTTTATCCAAATAATTGCTGGCAAAGCATGAATTTAATCTGTCTGAACTCTAGATGGAATGGAGTGATGCAAATAATTGCTTTAGATTTGCACATGTCCCTGGCCATTATTTTTGTCATAAAAAGCACTCAGGAAGAGAGTTGTATGTCACTGACATATTTACCCTTTTCCACAAAACATGATGAAAGCAGAACTATCTCTCCCTCTCTCTCTTTGTTAGTCTCTCTCTCTCTCACTCTATTTCTCTCACTCTCTCTCTCTGCAAACACACACACAAGCACACAAGCATATACACACATGTTTGTTATGAAGATTTTTCTTTTGTTCTTTATACATTTATTTAATCACATGGTCATGTTCTAATTATTTTCTCTCTCTCACCCTCTTCTCTGTATATATATATATATATATATATGTGTGTGTGTGTGCATGTGTGTGCATGTATATATATATATATATATATATATGCATGTATATATATGTGTATGTATATATGTGTATGTATGTGTGCATATATCTACATTTCTGTGTGTACATATGTGTATATATGTATATATATGTGTGTATGTATATATATATATGTGTGTGTATGTGTGTGTGAGTGTGTGTGTGCATGTGCATGTGTGTGCATGTATAGATATATATGCATGTATATATATGTGTGTATGCATATATGTGTATGTATATGTGTGTATATATACATTTCTGTGTGTATGTATGTGTGTATATGTATATATATATATATATGTATGCATGTATATATATGTGTGTGTATGTTTGTGTGCATGTATATATATATTTGTGTGTATGTACGTATATGTATGTGTGTCTGTGTGTATGTATATCTATGTGTGTTGATGTATATGTGTGTGCATTTGTGTGTGTATGTATATGTGTGTGCATTTGTGTGTGTATTCACTGCAATATATCTGACATAACAGTCCAGTACTTTTTTCTTTGTTTCCAACAAAATCTTCCTGTCCCTTAATAATAGCTTTTAAGATACATTCTTGGCCATGCCAATGCGCCTTTGGATCTCAGTGTCGCACTTTCAATCCTCTGTCAGAACACTTCCGCAGGTATTCAAATTTCTGTTACCTCAAGTTCTCTTCATCTGTGTCCAGCATTCACTGCTTTTGTAAATTAAAGCTTTAAAAAAAAAAACAGTTAAATGAGTTACTGTTTGAAATGCTACTCTTGTTTGTTTCTTTTGTAGCTTATGTTGCTTGTCAAGGATTGAACAGTGACTTATTAGTAAAGTCGACTATGATTGGGAATGGCAAGTCAACATTTTTTAGTATGCTTTTTCCGCAACATTTAAAAGGTCAGTGTTATTATACCGGAAGAGAATTATATTTAGAGAGTGTAGAGTTACAGGTGGTACCAGTGATTATAATTGTAAAGAAAATCAGGTTAACTATAAAGTGACTGTACAAAAAAAAACAGGCAGAAAGATGAAAGTGGGTGATTGTGGCTCTCCACAGCTTCCTGTCTTTTGTATCTCTTAAATTATGTCTTTTCACTATTTCTCCTAATATCTGTTCTTCCAACCATTTACACAAGCTCATTAAATAGGTTATGTGCCGCTTTCCTCTGTTCCTCTTGCCTTCAATATGTCCTGTGAGTGTCAAATTCTCTTAGTAAATTTTGTCTTTTCACTATTTAACCTAATCCCTGTTCTTCCAACCATTTACACAAGCTCATTAGATAGGTCATGTGCTGCTTTCCTCTGTCCCTCTTGCCTTCAATATGTCCTGTGAGTGTCAAATTCTCTAAGTAAATTTTGTCTTTTCACTATCTCTCCTAATCCCTGTTCTGCCAACCATTTACACAAGCTCATTAGATAGGTCATGTGCTGCTTTCCTCTGTCCCTCTTGCCTTCAATATGTCCTGTGAGTGTCAAATTCTCTAAGTAAATTTTGTCTTTTTACTATCTCTCCTAATCCCTGTTCTGCCAATTATTTACACTAGCTTATTTGGTAGGTTACACATAGAGTTTTCCCATTCATTTTGGTTATCTTATGAGTATCAAATTTTCTAAGCCATTTTTCTTCATTATGTATCCTAGAGATTTCACTTATGTTATTTTGGTGTTAAGAATGAAACTCTTTTTATTTCAATTTTCTCTAAAACTTTGTCATTACTCCCATGTTCAGTTCATGGTATCCCCTGCATCATTTTATACAACCATGTTTATTTTGCCTCAAGTCTGTTCCTTATCTTTGAGCAGATTGTCAAGCATTCACTACCATAGTGGAAGGTTTATATTACATAACAATTCTGTTCTCTTTTCTTTCTTTCTCACAGAGTTTTTCCTGGAATGGCTAAATATGCATTCCACGAGCTAAGCAAAGTATTAAGAAACTAAAAAAACTTTGTTAGATACAAAGAAAAGAGTACTGAACTGTTACATAACATCTCTCGTCCTATATAGCAGTGAATGCTAGACAATCTCCTCATAGATGAGGAAGAGATTTGAAGCAACCTGAATAAGGTTCTACAGAAGGATGCTGAGGATACCTTGGGTCAAACATGTGAGCAGCGACAAGTCTTTGGAGAGGATGGAAATGAAAAGGAAACTTTTACCTAACATCAGAAAGAGACAACTGAAGTTTCTAGGACATGTAATGAGGAAGGAGGGCTTGGAGAATTTAACACTCACAAGAAGGATAGAAGGAAAGAGAGACAGGGAAAAACAAAAGAAGATATACTAGATGCGCTTGAGCAAGTGAATTGTCTTAATCATTTCACAACAAGCAAAGCAGTAATGCCACTAAAGTACTTGGGTTTACTGAATGTTAGTGAATAGGAAAAAATATGCAAAAATTAAGAAGACAAGATAATGTTGACATTGTATCTAATTTTTTTAAGATAAAAGCTGACAGGAAAGTCAGAAGTCAGAAGAGGGTTCCACACATGAGAACTCTGATAGTAGAAACTGTTAGCATAGAACTCTGATAGTAGAAACTGTTAGCATAGAACTTACGATTATGTTACAAGTGTAAAACGATGTGTCCTAACTGCCGATCTAATACTGCACTTAGATTCATAAAATCTAGGTAACATATATGAAAGTATTTATAGAATAATGTATACAGTGAATGAAAAATGGGTTTATGGATCAGATTTGAAATTCTGCTCTTGTAACTCTCTCAAAAGAACAAGTGGCATAAAGGTTTCTTGAGGAAAATGGATGTGGGTGTGGGTTCTGGTTCAATTTGTGACTAATACTTTATTCAAAATCTTTCTTTTTTACCTTGGTTAAAAACAAATTAGGAAAAATATCAGCAGAAATGTATTAAAAACAACAAAACTGAAGATAGTAGTTCAAAAATATATGGAATAATGAAAATGTTTATCATCATCAGAAAGATCAAAGAATGTATCGTCTAAAATATTGTGATAAAAATAACAAAGATGAAGATACTCATTCTAATGATAAAACTGATTTATCTTGAGTCTTCAGACAAGAGCAGGAAGACCAAAGTATATGTTGGCTAAAGTATTATGATAAAAACAACAAAGATGAAGATAATCATACCAAGATATATGGAATAGTGAAAATATTTGATGTCAGAATTTCAGACAAACTATTGTTTACATATCAATCTCATTTTCTGAGAGCATAAATAACCCCACCCCACCTCCAACCTTGTTTATTTACTTTTACTTTTCTGACTTTATCTTCCATTTCTCAACTCTTGCAATTTTTTCTTTTTAATGTAGCCAATAAAAAAATAAATAAATATACTAATAAACAAATTCTTCCTTTTTTCTCTTCCACAAAACAAACCCAACTTCCTCTTCCAAGCAAATCAGACGAATGAATGGGGGTGTGGGAAGGCAAGGAAAATACTCTGAATCCTTGGAATTTTTCAAAAGTTATGGATAAATGTTTATCTTAATCCTAATGGAATTAAACATCTTGGAGCATGATAGAAAGTTAATGCATGCACATGACCTAATTCTCACAATGTCATTGTTTGTAGTTGTTATTATCATTATTCTATGAACCATGTCACTTTGGGATATTGGTTGTTATGGCTCTCCACAATTTCCTGTCTTTTGTAGCTCTTAATAATTTTTTCTTTTTGTTATCACTCCTAGAGACAATTCTGCAAGCCATTTACTCAAGATTTCTAGGTATGCAACTTACGAACTGCATGCCTTTGGTCAACAATTCCCAACGTGTATTCCTAAATGATTTTTAGAGTGACTCTAATCCAGACAGAATGTGCATTGTGGTGCAGTGGATATTGACTCAGAACAACAAATTGGGGTGCCAAGTTCGAATTCCAGTTGAATTTCTAACATTCACTTATGCCCAAATACCCTTGGGAAAGGTATTAACCCATCTCTTCCCTCCAGTTATGGGTTAAATAATAGGACAGATTGGGTTCTATAGAATTGGCTAGCAACTAGTTTACCACAGAAAGTAATGGCAACCTAGTGTGGGATAATCTTCTGCTTTGGGCAGTCATGTCTCTTTCGAGACATGATTGCCCAAAGCATGTATTACGTATGGCACTTAACTGACTGACTAGTCCAGACATTATATATATGATGGAAATTGCTGACCAATAGTATACATTTAGTGAGTTGTAAGTTAAAGAATCAGAACACCTTATTGACTGTATGAAGGTGGATTCAAATAAGAGAAATGCTTACATTACTGGGTATATTATGAGTTGCTTTCCTCTGTTCCTATCAGATTCAATCTGTCCTGTGAGTATCAAATTTTCCAATCCCTCTTTCCTCATTATGTGCCCCAAAAATTTCAATCCAATACAGACCGTATATACACTGTGAAAATTGTTGACTAAAGGCATACATTTAATGAGTTGCAAACTAAAGAATCAAGAAGCCTTATTGATGCATGAAAGCAGATTTAAACAAGATAAACGCTTACATTATTGGGTATGTTATGCATTGTTTTCCTCTGTCCCTCTTGCCTTCATTCTGTCCTGTGAGTATCAAACTTTCTTGGCCTTCTTTCCTCTTCATGTATTCCAGAAATTTCAACTATTTTTTTCTAATGTTAAATATAAGTTTCCTTTTTGTTATCTTTTTCTGTAAAACTTAATATAAAAATCTTATGTAATATGTTTTGTTCTTCGAAATAGTATGAATGCTGGTAAGGATGTTGGATCATACTTGGGACCTCCTTTTACATATGTGAATGCTAGTAATGGACTGTGATGTGGTGCAATAGATATTGGCATGGAATGAGAACTTGAAGAGCTGAGTTCAAATTCCAGTTGAATTCATGTATTCACTTACATGCAAATATACTTGGGAAAGGTATTAATCCATCTCTTCTGCTTTTAGCTATGGGTTGAATAGCAGGACAAATTGGGTTCTATAGTCTTGGTTGGCAAGCAGTCTACCTCACCTGGAGGATAAAAGGGTTTGTATAGTGTCCAAAATCCTACCTGTAAAAAAAAACTAATTATAGAAGCATAATGACAATGTAGAGGGGTTGTTGATGGCCTATGCTCCCCAGGGAGAAATGGGGTTAGAAAAATATAAACCCCACGCTTTGCTGAAAGATTTATTAAGAAGAGAAGCCTTCTTGAGACAGAGTAATCAGAACTGTGTGCAGTGGTGATTGTGGAACTCTGAAAGTGGGAAGGCACTTAGGGGCCAAGATTTTTCTGCTGAGGAGGTGGAGTAAACTCAAGCAGTGTCTTCATTTTACACCCCCCCCTATCGTATACACAACTTAGGAATGAGTTTGAGTATAATTATGTTACTTCACTAAATTAAACGGAATAATTTTTCATTCATAGTAGTGGAGGTCTAATCTATTCTTACCCTCTTTACTATTCTCAAGCTGTTGGAACACAAGAGAGGTTAATTTCAAATCAAAATCAAAGAGTTAATACTATTGTCAATACTAGCAGAACAGTATGATTTGTCTGCTCTGATTTTTTTCTATAATAAAACTTTTTGAAGCATAGTAGTTCATAGTAGTGGAGGTCTAATCTATTCTTGTCCTCTTTTCTACTCTCAAGCTGTTGGAACACAAGAGAGGTTAATTTCAAAACAGAATCAAGGGGTTAATACTAACATCAATACTGTTGTGTGTAGCTCTCTCTATGTGGTGGTAGTGGACAAGCCAGTCTGCATACTTCTGAGCCAGAGATACTTGTCATCTGGGAATTCAGTGTCAATTGTCTTTAGTAGATTGGAGAAAATTACTGACTAATTCTTTCACTCAGCAATACATCACTAATTGCCTATATATCTACATATCAAGTTGGGGACATTATTTCGAATTCACATCTTCCTTCAAATATGGAAATATGACTATTAAATCTCTTTCCCTCCCTAACAACATGTATGTTTCTCTCTCTCTCTCTCTCTCTCTATTTATATATATATATATATATATATATATATAAGTGATGCTTAGTACATCAACTATCATATACACAACTTAAGAATGAGTCTGAGTATAAGTATATTACTTCACTAAATTAAACGGAATAATTTTTCATTCATAGTAGTGGAGGTCTAATCTATTCTTACCCTCTTTACTATTCTCAAGCTGTTGGAACACAAGAGAGGTTAATTTCAAAACAAAATCAAAGGGTTAATACTAACTTCAATACTAGCAAAACAGTATGATTTATCTGCTCTGATTTTTTTCCTCTACAAATCTTTTTTGAAGCACAAAAAAAGAAGTGAGAAAAAATTGGGGACATTATTTCTAATTACCATCTTCCTTCAGATATGAAAATATGACGACTAAGTCTCTTTCCCATCTGTTTCTATCTATCTGATTGTTTTATTTTGTTTGTTGTTTTTTCAAACTGGTTTCTGTATGTGTCATAAAGCTAAATGAAAAAGAAAATGCAGATGGAAAATGCTGAAGATTAAATCTTATCAAAATCAGATTATATCTTATCAAAATCAGTTTCATAAAATTTTGAAGATTATAAAAGTTGGGGGTTAACCAAGGAACCAGCTAAAATTTTTTGGGGGTCCTTGGCCTCTTCTTGCCCTTCTATAGAATCGCCACTGACTGTGAGGATGATGCTATGTGAAAAATCATGGTGTTTTTTAACATTCAGTCAGTTAAGTGCCATACGTGATACACGCTTGGGCGATCATGTCTCAAAAGAGACATGACTGACTGGGCAGAAGATTATCCCACAGTAGGCTGCCATTGTTTTCTGCGGTAGACTGGTTGCCAGCCAAGGCTATAGAACCCAGTCTGTCCTGCTATTTAACCCATAACTGGAAGGAAGAGACGGATTAATACATTTCCCAATGGTATTTGCGCGTAAGTGAATACAATGGATTCAACTGGAATTCCAACTCGGCTCCCCAGGTTCTCGTTCTGAGCCGATATCCACTGTACCACAACGCACATTTAATTTTTTGAGAGGACATCCGGTAGGGTAATGAGCTTATATTGATGAACCTGAGTTAATTTTTTGTGTGTCAGAGATATCACCTCTATGTAGCAACACAACATGCCGGCTGAGAGAAGGAAAAAAAAAAGTAAGGAGTGAAAGTAAAACAATTACAAAAGTGACTATATTTTAGTTTTATTTTTTTTTTTTTATTAGTTGCAGCAGAAGAGGCTAGTGGGGCAGAGAGTAAAGGGGTTGGGTGTGGTTGAAGAAAGTTGGAATAAACTTGGAAAGAGTAGAGACAAATGATAGAGAGAAAGAGAAACAGATGAAAACATGTCAGAAGAAAAAGAAGATGAATGAGAAGAAGGAGATACATAAATGAAAATGAAAGAAGAGAAGAAGAAGAAGCTGAGGGCAAAGAAGAAAAAGAAGAAGATGAATGTGTGGAAGAAAACAAAAAGAATATGACAAAGATAAAGAAGAAAAAGAAGTGGTAAATGATGAAGAAGGGCAAGAAGAAGAATAAATATATATTGAAGTGAAGGAAGAACATGAAGAAATATATATAGAAAAGAAAGAAGAAGAAGGAAAAGAAGAAGAAAAATATATATAAAAGTGACAGAAGAAGAAATATATGTGTAATATGGAAAAAAGAAAAAGAAATATATATGGAAGTGAAAGAAGAAGAAGAAGAAGAAGAAGAAGAAGAAAATATACATGAAAATGAAAGAAGATGAAGAAATATATACAGAAATGAAAGAAGAAGAAGAAGCAGAAGAAGAATAAATTGGAGTAGATAGATCTATCTATCGCCCGGTTCACACTCCACCCATGTCTATTGAACAGGTTAAGAGGCTCATCCCTTGTTTCCTGTTTAGGATGTGGTTTCCGGCTTTCTCTTTTCCAATCTTTTCCCTCTTACATAGCCCCCTGCACATCAGTGGCATTACCGCCTTGCTCCGGGTGATATGATTAAAAAAAAAAGAATATACATGGAAGTGAAAGATGAAGAAATATATAGAAAGAAAGAAAAAGAAGAAAAAGAAGAAGAAATATACATGGGAAGGAAAGAAGAAATATATATGAAATATGGAAAGCAGAAGAAGAGCAGAAGAAGATGTTAAATATGGGTAGAAGAACAAGAAATATATATGTAAGTAAAAGAAGAAGAAGCAGAAAAAAAAGAAAAATATATGTGAAATATTGAAAGAAGAAGAAAAATATATCTGGAAATGAAAAGAAGAAGGGACAAAAGAAAAAATATATATGGAATTTAAGCAGAAGAAGAAGAAGAAGAAGAAGAAGAAGAAGTAAAAAAAAGTGGAAAAATATATATGGAAATGAAAGGAGAAGAGTAAAAAAGAAATAAAAAAATCATCAAAGGAAAAAATGTTGAAGGGAAAAAGTTCAAATAGATTTGGAGGCAATGAAAGAAAGAAAAAGAAAAAGAAAAATTAAGGAAAAAAAGAAAAATGCAAAGAAAAAATGAATGTAAGCAAAAAAAAAAAAAAAAAAAAAAAAAATGGAAGGAAAGAATGAGTTAAGGAAATTAAGAAAAAACAGAAAGGTTATGAAAGAATATGAAGGACAGAGCATAAAAAAAAAGAAAACAAAGAATGAGCAGGCCAGGGTGAAAAGTTAAAAGAAAAGATAAGTTTTCAAACCACCACTCCTTAAAAAAAAAAAAAAAAAAAAAAAAAGAAAGAAAGAAAGAAAGGTAAAAAATAAATCAGGAATCAGAGTTATCAGAGAGGAAGATGATTCATGAAGTATAAGAGAAAAGATTGCCTGGGGTAGATGTAGACAAAAATAAAGGTTATATAAAAATAAGAAAATGAATAGGGGGATGGGTTAGGGGAGGGCAATTGGGGAAAGGGGGGAAACAAAAGAAAATGTAAATAAGTTCTGATTCTGAATTTGTAAAAAGAAAATTCTGATCAAAGTGTCAATGGAAAAAGTTGTCTGTTTCCAAGAATTTCACTTGTATGAACAATAAATCTCAGTATCCTCATGTCTGTCTACTTATCTATCTAATATCTAAGCCCTTTCAGACTCTTATCTATCTATCTATCTATCTATCTATCTATCTATCTATCTATCTATCTTATTAAGTCTATTCATATCTATCTCAGTCTCCTCATATCTATCTACCTGAGTATCTTCATTTCTCTCTCTATGTTTATTATTCTATCTCAGTCTTTTCATCTATCTATCTATCTATCTATCTATCTATCTATCTATCTATCTATCTTATTAAGTCTATTCATATCTATCTCAGTCTCCTCATATCTATCTACCTGAGTATCTTCATTTCTCTCTCTATGTTTATTATTCTATCTCAGTCTTTTCATCTATCTATCTATCTATCTATCTATCTATCTATCTATCTATCTATCTGAGACTCTCTATCCCTAATTAAATATGAAATCCCTTCATAACTCACCTTTTATATATATCTGTCTCTTCATGCCTGCTTATCTATCTATCTATCTATCTATCTATCTATCTATCTATCTATCTATCTCGCTCATTCAGTAATGAATTAGAGCACTCTGGCTATTGGGCGTGTATAATGATAATATACGGGCTAAAAAGTCTGCCTTCTTCTACCAAGCGCCCATAGCTCAGAGGTAGAATCGCCGACTGATGCCAATTTGATCGGGTTTCAATCCTGGGTTAAAAAGCAATCGGAGTCTAACCATACTGATGAGCTGTGATACAGCGAAACAGATCCGTCTGCGGATGACTATATATATATATATATAGAGAGAGAGAGAGAGAGAGAGAGATTCATATCTATCTCAATCTCTCTACTTGAGTCTTTTCATGTCTGTCTCTGTTTATTTATCTAAGTCCCTTCATATCTATCTATCTATCTATCTATCTATCTATCACAGACTATTAATATCTATCCATCTATCAACACATGCATGTGCATATATATATATATATATATATATATTATTTGGATTTAATTTTATTAGCTGGTTTACCTTTATGCATCATTTTCATTCATTGTGTGAGTTTCTTTTGTTTAACCACAAGATTTTCTCCCCATAAGCCATATTTTTAATACTTAGCACCCGAGTTTTCTTCATGAATTTCTTGTCAAGTTTTTCTCTACTTAATATAAAGATTTCCATGTGTCTTTGTCTTTTTGTTTTCTTTAAACCAGCTTGCAGCATTTCTTCCCCACCACTTCCAACATTTCACTAGGTTATGTATGATGTGCCTGAATTCCTAGGAGTTTGCTGACCCTTCTTGCTGACCTCTGTCACAAGCCTCTAACATCATTGTAAATAATGTAAAAAAAATCACAATTTCTTAATTTTCTTTCATTTTTTTTTCTTTCTTTAGTTCATTGCTTTTTCTTCCTGAAAGAGAATGAAGTCCCACCGGATAAGAATGAGTTTTACCTCCTTTTTTATACAGTGAAAGATGATGAACCATAAAATGATAATAATAAAAACAAAAAAAATGTGGGGCAGCCATATTTATTAAACTTTTTCTTCTTTATTACGCCTTTACATTGAATCCATTTTGGTATTTTTTTTTGCATTTTGCTTCATAACTCTTGCATCATCCCTACGTTATGAAGTAAAGCAAAGTATTTTTTCTTTCCATCATTTCTTTGTGTCCGTTGTACGCATTTATTAATATTCCTCAACATTGCCAGATGCCAAAATATAAAGTTAGTTTGTCAAATTACCTCAGAGTGCATCATGAATATTCTCAATTTGTAAAAATAATGTAATATTACAGACAAGGCTGCAGACTACATGCTTTGAAGGACAAAAGAAAATAGAATGGAACCCAAAAACAACAATGCAAAGAAGACTTAAAGTTGACGGTGTTTGGGTTAACTCCTAAATGGTCTATCTGACTTTCCATCTATCTCAAAGACTTTTGAGATTTCCTAGAGTAGAATCATGAATATTTTTGTGAAGATGGATTAATATAATTTTCTAGACAAACCTGCAAATTTGAGGGCTTAAACAAGGGGGAGAGGATGAGTTTGGCATTGCATTAAAATAGTACAAGAGAACAATGTTTGCAATATGCAGACTAAAAATGGGTTCTATCTAATTTCCTATCAATTTACCCTGGACATTTTTAGAGAAGAATAAGGTTGTATGTGTTTTTCATATAATGTAACATATTAAAATCTGGCATAACCTTCAAATGTTGTAATTTTATATTTTGCATTCTATAAAATAAATCAATTCCAAGTTACTGGGTATAAAATTCTGTAAAATGGTTTTGACTTTATCCACACTAATTTTTGCATGTGATGTTTTATTAGGGGTCATTTTAAAAGTGGCCATTCTCTAAATTTCTTTTTGGGAATTATCTTTCCAAAAGGAAAAAAATTTTGGTTTTAAGAAACAAAGTGCTTTAAGTAAGGTGTGAAACGGCATTAAAAATATTTTAAAGTTTTTGGGAATTATTCTTGTATTAATTCAAAGGTTTTATTGATTTCAAAACCATAATGGCAATTTTCTAAATGGAATCAGTTGGTTGACTAAAGGTAATTTATTATTAATTCCTATATTTGCTATTTTAACTTTTATTATTGTCACTATTGTTATCATATGCAACCATTTTCATTGCTATTTACTATTCTGAAACAAGTTTATCCATTCTAGTCTAGTGGTTCCCAAATATATTTCTCTGGGTCACATGAAAATTTGTTTGTGCATCAAATTTTAATTTATAAAAAGTACATTGAAAAATAAAGAAACAGAGAGAGAGAGAGAGAGAGAGAGAGAGAGAGAGAGAGAGAGAGAGAGAGAGAGAGAGAGAGATAACTGCAGATTTGAATTCAGAAAATTATCAATGATAACTCTCTCCTCCAATTTGCAAACTTTAATTACTATATTCTTAATACTTGATATAATGCAAAAATATCACAATGACAAAATCGGTCAATAATTATTTATAAATATTTATACTGGGATTCAAGCAATTACAAGTATTCGATAATAATATTTTATATTTTGAAAGCATATTTATTTTTGACATAATTTTTGAAATCTGTGAATATCTTTCAATCATTCTGCATCATCTAATATCCTCTTAAGCTATAATATTTGGGAACTACTACTATAGTCTATTTATCTTTCTACTACTTGTTTGCTTCTTCCATTGAACAAGAATATATGATTTTTCAGTGCTACCAGACTCAGGGAAGCTTCAATTCCCTAAGCCTAAAGATACAGCAAAAACATACAAGTATGTTCATGCATGTGTTGTAAGACATCTTGATTAATTGAAATTTTAAATCAAGGGCACATAACTGGTTCTTGAGATATTCAAAATGGCTTCTTAATTCACCAAGCATACCTCACAATTTAGGAAACCAGTTGTAATGGTCATATACAATATTCCATACTAGGAAACATTTCACATTCATTGACCTAGCAGCCAGCACTGCTTTCACTTGAAATTTATAAAATTTTTCTCTTAAAAAAATTCTTAGAAAAATAGTCCAGTAGCTTTTATCACATTTTCCAGTATTGATGGCGTTTTTCTTCCTAACTATTTATTTGAAGAAGTGTAGACTCTTAATTATATCATTATTTTCTCTTTGAATTAGATATGCTATCCATTTTAGTTGTTTGCTGTTTTTAGTAGCTTTCAAATGATGTGGTTTCTGTTATTTGATACAGTTCTTTGCAGCACCACTCTACAATGTTCAAAGTTTGCTCATGTTTACTCACTCAAAGCCATTTTTAAACATTAATCTTAAAAAATGGTTATATACAGCTGACAGTTCAGGTATTTCCAAACACTTTTTTTGCAATTTGATAGCACCAGTTCCTAATGTTCAAAGAAGGATTGTCTTTACCAAGACTCTCAGGCTTCACTCACCCAAAGTTATTAATCTTAGAAAGTGGTTATATACAGCTGACAGTTTAGATATTTTTTAACAGTTTTTTTATGATTCTGTAGCTTCAATCCACAGTGTTCAAAGAAGGTTAGTCTTTCCCAAGACTCTTAGGCTTTATTTGCCCAAAGCCATTTTTAAACATTAATCTTAGAATGCGGGTAAATACAGCTGACAGTTTAGATATTTCTGACTAATCCTTTGTGATTCTGTAGTTCCAGTCTACAATGTTCAAAGAAGGATGGTATTGACAAGGACCTCAGGTTTCATGCCATTTATAAACATTGATCTTATAAAACATTTGTATACAGCTGATAGTATAGACATTTCTGATCAGCTTTGACACCATGCATATGAATCTTGATCTGACAAGGTTATTTAAGAACGTGACTAAAGTTTTCTGGTTGATGTTTTTCAGGTTGATGTTTTGGTTTCATAACAATTTGCCGTGTTGAGCAAAGCTAGATCTGACACTCTATGGAGAGTGTATGCATTGAAAGGTTAACTTTGTACGTGTAGTCTTTATGATAGTAGGCCTATTGTGAAAATTAGTACCATGTAACAATGTTCAGAAGTGTTAGCATCTTCCGTTTATACACCAGGTTGTTGTTCGGCAGGATTGTTCCATAGTTTCTTTATATCTTCTTCTTCTTCTTCTTCTTCTTCTTCTTCTTCTATATGCTGTGTTTCTTTCAGGACGTAGACAATCATGGCCTTCTATCTCATTCTATCCCTTGTGGCTCTGAACATACTTTCTGATGTTACCACCAAGAAACCCCGCTATGCCATTCATTTGCTTAAGCCCATCAAGTATGTTACGCATTGCTTTCTCTGTCTCTCTTTCTCTCCATTTGACCTGTGAGTATCAGATTCTCCAAGCCCTCCTTCTTCATTACATGGAACTTCAGCTGTCTTTTCCTGATGTTAAGTATTAGTTTCCTTTCCGTTTGCCTCTTCTCCAAAACCTCATCGTTGCTCACATATTTGGTCAATGGTATACTTTTGTAGAACCACATTTTGGTTGCTTGAAGTCTCTCCTTCATCTTTAAGGAGATTGCCCAGCATTCACTGCCATATTGAAAAACTGACATCGCATAACAATCCAGTAAAATTTTTGTGTCTCTACTCAGCTTCTGGAATGCATCCTTGGCCATGCCAGTTCATATCATGTACTACCCCATAAATTGTTACATGCTTTCATGCTTTTCTTTCCAAGATTAAATAAAAATATTTCAAGCTCAGTGAAAAGGGTCCCACCTGCTATAAAATTAATGGCAGGCTCTCCCACTAATCATTGATGTTTATTGTTAGTCTTATGAAGTTGTAAAATGAAGTAAACCTTGCTTGTATCTGTTCTCTTCTCATTGCACTAAACAATATACAAATGATATACCAACACCAGCCTAATGGTAGTCATTGACTAATTGATTGACTTTCTCTGGCTTATCAACTTTTCAGAAGTTATTTTTTTGAATTGTGAAATTTTTTTTTGTTTTTGGAGATAATAATTTAGTTTTACTAATTAACCCATAGTTAAGGGGAGACAAGGTGGATTCATACATAATCAGAATTTGATAAACAAGAAAGAAATTATAATGTGGATATAAAGAGGGAGACCAATCTTATATTACAATCAAGATATAATCTGATCCCTCATTTTTTGGCTATGGTAGTGTCTATACATTTATATTCCAGAGAATGTTATTTTCAGGAAAACAGGTTTCTCAAGATCAGTAGCTATTATTGTTCTTTCCAGAATGGGGCACCCATTGAGCAATGGATAAGATCTGGAAATCCAATCTTGATCATATGATCAAAATCCAAGTTTTTCGCACACTTATTGAACCAATCTTACTCTATGGATCTGAAACTTGGACTCTTTCAGCAAAACAACTGCGCCGTTTAGATGGATGTTATACTCATCTTTTCAGAATAGTACTTGATCTTTCATGGCGAAACCACCCAAGTCTAGAAATGATAAATGGAGACCTACCAAAAGTATCAACCTTAGTTCAAAGGAGACGTGTCCAGTTTGCTGGGCATTGTGCACGTGCCACAGATGAACTTGTTTCATCGTTTGTATTATGGAGGCACCCATCATCTCACAATCGATCTCTTAAGTTAACCTTTCCAGACAGGATACATAAAGATACATCTATCGCCAAGGAAGACCTTACAGGAGCTATGACAAATGGGAAATACTTGAAGGGTGTAGTGAGTTCTGTCTTGGCCGAGGCCGCAGGATGATGATGATGATGAGCATTGAACTTGCTACTCAGTAGTCATGATCAAACAGACAATCTTTCTAAACATTTACCATAAGTAGTGTCAGTTAATTTTACTATAAAAATGCATTGAAAATCAGAAAAGTTACAGGCTTCAGGAATTAATGAAAGTATTACAGATAGAATAAGGCTATTAAAATATCTAATGTAAAAGCATAGCCAATAATTTTACTATTAAAAAATCACTGAAAATCAGAAAAAGGCATAAACAAGCATTAGGAATAAATGTAAGCATTACTGAAAGTACTTTCATGGCTTCTGCTCCGATGAGCTTAGATCACTGGTGCCGCCTAAGCACGAATTTACACGAGATACTAGATTAGCAACTAGGTCCCACCCTTTTACAGTTAAACAAATAAGATGTAACCGTAAATTCTACTCCAACAGCTTCTTTTCTCGCGCTTCCCGCCTGTGGAACTCCCTTCCACAAGTCTGCTTTCCCGACAGTTACAATCTCCAGGTGTTTAAATGTAGGATCAATAGACACCTCCTATCACACTAACTCCCAACTATTCTCACAACACTCTCATCTACCCAACCCTCATTCTCGGTATCCTTACCTGCCTATCACCCACCCTCTGTCATTTCCTATATTTAATCAGCCTTTCTCCACTCTACGTAGCCCCCTGCACAGTAGTGGCAGTGACATGCCTTGCTCAGGGTGAAACGCTTATAAAAAAATAAAAAATAAAAAAAAATATAAGGCATGGTTAATAATTTTATATTAAAAAACATTAAAAATCAGGAAAAAATATTGTCTGGGGTCAGGAATAAAAGCCAAAATTACTGATTTCTAAAAACGCCATCACTCTCAGTAAAGCATAGGCCATCGATGACCCCTTGAGCAGGTTGTCGATGCTTCTGTAACTTATCCTTGTTACAAGTAGGGGTATTGATCCTTGACAAACCCCTATATCTTCTGGTCAAGTTAGACTAGTTGCCAACTGATCCTATAGAACCCAATCTGTCCTGCTATTTAACCCATAGCTGTAAGGAGAAGAGATAGATTAATACCTTTCCCAAGGGTATTTGCGCATAAGTAAGTGCAATGAATTCAACTGGAATTCAAATTTGGAGAGCCAGGCTCTCTAATTTCTTATTCTAAGCGAATATCCACTGCACCACAATGCACATTCAAAATTACTAATAGAATAGCATTATTTACATGTATAATGTAGAGTTTTTATAATAAAAATGCATTGAAAATCAGGGAGAAATGGATTGTCAGGGGTCAAAAATTTATTCAAACAGAGAAATGCATGGCTAATAATATTACTAATTATCTTTAGTACAGTTTATTTTTAAGACTTAAGTTTCTACAAGAGATTTTGCAGAGTCGCCAGTTGATTTGAATATTCCAAAATATAAGTAAATGCATGCAAACATTCAATAGAAAAACAAATATTAACATTTGAAAGCAGGCCTAAAGAGAGAGAGGCATCAACAGTTCAATAGTCTATCTGTCCACTCAGACAGTTTTCAATGGGGCCTTCATTCAAGTTGATTAGTTACCGATTGAAGGTCAAGTGATTGATTCCAGAATAGATCAATCACAGAACTTGAAGTGGGCCTCCACCTTTTGTACGATCAGCAGGTGAAAGAAATGTCTTTTGGTTTCCTTTTTTTTACCTTTGTTTCTACATTCTTAACTCATCTTCGTCTTTTGGAGAATGGCTTTTCTATGTAGTGTTCTCTGACGATGTAAATGTTTATTCGGTTTGTATGGTTGATATGGAGGTGACTGTTGGAAGGGTTAGGAGAGAAGGAAAGAATGAACTTTGATGTGTGCCACTGATCCTCGCTAAGATTACTTAAAGCAACCACAGGATGATCTGAGATTAAATATCACTCAATGGAACAAGCTTTGGTCCTTTTTTCGGATAAAGGAAGGGAGAGAGCGAATTTAAGGTGAGACGGTAAATGGTGTAACAAAAAAAGAAAAAGAAAGAAAGTCTAGAAAGAAGAGGAAAGAATGGCAATCAGAAAAAAAATTAGAGAAAAAAAAACATGAAGAGGGGAAAAATAAAAGTAATTAATAAGGAGTATCCTGAAGGAGTAGAAAAATAGAAAGTCAAAGAGTAAGAGGATAAAAGAAAAGAAAATAGCAGGAAGGAAAAGATCAAGAAGGAAACAGAAAGAAAGAAAAAGAAGAATCAGAGGAAATGAATGAAAAGATGAAAAAAAAAAAGAATGTTTTAAAGATGAAATTGAAAGATGAGAAAAAAGATAAAAAGTAGACCAAAAAGAAAAGACAAATAAAGTAGATGAAAGAAAGAAAGAAAGAAAGAACGAAAGAAAGAAAGAAAGAGATGTGGAGAAGAAAAGGAAAAAAATGAGAAAAAGTAAAAGAAGACTCTAGAACAATGGAGAAATAAAGAAAAAGAGAAAGAGATTGGGAAAAAAAAAGAGGAAAAGATGAGAGAAAAAATAGAAAGAATTTAGAAATAAATGATGGAGAAAGCAAGAAAGAAAGAAAGAAAAGATATGGGAAGGAAAATGAAAAGATGAGGGTAAGAAAAGAAATAAATAAATGATGGAGTAAGAAATTAAGAAAGGAAAAAGAAGGAAAAAATATGGGAAAGAAAAGGAAATGATGAAGGAAAGAAAAGAAAAGAAAAAGTCTAGAAATAAATGTTGATAAAAGAAAAAGAAAGAAAAACAGTGGGAAAGTAAAAAAAATGAAGAAAATGAAAGAAAAAGGTGTAGAAATGAATGATGGAAAAAAAAGAAAGAAATAAGAAAGAAATAAGAAAGAAAAGGAAAAGAAGGATAGAAAGAGTTTAGAAATAAATAAAGGGGAAAGAAAGACAATATTGAAAAGTGAGTAGAAAGAAAGATGAGAAAAAGTGTAGAAAAAGAAATAAATAAAAAGGAAAGTAAAAATTAAAAAAGACTTAAAAAGAAAATGAAAGATAAAATATTTATGAAAATAGAGCTAACGTAACTGTAACCAGCCACCCAATAACCATCAGGATAGACTTTCCTACACATAATGATCTACTGTCCAGCATATATAAATAATCGAGCTAAAACACAACACACATCACCTGAAGATTGCACTGAAATATGAAACAGACTGTCACCACTTCATTTTAACCTCAGCGTTCACTTTGATATTTACATATGTTCTGATATTGAGCTTACGGCCATATCACGTTGAATACACCGGTTCTCGATCGATCACCGAAGTTAAGCAACGTTGAGCCTGGTCAGTACTTAGATGGGTGACCGCTTGGGAATACCAGGTGCTGTAAGCGTATAGTGACGGATGTGCGTTGTGGTGCAGTGGATGTCGGCTCGGAAAGAGAAATCGGTGAGCCGAGTTCGAATTCCAGTTGAATGCCCTGCAGTCACTTGCGCGCTGGTACCCTTGGGAAAGGTATTAATCCGTCCTTTCCCTCCAGTTATGGGTTAAATAACAGGGTAGGACTTGGGACCCTGCCCTTAAACAAATCCCAATGAGACTTGCTCCGTCGGAAGGAAGCCCGCTCAACCCGACTAGGGTGAATGCGGCATACATACATACATACATACATATGTTCTGATATTGAGCACTTTTAACCATAAATATAGCAGATCATAAAACTATATTATTATTATTTTTATTTTTAATCATTTCACTCCAAGCAAGGTGGAGTCACTGCTAAGAGAAAAATCTAGGTAGAGGGATATTGAGGAAAGGATAAAAGATGAATGGGATTCAAGAAGATAGAAGACGGCATTTGGCATTGCCTTTAAAATTTCTGGAGATTGTAGCTATCAGGGAAGCAAGTAAATGAAAGGTAGTTCCATAGGTAGGAAGTGTGAGAAAAGAAACTGTTGGAGTAGAAGTGGTGTTGTATTTTTTTTTTTTAATCGTTTCACCCCAAGCAAGGCATTCCACTGCCACTATTACGCTTGGGGCTACATAGGGGAAGGTAAATAGAAAGAGTGGTTAGATAGGAAACGACAGAAGCGGGGTGATAGATAGTTTGGAGGATGGGAAGAGTGTTTAAAAGAATGGAAGCAAGTTAGTGTGCTAGGAGGTGTCTATTGACCTTACATTTAAACTCCTGGAGATTGTAGCCGTCGGGGAAGCAGTCATGTGGAAGGGAATTCCAGAGTCAGGAAGTACGAGAAAAGAAACTGTTGGAGTAGAAGTTGCGGTTGCATTTTATTGGTTTCACTGTAAAAGGGTGGGATCTAGTTGCTAATCTAGTATCTTGTGCAAATTCGAACCTAGTGGGCACCAGTGATCTAAGTCCATCAGAGCAGAAGCCATTATAGTATTTATAGAAGAGACACAGGGAAGCCACGTCGCGCCGGTGAGAGAGAGACTGCAGGCGGTCTGCCAAGTCAGTATCGATCACATTACAGACCCTCCGCTGTACCTTGTCGAGAAGCCCAAGGAGAATAGCAGGGGCACCCAACCAGATATGGCAACAGTATTCAATGCATGGGCGGATGGTAGATTTAACTATTTCAATGGTAAAATGGTGGGATCCATATGCCAATCTAGTTGCACGCTTAAATTCAGGTGAACTGAGCACCAGGGAAAAAAGCTTATCAGAGCAGTCGCCAAAAAATATTAATAGAAAAGAGAGAGCAAGCCATGTCACAGTGGTGAGAAAGTGACTGAAGTCGAGATGCCAAGTCAGGACCAATTACATTGCAGATCCTTCTTTGGATTTTGTCAAGAAGCTTGAGATGAATAGCAGTAGCACCTGATCAGATATGGAAAACAGTATTTAATGCATGAATGAATGGTAAATTTATAAATTACATATATATATATATATATATATATATATATATATATGGAAATAACAAAGATAGTGTAAAACCAGAAAGGCTGTTAGAAAGAAAAGGCGTTTAAGGCGTTTAAGGCAAGTAATATCAGCTAATACAAATATTAAATGTGTCACTTATCTGATTTATGATATATTCAGTATTTCAGAGTTTCATGGACAGACCTTTTAGTAATCGCTCTGTCCACTCCTCAGAATGTGTCGACAATTGACTGCTTATTTTTTTCATTTTTGTGATGTATTTTGTATGAAAATGAGAAAAAGAAACACTCAATTGATGATAACTTCTGAAGAGTGGACATAGTGATTACTAAAATGAAACTCTGGAGTCAGGATGCTGAATATAAAATCAATCAGCTAAGTGACAAATTTTGTATTTGTATTTATCCTTTATATATATATATTCATTTATATTAGTACTTAAGAATCTGAACATTTTCATACTTATAAACCCAAATGTGTTTTATATATATATATATATATATATATATATGGAACAATGTAAACAGTTTCTAAGGTAAATGCACGCTCGTTCTCTTTCTCCATGCTGTCCTGTATTAATACGGATGAATGCATTTAAAGCGACACATCCAAACGACCTAAATAAATAGGACAACCTATGTACGTAAGTTTCATGCTTAGACTTGTATACAGACTAAATAGTGTTCAAAGCCGCTGCAGCTCACGGCAGCCTTTCTTGTAAACACAACTTCTTTTAAATCGTCTCCAATCTCCTCAGACATACTTAGTCGCAAAGTAGAAACTTACCACTTTTCTATATACGTTGCAAACGATGAGAAATTTTCTTTTGTGAAAAAGAGAGAGAGTAAAGAGCAGACAAAATATGGAGGCAACTGAAAGAATGGTCGAGAAGGTAGCAAAGATCACAAGTGGAATTGGTTCTCCTTATTCTGTACATTCACTGAGACACATATTTTTCTATTATCTATTATTAGGGTTCATCGAAAGTAGATTCAGTTTTTACAAACCTTTGCTCTAAAGTTTATTTCATCTGAGTTCAACTCCGGGTTACGCCTGATACTGTTAACATGTAACTCAGTACAGCCTGACACATGGACACATAGTTGTTGTCTAAAACAGCCTCCTCACTAGCTTTTAAGAGAAGAGTGGTTATCATCTCACAAAATGAAAAACAAGACCTGCCGATGGGTAGATAAGCTTATTAGGCCAACATATATATATATATATATATATATATATATATATATATATATAGTACTGTGCAAAAGTATTAGGACAAGAACTATTTTATCTTTTATGAGGCATCAAAATAGTTTAAAATCACCCCTGTCCTAACATTTTTGCATACTACCAGTAGTGTGCAAAAGTATTAGGACAGGGCTGATTTTCATAAAATACCTCACTGAAATTCAAGTACAGGGTGAAAAGCCAAGTAAATTGCTAATAAATACTGATTATTTAAAATTAGGTGTAAAAGAAATGTATTAAAAAGAAGTTATATTTAATTTTTCCTATTTTCTATTAGACAAGTTATTTTTAAACTCCTCATTATTCTATTATCCTTGGACATGACTGACTTTTTTTCTTATTCCCCACTCTAGAATTGATAAATCTAATGTTACTTTGCAAGACACACTTTGTGAACAAATACAAGTTGCTTGGCAGGAGATACCAATAGATACATTGAAGAAGCTTGTGATGTCAATGCCTGATAGAATGAAGGCTGTGATCAAAGTAAAAGGCTATTTTACTAAATATTAAATTTATTTTGTAACAAGTATTTTTTTTCTTGTTAAAGCATTTGTTGAGTAAATCAAATAAAATTACTTTAATTTAATTGTTTATTTTCTGTCAATATGCCTCATAAATGATGAAATAGTTCTTGTCCTAATACTTTAGGTCTTGAAATCTTTTTGCACACTAGCTGCGATTGGTAAATTGTCGCAATTATTTTATTATTTCAAAGCGAAAGGCTATTATATTAAATATTAAATTTATTTTGTCACAAGTATTTTTTCTTGTTAAAGAATTTGTTGAGTAAATCAAATAAAATTACTTTAATTACATTGTTTATTTTCTGTCAGTATGCCTCATAAAAGATAAAATAGTTCTTGTCCTAATACTTTTGCACATAACTGTATATATAAATTATTTGCAGACAGGCCTGTTTCACTGTATCACAGCTCTTCAGTGTGGCTAGATTAACTGTTTGCCTCAAACCAGGACTGAAACCTGACTGATTTGACAGCAATCAGAGATTCACCCTCCAGGCTATTGGCATACATCAGAGAAAGGCAGATTTCATAGTGTGTAATGTTTTTACGAAATGTAAATATACTAGCAGTGAGAGTGTTCTATCTTGTAACCACTCTGAATGAGCATTCTACACAGTAGTCAGAGAAAATAGCATATATATATATATATATATATATATATATATATATATAAGCTTATATGCCTTTCATTTGTCTATTTCTTTGAGATGACGTATTGTAATTATTTATATTATTTACATTTTTCCTACTGTTGTCCTCATCTTTATTGCTCTACTCATGATGTTTCAGTCATTGTACACTCCAATCTTCTTCAGGTTTTCTTTTATCATTTCACCCCAAGCAAGGCAATACTGCCACTGGTGTGCAGGAGGTTGCAGTGAGAGGAGAGAGAAGAAAGAAAGAAAGAAAGGAAAAAATGGTACAGGGGATGTTGAAGAAAGGGTAAGATAGAGGTGGGAATCAAAGAGAGAGAAGATGGCACTTGACATTGCACTTAAACCTTTGGAGATTGTAGCTATCAGAGAAGCAAGCATGCAGAAGGGAGTGCTACAGGTGTGAAGTGCAAAAAATGAAACTGCTAGGGAAAAAGTGGTGATTATATTTGCCTGTTTTGATGGTAAAAGGGTGGGACCTAGTTGCCAATCTAGTTTCACGAGTATATTCACAAGTGTGGGATCTGAATTTTGAACTGAATCATTTATTTTGATCTTTGAGGTAAATTGTTCTTGTTCCATGTGTCATGTCATTTCTGGATGTTTTAGTTATCTCCCTTTAACTTCAGTCTCTAAGCTTTTCTTCTAACTGCTGTAGCAAAGTATTGAACTTACAACCTTTTGGGTCAAGTCTTTGAATCTACCCAGTGCTTTTTATCCACTGGAACATTTTCTTTAAAATTCACATGTTCAGAACATGATATTCTCAGCATCCTTATGTAGAACCATATTTCTGTTCAGTTCAGTTCTCTTTGTTTAAGTCTATCCATGATAAGATTGTCCAGCATTCACTGCCATATTGAAGAACTGATATTACATCACAGTTCAGAACTATTTTCTTTGTTTCTGTTGCTTCAAGTAATTTTATCTGTGAGATTGTCCAGATTACTTAATACTCATTATATTTTACTGATATTACATAATAGTTAAGTACTCTTCTCTTTGTTTCTAATGAATATTTTCTGTTTCATAATACTTTACTTAGCTTCCAAGGTAGCTTCCACTATCCTACCAGAAAACATGTAAGATATATCATATAAGACCTCTTGAAAGGTTCATAAATACTTTTGATACACTCAAATATTTTGCAAGTCCCATTATTTTTCAAAATAATTGACTGAATACAGTTTCCACTGCTCGTAAATCATCTTTTTTTTTGTATTATTATCTTATGTTCATATCCGAATAAGCAAATGCAATGAACTTTTGCAAATATCACAATATCTTTATTAGATTTATACTGTAATATATTTGCAATAGGTAAACATACATTTTTTGCTGTATATGATTGTAAATTCTCCCAAATACTTTGCTTTGGTTTGTTTTGTTTTTTTCTGTCTCAGGCAAATATAATTTTCTGCCGAGCAAGAAGAGAATTCCTGCAATCACAAATTGTATTTGCAACATTATCAGAAGTAAAACAAGTGGACGATAGCAAAGTATCAAAACTATTATATTAAAAAAAGGAAACGATAATGTTGCATCGGAAAACAACATTAACCATTCTTATCGTGCCTGAACAAATATCCTTCATATATTATCATGATGATATATAATTGAGCATTCACAGGAGATAATTGTTTACCTGGCCTCATATATCTTCCATTGAGAAAAAAAATTTTTCCGAGAAAATTCTGGAAAAAGAATTCTATCCAAGATAGCAATATTTACAATCTCACCAAAGTTATACAAAACAGGGGGAAAAAATTGTGTCATTGAATAAAATCACTTGATGAAGAAAAGTTTATGCTTTCTTTGCAGAATGATTTACAGCAAGGTGATCATGCAAGTAAACACACTTCCCTCACCCATGATTAATAAGGATATTTGCTCTGTTTTAATTACAATTTGACTCTGATTAAAGAATTTATTTACTTCTTTATTCTTTCAATTTGTTTCTTATTTTTTCAGTTTTCCTCATTTTCTTTCTTTTTCTTTCTTATTTTGTCTTCCATAACTTATTTTTTTTTAACTTTTTAGATTTTCTTTCTTACCGCCGAATTTGTGTTGTTCTTTCTTTCTTTCTTTCTCTCTTTCTTTCTGATCTTTCCTAATTTTTAAACAACCATTCATACCTCTATTTATTTTACTTTCTTTCTGTTCTTTCTTTATCTTTTACAGTTAACTTTTTCTTTCTTTCTTGCACTCACAGTTTTTTCTTTCTTTTACTTGATGATACTTCTTTTTTCTTTCTTTCCTTTCTTTTATCTCATGTCCTTTCTTCGTTTCATTCTTTCTTTTGCACAATGTTTTTCTTTCTTTCTTTCTTTCTTTTTTCTTTCTCCCTGTTCTTTCTTTATCATGTTGTCATTTGCATTCATTTCTTTCTTTCTTTCTTTCTTTCTTTCTTTATCATGTTGTCATTTGCATTCATTTCTTTCTTTCTTTCTTTTACACTATCTGCTTTCTTTCTTTCTTTCTTTTGCACTATCTTCTTTCTTTTTCTCTGTTCTTTCTTTATCATGTTACCATTTGCTTTTCTTTCTTTCTTTCTTTCTTTCTTTATCATGTTGTCATTTGCATTCATTTCTTTCTTTCTTTCTTTCTTTCTTTCTTTTACACTATCTGCTTTCTTTCTTTCTTTCTTTTGCACTATCTTCTTTCTTTTTCTCTGTTCTTTCTTTATCATGTTACCATTTGCTTTTCTTTCTTTCTTTCTTTCTTTCTTTCTTTATCATGTTGTCATTTGCATTCATTTCTTTCTTTCTTTCTTTCTTTCTTTCTTTCTTTTACACTATCTGCTTTCTTTCTTTCTTTCTTTTGCACTATCTTCTTTCTTTTTCTCTGTTCTTTCTTTATCATGTTACCATTTGCTTTTCTTTCTTTCTTTCTTTCTTTCTTTCTTTCTTTCTTTCTTTCTTTCTTTCCATTAATTTCAAGCATGTTTTGCACTCCCTACCCACCCATTGTTAACACCCATACGTTACTTCAATAATTAAATTTAAAAAATCTCATTAACACTTTAATTACTTTGGCAACAAACTAGCATTTTGTAAATCAGTTTTAGCCATCAAAAGAGAACGCATTCTTTATTGGTAGATTTCAAACCCAAACAAGACAATCAAAATCCTTGAAGCCAAAAACTCTTTTTAGTTCAAATCTTTTTTTCTGTTTCTTTTAATTCAAATTTTATTTTTTATATAAATAAAAAATATTTTTTAAATTAATTTATTTTCCCTTTTATTTTCTGTATATTTTTATCATTTAGCACATATTTTAAAGCTATTAGTTTAGGGATTCTTGCATGGTATTGTACATAGATGTGCATTGTGGAGTGGTGGATATCGGTTCGGAATGAGAAATTAAAGAGATGAGTTCGAATTCCAATTGAATTTGTTGTATTCACTTTGAAATGATATTAATCCATCTCTTCTTCCTCCAGCTATGGGTTAAATAGTGAGACAGATTGATTTCTATAGCCTTGGTTGGTAACCAGTCTACTGCAGAAAGTAATGAAAATGCAGAAAAATCTTCTGCCCAGTCAGTCATATCTCTTATCAAGGCATGATCGCCCAGGTGTGTATGATGTATGACACTTAACTGATTGTACTGGATGCATCAGAGGAAGTCCCAGCCACTGAATGCAGAGGTATGTGACCTAATACCTGCAACTGGTATTACACGCCTGAGAACAAGAATGTTGGACAGATTGATACATAAACCACTACCCCAGAGATTATTTAAGCACCCTCTCACACATGGCAGTGGAGAATGTAATGTCCATGTATTGGTCAGTATATTGGGCATGAGTTAAAATGTGGTGAATAGTGAATAAGCTATTTAATGAGCTGAATGTATAGCAGAAATAGACAAAAATAGATAGTAGGGTATGCATGTATATATGCGTTGTATACTTTGAAGAGGTTAAAAACAGACAAGGTGGTACTCAAGTGAAAGAACAGCAACATGTGCATAGATGAAAGAAGAGAGGTTTATTGTAAAAGAGAATACATTACAGCAAGACAGGGAATCTGATGGAAGCAATTCACAGGTATCTTCTGTGCTCACCATATATGGCTACTAATATAGTCAGTACACATAGGTGATAAGGAATGTGGAACATTCCATTACAACAATATGTTGGTGCATAACTATGCTTAATATTTTTAATTATTTGCTAGTTTGGTACCTGTTGCTTTTCAGGATATTGGTGGTCATGTCTCTCAACAATTTTCTATCCTTTGTAGCTCTTAATAAATTTTATCTTTTTGTTATCTTTCCTAAACTCTGGTCCACCATCTACTTACACAAGCTTATTGTTCTTCTATGTGCCATGTCCCTTCAAAACATTGGCGATCATGGATCTCCACAATTTCCTGTCCTTTTTAGCTCATAATAATTTTTATTCTTTTTGTTATCTCTCCTAAACTCTGTTCCACTATCCATTTGCACAAGATCATTCTTCTTCTATGTGCCATGTCCCTTCAAGAAGTTGGTGATTATGTCTCTCCACAGTTTCTGTCCTTTGTAGCACTTAGTAAATTTTGTCCTTTTGTTATCTCTCCTAAACCCTGTTCAGATATCTATTTGCACAAGTTCATTAATGTTCTGTTTTCTTTTGTCCCTCTTGCATTCAGTATATTTTGCAAGTACCAATTTTCCAAGCCCTCTTTCCTCATTATATGCCCTAGAAATTTAATTTATCCATTTCTTATGTTAGGTATAAGGTCCTTAAGATACTACATTTTGTAAAAAATATATTTAGTTTAAATAGAGACGGAATCATAACAATGAAAACTATTTTTCTGTTACTATAGGGTTTTTGCCAGACAAAAAAGAAAGTTGGTCATCACAGCACAGATCTCTATTTCATTTTCATTCAAATTGTGTATACATTGTATGTTTTGCATGTTTGAATGTATTGACAGGTTATTTATTGTCAGAAAATATTTTTAGATTATTCAACGGACTTTAATGAAGATATGCTGCCTCCTAACTTATTAAAAAAAGTGGCAGTATATCCCGGTGTTGCTCAGGTGTAATGAAAGCTTTAAAACTAATCCATGGTCCTGGAGCTTAGACTCAGCCTAAAGAATATTTTAAATAATAAAATAATTGCGACAATTTACCAAACGCACCATTTTATTACTCAACCCAAGGTAAGGGTTGTCCAGACTGAGTGGTCGGAGGAGGTAATATATTGTTTTATTTGAAACTCAGTCAAAATATGGCTATATGTGAATGTATGTATGTGTGTATTTGGGGGTGCACTTGTAAATCGCTCATGTACAAGATAGACGCACATACATTACATATTGCTGCAAAGTCACACGTACACAGTGTAAAAAGATGTATAAAAGTAAAAATGATGTAAAAAACACACAAAAAAGATGTAAAACGATGTTAAAAAGATGTATAAAGAAATAACTCTTCTTTTATAATATGAATCAATCTTTTCTTTCTTTTTCTACTCATTTTAACTTTAATTAGAATGGTGGTGGTGGTGGTGGTTGTAGTAGTTGTGAGGGTTGTAGTGGTAGTAGTGGTGATGGTGGTGCTGGTTTTTGGTGGTGGTAGTGGTGACAGTAGTGGAGGGAGTAGTAGTGGTGGGGCTTGTAGTGGTGGTGGTGAGGACTTTTTGTTAACCATCTTTTTATTTATTTCTATTTTTTCATTTTATAATCATTTTTATTTTTTTATTCATTAATTGCATACTTGGAAAATTAAATTCAATATTAAATTAAGAAAGATTTTTCTTGGGAAACTGGCAATATAAATAAAAGCTTTCTTTTGCTTGCCTCCGGCTTTACCATCCTTGCCCTAACCCTTGTCTTTTCTCCGAAAAAAATAAAATCGAATTTTATTTATATTTCCATGATTGTTCCTATCAGCTTCAGTTTTCTTGTTCAAAATGCATAAAATATATGAAATTTAAATTTAATATTAACATAATAGCAATTTTATAAGTTGCAAATAAATAAGTTCTTTAAGTTTTGTTGATTTTTTATATTGTTTGTCTCATAAAAATTGAACAATTCAAATTTTAACTGCCTTCATATTCTTTTTGCTTTTACACCAAGTAGCAGTCTTAAATTGTCGGAATTTCTTAGAGGAAACAGCAATTATTAATTTTTGACTGATATTTTGTTTTTTTGCTTCTGCACCTAAGTATAATAAAATCATGTGAAGAAGAAGATGAAAAAGAGGAGGAAGAAGAAGGAACATAAGAAGAAGTAGAAGGAGAAGAGGAAGAGGAAGACGACAAAGAAGAAGAAATATGACAAACTTTTAAATTTTGTCTTTCATAATAAATTCTTGAAATGTACACATATTGTTTACATTATTTATATTCAGACTATTGTCCTCATCTTTGTTGTTACCACAAAATTTTGGCCATTGTGCCCTTTGACCTTCATCTGGTGTGTATAGACCTACATAGTCAGTTAAGTGCCATACGTGATACACGCTTGGGCGATCATGTTTCAAAAGAGACATGACTGTCTGGGCAGAAGATTATCCTGCAGTAGGTTGCCATTGCTTTCTGCGGTAGACTGGTTGCCGACCAAGGCTATAGAACCCAATCTGTCCTGCTATTTAACCCATAACTGGAAGGAAGAGACGGATTAATACCTTTCCCAAGGGTATTTGCGCGTAAGTGAATACAATGAATTCAACTGGAATTCGAACTCGGCTTCTCGATTTCTCGTTCCGCGCCGATATCCACTGCACCACAACGTAACCTGCTAGAAATTCTGAACTGAAACTTCTTCATCATCATCATCATCTTTTGATTTCTGCTATGGTTGCACTACCTACCAAGTCTGTGGGAATATCTAAGGTATGTAGTGGTGTGTTGTTATGGCTATATTTCATGATTTATTTTTCTACCTCCCATAACATCACTTGTGTTACAAAGTTCTTAGTGTGTGGATTATACTTATCAAGATAATTGTTTTGTATTTCTCTTAACCTGGAATTTCTAGTGATTTTTTCAGTGTGTTGTTGCATTTCTTTTTTTATCATTCCAAGTGCACCTATTATCACTGGTACTTGTTTTCAATTTTGACATTTTTCTATGTCATTTTCCAGGTCTTATACTTTGACAGTTTTTACATTCCCTGGTTGCTATCTTATAGTTTGCTGGACAAACCATATTCAGTCAGTTTAGTGCCATATGTGAAACATGCTTGCACGATCATGTCTCAAAAGAAACATGACTGTCTGGGCAGAAGATTATCCTGCAGTAGGTTGCCATTGCTTTCTGCGGTAGACTAGTTGCCAGCCAAGGCTATAGAACCCAATCTGTCCTGCTATTTAACCCATAACTGGAAGGAAGAGACAGATTAATACCTTTCCCAAGGGTATTTGCACATAAGTGAATGCAATGAATTCAACTGGAATTCGAACTCGGGTCCCCGATATCTCATTCCGAGTCAATATCTACTGTACCACAACGCACATCCTATCAGCCTACTAACCATATTAGTTAGTACATAACTTTTTCCTTTTTGATTTTTGACAATTATGTTCATCCTATTTTCTGTCTGTGAAGATGGTGTAATTATTTTTTTAAAAAATCATTTCACCCCAAGCAAGGCATTCCACTGCCACTATTGCACAGGGGGTTACATAGGGGAAGGTGATGAGAGAGTGGTTAGATATAGGAAATGTCAGAAGGAGGGTGATAGATGAGTAAGGAGGTACATAGGAAGAGTGCTTGAGAGAATGTGTGTGAGTTAGTGTGTTAGGAGGTGTCTATTGACTTTACATTTAAACTCCTGGAGATTGTAGCTGTCAGGGAAGCAAGTATGTGGAAGGAAATTTCACAGGCGGAAAGTGTGAGAAAAGAAACTGTTGGAGTAGAAATTGCGGTTACATTTTATTGGTTTCACTGTAAAAGGGTGGGACCTAGTTGCTAATCTAGTATCTCGTGCAAATTTGTACCTAGGGGGCACCAGTGATCTAAATTCATTGGAGCAGAAGCCGTGAAAGTATTTATAGAAGAGGCACAGGGAAGCCACATCACGCCGGTGAGAGAGTAATTGCAGCTGGTCAATTGTGGTATCTTCTGTTTCAGTAATCGGTTCAGTATGATGATCATCCCAGTGTTTGTTAACATCTTTTTCTAAGTGCTTGCACATTGTCCAGAGTAAATATTGCCCCACTCTATTGAGATACTTTTTTCTATTCACTTGGCACAAATATAATACATCCTGATATGGTTCCCTGATATTTGTCACAGAATGTGTATTTTGGATCTACACTATTATGTATGATGTTTGCCTGAAAGTTCCTAGTGAAAAGACTCTGGTCTTGTACTGAAAGAATAAAACCTTCCAATAAAGCCTTTAATCCAGATGCTTGTAACCACCGATGTATGTTAACTTTATCAACATTGGTTTTATTAGAACATTCTGGGTATTGGTCATACAAAGGTTTGTCTTGCCAGCATTGTTTCATCTGTTTCGGAACTTTATCTTTGACTTAATTTTTATATTTTTGCTGAAACTGTTGGTTCTTGGGTTCTATTTTGGTTTTCTTTAGAATCTATTAAATGTAAATCTCGTTTGTATTTACAAACTTCTTTCATGATTAAATATTTTTTCTTTCTGTTTTTGTGTTGTTTGACCAATTGTATCATCCAGTCCTTTATTATTATTATTATTATTATTATTATTATTATGTCATTTTTCATAATATTTCGATTTCTGCTATGGTCGCACTACCAACCACATCTGCGGCAAGACCTAAGGCAGGTCATGGCATGTTGTTATGGCTCCATTTCATGTTTTTTCTATCTTCCCTATCATCCCTAGTGTTACATAGACAAAGTTCTCCTTAGTGTATGGGCTGTACTTAATAAGACAATTTTTTGTATATCTCTTAAACTGGGGTTTCCAGGGTTTCTTTCAATGTGTTGTTTTGTTCCATTTTTTATCATTCCAAGCGCATCTACTATCACTGGCACAATTCTTGTTTTCAATTTCCACATTTTTTCTATTTCAATTTCCAAGTATTATTATTATTATTATTGTTATCATTATTTTTTATTTAAGTATTATCACTTATTATTAAACTTCACCTTATTTCTTTTTAATACTTAGTATTTGAAGTCTTAAATTGTATTTTTTTTTATAACTGTTTCACCCAAGCAAGGTAATGCCACCACTGATGCACAGGGTTTTACAGTGAAAATAAAGGAAAGGAAAAAAACAGGGAATATGTTTCTGAGGATGTAGAAGGAAGCATAAGAGAAATTTGAGAATCAAGAAGATAGTAGTTAGCAATTGACATTGAATTTAAACTTTTGAAGATAGTAGCTATTGGAGAAGCAAGTACATAGAAGGGAGTTTCACATTTGGGGAGTGCAAGAGAAGAAACTGATAGAGTAGAAGTAGTGGTTACAGTTCACTATTTTGACAGTAAATGGTTGGGACCTAGTTGGCAATCTAGTAGCATGAGTAAATTCATGTCGTCAGAGCACCAGGGAAAGAAGCTCGTCAGAGAAGTAGTCAAGATGATAATTATAGAAAAGACAAAAGAAAGCTATATCATGTTGGTGAGAAAGTGACTGAAGTGAAGCTGCCATATCAGGATTGATTACATTGAAGATCCTCCTTTGGATTTTTTCAAGAAGCCTGAGATGAATAGCAGGATCACCTCATCAAATATTGCAATAGTATTCAATGCACAGATGAATGATCTAAACTTATTTATAAATGGAACTTCGTCTCTGTGTGTGTGTCCCCGTTACCTGTAGACTTCGAAATGGCGGAACCGATTTTCTTGAAAATTTACACAGTTGTACTATAAGCGTCTGCGAGTGTTCTTAGCTAGGTTTTATGTTGAGATACCCTCGATAAATATCAAAAATCAATAATCAAAAAAATCGGGTTCTAAAAAGAGTGGTCCAATTTTAATCAAATTTAATACACTCATAGACAAAGACATAAGAAATGATATCCAGAAGTTTCAAGGTTGCAGTTCTTACAATAGTGCAGAAAATCAATAATATATATATAAAAAGCAAGATGTGTGTGTGTGTTCATCTGCCTGTATGTCTGTAATTTTTTCAGCACCTTACTTTAGTTTTTGCTTTGGGTTTGGCTCTAAGTAGATATAATTGTAGTTCTTAGTCTCAGCCATGATACCATTTACTCAGAGGACTTATTTAGTCTTCAAAATTCAGTTTATGGCAAAAAAACTGATTTGATATTGATACCAGGAAATCAAAATTTGACTTACGTTCATTCATTTTTCTTTCAGTCTACGATTTCGCTTTAACTGGAAACAACTATTGCTTTTTAGTCTTTCATGCCAACATCCAAAAAGTCCGAGCTCCAGGACCATGGATTATTTTTAAAGCTTTCATTACACCCAAGCAATGCCGGGCTATACTGCTAGTAGATTTATAAATGAAATGTATTATTTATGAAAGATATATAAATGTATTTCTTGGATGAAACCAGTTGTTAGTCATGTTTTACTAATTTTTGTCATGTTTTTATTTAATTTTATATCTCTCAGTTTTATAATTTATCATTAGTAATAGTCATATCTGAATTTCTTAGATGCAGAATTATCAGTTATTAATTTTTTATTACAATGTCTTTTTTCTGTATTTGTCTCTATTTCTTATGCAGCTGTGGAAAAAAATGTAAAGGAGAATGGGCCACCCCCTTAAGGTAAGGCTGCAAAAACATTGCAAGGCCGTAACATGAGGGGAGATAACAAAAAAATCAGGTGTTGCTGGCCAAATATGGAAGAAGAAAGAAGATTACTGTCCCCTATGAAATGAAGTTGAAATAATTGATAGGGAACAACATTGGAAACTATGTACACTTAAGGAATCAGCACATATGCTAGGCCATAAAAATCTCCTACGCCAACCAAGCATAGAAATAAATGCAATATGGGAACCAGTAAGGAGTGCTAGAGAAAATCATTAGATTCAAAGGTTGCAATATGAGCTCTGGTAAAAAATGATTACAAAGACATTAGGTTTATCAGTCCAAAAAAGTCATACACTGATGTCTTCAAGAACACATGCCTCAGTGGATATAAGTGTTGGTTAGTTCCAGTGACTTGATCTAAAGAGTTGGGAGTTCAATACCTGGCTACAACAGGGGTTAACAAATAACTTAGAGAGTTAAGTTAAAGGGAGATAACTACATGACACCCACAAGTGGAATCATGCATGGAATGAGAATGCTATATCCCAATGATCAAAATAAAAGGTTCAGTTCAAAATTCTCAGCACCTGAAGAAGGCCAGAGCATACAACAGCTGAAACATTGTAAACATGGCAATAAAGATGAGGACAATAGTCCAAACAATGTAAATAATTTTTTTTTTCTGCTACTTTTATACTTAATAGTTGTTTGAATTTTGTAAAGCCTTATCATTAACTCAGTTTTATAATTATAATTAGTAATCCTTATATCTGAATTTCTTCGATGAAGAATTATCAGTTAATTTTTTTATTGGGATGTCTTTTTTCAGTTGCTTTTATACCTAATAGTTGTTGGAATTTCATTATTTTAATTTTTGATTAGTCAAGTGTTAAAAAAAACATTTATTTGAATGAACCAGAAGGTTAAATTAAAAATTGGAATTGCATAAACCATAAAATTTTTGCATTGTCTTAAGTGTTTTTTTAATTTTTTTTATACATTCATCAATTAGATATAGGGATGTACTGATTATTACATGAACATCATGGATAATTATGAAATATATATAAATTCAAATTTTATGAAATTAATTTATAATTTTAAATTATAACAGATGTCATTAAAACAACATGAAACAAATGAAATTTATTTTTATTAAATATTATTAATGAAACACAAAATCTCAACTAAGAAGAAACAAAATTAATGCAAAATTTAGTCAACTTATAATTTTCACCAAAAGATAAAATTTATGCATATTTTAAAACTAATTTCAAATTATCATTTTGCAATGTTTCATCTTTTTAATTTCATTATTTTTCACTGAACATAGTTAAAAATAAATATTATCTGCTGCTCCAAGATTCTTAAATAATCTTGATGAAATCAACAGGAAAATCACCAATATTATTGGTCCTGACCTGGCATCTTTGCTTCAGTCACTTTATCACCACAATAAAATTTCATCCTTCTGCCATTTCTATGAATATTTTCATGCTATTTGTTTAGAATAACTCTTCACTATGATGCCAAGACTATGAATTTAAGCACAGTACGAGATTGGTGTCAAGGTTACATCAATTTGCAGCTGAATTGGTCAGATGTAACCATAAGTTCTATGCTAACAATTTCTTTTCTTTTATATATTTAGAGATTCTTGGTAAAAATCTAAAGAAGAATCAGCAATATTATTGGTCCTGACATGGCATCTTGGCTTCAATCATTTTCTTACCACAGTGAAATTGCTTATCTGTGCCTTTTCTATGAATAATTTTTTGGTAATTGTTTGAATGAGCTCTTTGCTATATGTTGGGGTGCTCTCCATCTTTCCATGGAAATGGACTATTCGAATCACTATATAAAATAGTAGTGATTATACCTCAAGGAAGGAAGTCGAGTAAGGAAGTCGAGTAAGAAAGTTGAGTGAGTGAGTCAGTCGGATATTTTCGGTATTGCGCCGGAAGTGTTCTACTAGTCAATCTATCATGTCTCTTCGACGATACTGTATACTAATTACCTTGTTCTGTATTCTACTAATCCTCACCTCTTGTAAATACTTCTCTTTTCCTGTCAATACACCTACTTTTATACTATTACGTTGTTTTGTATTATTTCACATAATTCTGTTACCTGACGTAACACTATAGTACCTAGACATTTTTTTTTCATCAGAATCTATTCTGCACATTTATAAATCTACCACCCGTGCATTGAATACAATAGCCATATCAGGTTTAGTACTCCAGCTATACATCTGGATATTCTTGACAAAATCTTAAGTAGGATCTGTAATATAATCAGTTGATGTCATGCATCTCAACTTCAGTCATTTTCTCACAAATGTGACGTGACTTCTCTCTATCTTTTGTATAAATATTTTCACAGCTATGAATCTAAGCATGTAACTAGATAAGCAAATAATCAAGACCTTTCCTAAGGATATTTTACTGTCAAAATAGCTCGATGCAACTGCTACTTCTACCTTACCTGTTTCTTTTTTTGCACTTCCCACCTTTGGGAATCCCTTCGGATTTATTGCTTTCCTGTTAACTACAATTTTGAAAAATTTTAATTCAACATCAAACGCCATCTTCTGTCTTCTTGAACTTGATTTCCTTTCTGTCCTTTCCACAATCCTCCCCATTCTCAGTCTTTGTATTCACTTTCACTTTCACTTTCACTTCCTGTAACCTCATGTGTTCTAGTGGCATTACTGTCTTGCTTGGGGTAAAATGATTAAAGACATTCCGATACAGTCAGAGAAGAAAATTCAATTTATATATCAGATACATCATTGGATGTTAAAGAATCATATCTATGAGTCAGATTCTGATTTAAAAAAAAAAATATCTACCATGACTAATAATTTTGTTAGTGTCTACATGATTCTTTTTTAAATTTATGTATTTTTTTATTTCTATTTTTCTTTTCTTGACTTTTTTTCTTGTATTTGCTTTTATTTTACAGTCTATCAATGATCAAGACAAATGGAGGAAAAAAATGGCTACTAAAAAGTAGGGCAAAAAAATAGTTTTTTATAATTGCATTAAATTGACTGATAGAATCATTCCGTCATTAGTTTTCAATTATTATTCATTAAGAAGAGACTTTTTTTATTAGCTTTATCAATTTTAAATAATTAGCAGCTCTGATTTCCGAATCTTTATATTTGCAATGACTTTAGCTTCCATCTTTTAATGAAAGACAAAATTTAAAAAAGATGGGATGGAAGCAAAAGAAGTACATTACTTCTTAATTCACTTTCAGTTTCCAAATTTTTAAAAACTAATGACAAAAGAGGAAGAAACTACAGTGGTTATTATACTAATAACAATGACATTTAATTATATATATATATATATATATATATATATATATATATATATATATGAAGACAATGGAAAATATATATGTATTTATACATGTTTATATATATATATATATATATGAAATGATATATAGCTACATATATTCAAAATATATGAATATATGTAGCTATATATCATTTCATATATATATATATATATATAAACATGTACAAATACATATATATTTTCCATTGTCTTTATTCATATTGTTTTTTACAGATATTTTTAGTTATATAAGAATTCTTACACACACTTATATACATATATATATATATATATATATATATATACATATGTATAAATACATGCATATTCATATATATATATATATATATATATATAATTAGGATAATAATCGTCTATATTAGAAGAATATGTTTAATTAGCTATATACATACATATATTTATATATATATAAACATGTATATATATACTTATATATATATATATATATATATATATATACATATATGTAATTATGAAAATGACAGTCTATATAAGAAGAATAATGTTTAAATCACTATATATATACTTATATTATGTATGTATATAGATAAAACCTGTATGTATATGCACATGCATATCTTATCTGTCTGACTATATATTTCTGTCTTTGTTTCTGTATATATATGTATATAACATAAGTAATGGTTACTAATGGAAGTACATTCCAGAGTTAGATATTTAATTTTAAAAAAGTGCTCAATACAAAAGCAGAACATAAATGTATGCCAATTATTACTATTATAATAATAATAGCATACTCCAACACAATAGCTATAAAGTTTCGGTGTTAATACACCATCAGCAGACAGTAAAATGTTGTTTATTTTGTGATTTTTAGATAAGGACATTTTAAAAAAATTCTACTTATCTATATATCTCCTTAAAAATTTCCTTATTATATATATATATATATATAATACAAAGTGTACATTTTGTTTTGACATTGAAGGGACACTAATGAAACATTGTCTCTTCAATGTTGAAATGAAATGTACACTTTGTAGTAGATTATAATTTCAACTTGTTCTAAATTATAATTTATAATAAATATTCATATCTTTTTTCTATACTATTTTAAATTAATATTTTGAACATAGTTAATATTTTCTTCATTCCTTATTCATTTTATATATATATATATGTGTGTGTGTGTGTGTGTATGTATATATATATATATCAGCATGCAATGTAGATATAGAAGAATCCAAAGGAGTATCCTGAACATAAAGTGGTAGGATAACTCTCTAAGAGAGCTCTAAATATATATGTATATAAATACATATAGAGCCAATACAAGAAAAAATAAGGCAGGCATGTTATTTCATGGTAAATCGGGAGTATAGGCCTATTTCAGGCGAACTATCATCAGCTTCCGTCTTTATTGTACAAAAGTAAAATCTTTTGTGCAATAAAGACGGGAGCTGGTGATATTTCACCTGAAATAAACCCATATTTCCAATTTACCATGAAATAACATGTCTGCCTTAATTTTTCTTATATATATATATATATATATATATGTACGTATATACATATATACATACATATATACATTCATATACATATGCACAAATATATCTATATACATATGTACATACACAATGTGCATGTGTGTGTGTAATATTGCAATAACAATCTATATAAAAAGAATATGCTTAATTGACTCACTCATATACAACTGAATAACCAAGATTATGCAGCAGCCAGTTATTTTTGTTTAATAAATGTGAAAATATTGTCGTAATATCAGCATCTTTAGTTCAAATTTCAGCTAAGGTTATTGTATTCTCTTTTGCACAAATACTCTTGGGAAAGGAATGAATTCATTTTTCTCCCTAGCTATGGATTAAATAATGGAGCAGACTAAGCATCCAGTCTAGAAGAAAGACAAGTCTGTATTAAAAATTAGTTGGGCAACAGCTGACGCATGATTTCAGTAACAGCAAAACGAGGATGTTAGTCAAAATTTATTATAATATAAATAATGATAACTTTTCAATCCATAAAGTCCAACAAAACTATTTTATAAAGGAATATTTAAAAAAAAGCTACAGAACAGAAAAATATAATTGAAAGTTTAACTTATACAAAAAATATAAATTTTCGCATTATAAAATGCAATCATCAAATCAATTGTTTTAATCATTTCATCCCAAGCAAGGTGGTATTGCCACTGATGTGCAGGGAGCTACATAAGAAAGTTAAAATTTTAGGCACAAGGAGTGTGAAGAGAAAGACAAACCAGATACAGAGGGTGTCAGAGAAAGGACAAGAAAAGGATGTGAACATGAGAGTGAAGACATTTGTGAAGGTCGAGAGAAAGGATAAGAACAAGATACATGGGGTGATGTAGAAAGGACTGGAGTCAAGTGGATAAGAGATGGGAATTGACATTGCATTTAGAAGTTGTAGCTGTCAGGAAAGCAAGTATATGGAAGGGAGTTGCACAGGCGGAATTGCAAGAAAAGAAGCTGATAAAGTAGAACTGTCACCTACATTTGTTTGATTTAACTGTAACGGGGTGGGACCTTGTTGTCAGTCTGTTTGCCCAAGTAAATTCTTGTGGAAGGGCACCAGTGACCTAAGTTTTTTGAAGCAGAAGCCATAAAAATATTTGTAGAAGAGTTAGAGGGAAGCCACATCCCGCTGGTGAAAAAGTGGCTGAAGTTGAGCTGCCAGTTCAGGACCTATCACATTACAGATTCTTCTTTGGAGCCTGTTGAGAACACTGAGATGAACAGCAGGGGCACCTCGCTCCTATTTGACTACAAATGGACTGTTCCCATTGCTATATATAGCAATGGTGGATTCTCGACAAGGGAGTCGTAGAGAGTCACTTGAGAGTCTCTAATGAGTTACTGAAGAGTCAGAGCGAGTCAGTGAAGAGTTAGTCACACTTCCGGTGGCGTACCGGAAGTAATCAAGTATAAACACGTCTTACGACGGATTGGACGCTTTTATCTTTCTATTGTAAATATTACTAATCACTTCTGTACATACTAACCGTCTTTCTGCGGAATACAACTTATATTCTGATTCTGTTGTTGAGTTATTCATTTATAGTTGGCGACATAACAATATGACAACAGTATTCCATGCATGGTCGAATGGTTAATTTGTGTATGTGCAAGATGGATTCAGGTGAAAAAACTTTCTGGCCCGCCACAGTGACCCAACCTTCCTAGCAGTGGATTTAGCTATTGATTCAATGTAATGATTCCACTTGAGGTCAGAAGATAGGGTAAGGCCAAGGAGGCGCAGTATATTGCTTTCAGGGAGACTTGCTTGGTCCATGCTTATAATTAACAGTGCATTTAAATTCCTGGCGGTTGTAGCCGTCAGGAAAGCAAGTATACGGAAGGGAGTTCCACAGGCGGGAAGTGCGAGAAAAGAAGCTGGAATAGAATTGTCGGTTGCATTTGGTTGATCTAGCTGTAAATGGATGGGATTTTGTTGCCAGTCTGGTTGCACGAGCAAATTCTTGCGGTGGAGAAACCAGTGAGCTAAGTTCATCAGAGAAGACGCCATGAAAATATTTGTAAAAGAGACAGAATGAAGCCAAATCCCACCGGTGAGAATGTGGCTGAAGTCGTGCTGCCAGGTCGGGACCTATCACGTTACAGATTCTCCTTTGGAGCCTATCTAGAACACTGAGATGAACAGCAGGGGTGCCTGACCAGATATGACAACAGTATTTTATGCACGATCGGATGGTTGATTTGTATATGTGCAAAGATGGATTCAGGCGATTCCTGGTCCGACACAGTGACCCAACCTTCCTAGCAATGGATTTAGCTATTGACTCAATTTAATGATTCCACTTGAGGTCAGAAGATAGGGTAAGGCCAAAGAGGCGCAGTATATTGCTTTCAGGGACACTTGCTTGGTCCATGCTTATCGGGAGCAGGAGAGATTGCCTGTGATGGTTGAGAGATAGCAGTTTCATTTTAGAAGCATTGAAATTTATGAGCCACTTCTTACTCTAGTCCACCACTGAGTGGAGGTTCTTTTCTAGATCAGTTGTGAGGTTATGTTTGTTTGCCTCACCAGATTTCTTACTGACCAAAACCACTAAGTTGCAATGGGTTACTGTGTTTGAGACAATATTAAAAAGAAAAGAATGAAAAACATTACAAATGAGAAAGGACAATAAAAGAATAGTTTTCATGGAAGCAAAATATGATGATTGTCATTGCATTTAAATTTTTGAAGATCAAAGTTGACGGGGAAGTAAGAAGCTGGAATAGATTTCTACAAGTGAGAAATGTAGGTTAAGAACTTATATGAATTCTTATATTATGTAATATTATGTAATATTATGTAATAAAATTCTAAAATAAATTATTATAGAAATTTAGGTTATAGCAAACCATTCTTATTGGGAAATAATGGAAAAAGTTTTAAAAACAGAAATATGAAAATAAATATTGTCTAATAGTCCATCATGCTGTCATTATTGCGTTACTTATTATTTGGATTAATATCTTTGATTTTATTTTTTACACAGAGACAGACAAGTTTTTCACTGTCTCTCTCTAAGAAGACTTATTGGAAAAAACTTGATTTTATATTGCTAAACAAGCTTTAGGAAGGATCAGTTGTGATTTAAAATATTCATTTCTAATATGTATGCAAAAACATAAACATACCCAAAAGGATATTATGAAATATTCTAAGAATTTCACATATTTTGACAATTGGCAGGCGGTGACTCAGCAGTTTGTAGGCATCTTATAAACTGTAGGACATAGATCCATGTTAAAGTAAGGTAATCTTTATCTTTGTTTACCATAACATGATTGATATATATATGTATATATATCATAGCAACAATATATATATATATATACCTCATAACAAGAAAGCGAAACATTTATACATCTAAGCCATATTGCTCCCAGTGAAGCATAGGCCATCAATGATCTCTCATCATTAACAACCCATCACCACTGACAACCTTTCACCTTCAACAACTTCTTGTCATCGATGAGGGGGAGGCCGTCAATGCTTCTGTAACTTGTCTGTTTTACAGATAGGGGTTTTGACTGTATGCATACACTTTATCCTCCAAGTAAAGTTACCCCAGTAGGCTTTGCCAAAAGTGCTTGTTAGGCAGTGCTATTTAAGTCTATAAAAATGTGAACATATTCTTTTTTTTTTTTTACTCTTGCTTTCACATGTAGTTGAACATAGGTAAAGTGTCCTTGGCTGAAGCATGTTCATTTTTGTGAATATAACTGAACTAAAAAATACGTATGTGTATCACATGAGCTTGTTTCATACATCAGACAGGTATTTAAGCACCATATATGGTACATACTTGAGCAATCATGACTCTTTTGATCCATGATTAACTAGGCAGAAGATTTTCTCATAGTAGGTTGCCATTTCATTCTGCAGTAGACTGGTTGCCAACCAAGGCTAGAAAACCCACTCTGTCCTGCTATTCAACCCATAGAGATGGATTAATATCTTTCCCAAGGATATTTGCCTGTAAGTGAATGCAACGAATTCAACTGGAACTCAAACTGAACTAATATCTATTGTACCACAACATGCATCCAAACATTTATGAATGCAGAAGAAGAATTATTTACCAGAAGGATTTAGTTACACTAATTGAGTAAATATATGTTCTTGTTAAATATATGTTGTTAATAAATTTTACTGAATTTTGTGTTTGGCATATGAATGAATAAATTATTTGTTTCTCATTAAAAGGTAATATTAAACATAAAAGGTAATATTAAGCATAAAATATGGCATTGTTGGAAGTATTATCTGTGGTCTTCATTTTTGGAGTGGCTAAATTTATATTTAAGTGAGTTTAATGGCCTATCAACCTCTGTCGGTTATTTAATGCTGAAAAGGTACGGTTTTAGGTATTTTTTTTAATGTTCGGTTATAGTGAGATGGTTGTTTTAGTCAGATTTTGATGAAAAATTTATTTTTTATTTTAGAAAACTGAAAATGTCTTCTAGTCTTGTATTCAATAATATGGTAATAATTTTTTTCCTTCAAAAATTTATATTTTTCTATAAAAGTATTTTTACACTTTCATAGTGCTTTGACCCCAGGATTTTTACACTTTCATAGTGCTTTAGAACACTAACAGATACTACCACTCCGGGTAGGGTGGACCTGGAACAACAGCAATGAAGAGGTGGTTCCATGCTCCTCTCAACCTCCCCAATCAGAGGCCTTGCTGCTGGATGCAGTTTATTGTCATACCCAGGAATAATATTTTTCCTTCAAAAATGTGTTATGTTAATAATTTTTCCTTCAAATATGTATGGCTGGTAATATTTTTCCTTCAAAAATGTATATTTTTCTATAAAAGTCTATTTTTATGTATATCTAAACTTATTTTATAATTGTATTTTTTCAGCCCTTTTATTTTAGTTTTTGATTTGGGTTTGACTCTAAGTAGATATAATTGTAGTTCTTAGTCTCAGCCATGATACCATTTACTCAGAGGACTTATTTAACCTTCAAAATTCAGTTTGCAACGAAAAAAAATTATTTGATATCGATAACAGGAAATCAAAATTTTACTTACATCCATTCATTTTTCTTTTAAGTCTATGGTTTCGCTTTAACTGAAAACAACTATTGCTTTTAGTCTTTTGTGCCAATGTCCAAAGAGTATGAACTCCAGGACCATGGATTAGTTTTAAAGATTTCATTACACCCAAGCAATGCCGGGTTATACTGCTAGTATTTCTATAAAAGTCTATTTTTATACTTTCATAGTGTTTTGACCCCAGTTTGGGGGTTAACTCTTTACCCATAGCTTGGACCCTAATAGATGTTATCACTCTGGGTCAGGTTGAACCTGAGAACAACAGCAATTAAGAGGTGGTTCCATGTTTCTCATAACCTCCCAATCAGAAGCCTTGCTGCCAGATTCATGGAGTGGCTAAAATCTATGTGTTCTCTTGGTTAGAGTTAAATAAAAATGTTAATGACTGTAAATTTCTTGCCAGTATGGTGTTTTTTTTTTTCCTAGGGAATCATGGGAAATCTTTTTTTTATTTCTCATAATTGCAAGATCACTACACCCTATTTTGTTTGCCAGGAATCTTTTCCTAATGCTTATTAGGTGGTGTTCTGTAAAGCAGCATAGAAGGAAAAGACAGAAATTCTTGCCATCTTTTTTCCTCTATCTTCAAACACACGATGCTATTGCAACAAGATATGTCTTGTTATGCCTCCAGGGAAAATGTCTTAGTACCCGGGCATAAAACATGTTGTATACAGCACACTATACAATCTCCCATCAAAAAAAGCCTCATGTGACTTCAATAATATCTATACAACAACCTATCACTTAAATATCTTACCAACATATCACTTGTTCTAATTCAATTTCTGGTTAAGCAACAACTTTAAAGCTGGTCAGAGCCTAGACGAGTGACCGCATGGGAATACCAGGTACTGTAAGCTTGGATGAGCTTAATGGATAATCGCTTAGGATGAGAAATTGGAGAGCTAAGTTTGAATTCCAGTTGGCTTTGTTTATTCAATTACATACAAATACCCTTGGGAAAGGTGTGAGTCCACCTTTTCTAATTTTTGGGTTAAATAGTTGAGTCAAGTATTAAGAAACAGGACAATTTTGTTAGAAACTAGGAAAAAAGTACTGGATTGCTACGTGCTGTTCATCCTTCAATATGGCAGTGAATACTGGACAATACCATCAAAGATGAAGGAAAAACGTGAAGCAACTGAAATGTGGTTCTACAGAAGGATGCTGTGAATGTCATGGATTGAACATGTGAGCAATGATGAGGTCTTGGAAATGATGGAAACAAAAAGAAAATTAATACTGAGCATCAGGAAAAGACAGCTGAAGTTCCTGGGACACGCAATGAGGAAGGAGGGCTTGGAGAATCTGATGCTAACAAGCCAGATAGAGGGAAAAAGAGACAGGGGAAAGCAACGGATAACATATTTGAAGGACCTAATCAGGTGGATGACAGAACGAGGATTGTATGCTGTAACAGGAGAAGGGATGCTCAGAGCCACCAGGGATAGGGAGAAGTGGAAGGCCATAATCACCTACGTCCTGAAGGGACAAGGCACATAGAAGAAGAAGTAGGTCATGTATTTGAAAATTATTATTATCTCCAAAAAATTGTTAATACAGTATTCAGTCACTTAAGTGCCATACGTGAAACATGCTTGGGTGATCATGTCTCGAAAGAGACATGACTGACTGGGCAGAAGATTATCCCACAGTAGGTTGCCATTGCTTTCTGCAGTAGACTGGTTGCCAGCCAATGCTATAGAACCCAATCTGTTCTGTTTTTTAACCCATAACTGGAAGGAAGAGACGGATTAATATTTTTTCCATGGGTATTTGCACGTAAGTGAATGCAATGAATTCAACTGGAATTTGAACTTGGCTCCCCGATTTCTCATTCAGAGCCAATATCCACTGCCTCACAATGCACATTCACTTGCAAAAAAAGCTTTATACTTACAATCCAAAAATAACTTGAAATAATCAATAACAATCCATTTTGACTTGAAATAACTATAAAAGGTTGATAAACCATAAAAAACAAATCATTCAATCATATAAATTCAATTCAATGCAAGAAACTATCTGAGTTCAATAAACAAGACAATGCCACTAAAAACTGATAAGGCACATTGAAATCACAAAAATTGCTTCCCAAATACTAAAAAGAACGGAATATTTCACTGAAAAAGTGATGCACTGATGTTTAGGAATAACATGAATAGAGCATGAGAGTAATGTGGAAGCTTTAGGGAAAATGGCAGCAACAAAGATATTTATACTCTGAGATAATCTAATTTCTGGGATTCATAATGAGAAAAGAGTGTTTGATTAATTTGACACTCAAAGGGCATATTAAATGAAAAAGAGGCAGAGGGAAACTGAGTAACATACCATATGAATTTGTGTAAATGAGTGCCAGAACAGAGACTGGAAGGGATAGTAAAAAGACAAACATTGCTTTGGGTTACAGAGGATAGGAAGTTGTGGAGAGCTATGTTCAACCTCCCTAACAAGATTTGTGTAAATAAGTCAGAGTTTGAGTTTGAATTTGACTTTTGTTTAACGGCATATCAACCTCTGTGGGTTATTTAATTCCAGAAAGGTGTCTTAAGTTATTTTTTTAATGTATGGTTATAGTGGGAAGGTTGATTGAATCAGATTTTAATGAAAATGTTTTGTTTTTATCCCCTTTTATTTTAGAAAACTGAAAATGTCTTCTAGTTTTGTATTCAAAAATGTTTTGCTGAGAATATTTTTTTCCTTCAAAAATGTGTCATGGTAATATTTTTTTTTGCAAACATGTATTGTTGGTAATATATTTCCTTTAAAAATGTATATTTTTCTATAAAAGTCTACTTTATACTTTCATAGTGTTTTGCCACCAGTTGGGGGCTAACCATTTGCCCATAGCTGGAACCCTAACAGGTGCTACCACTCCGAGTCAGGGTGGACCTGAGAACAACAGCAATTAAGAGGTAGTTCCATGCTCCCGACAACCTCCCAATCAGAGGCCTTGCTGCCAGATGCAGTTTACCATCATTCCCAGGACCAATTTGTGTAAATGGATGCCAAAATTGAAACTAGTGGGAGATAGTAAAAAGATAAATGTTGCTTAGAGCTATAAAAGATAGGAAGTTGTGGAGAGCCATGTTCAGCTTACCTAACAAGATATGTGTGAATGGATGCCAGAACAGAGACTGGGAGAGATAATAAAACAAAAAAAAATAGTTTAGAGCTCTAATTTTTTTTTTACTGTAAGGTTGACTATGTACGAGGCTTGTGAGCCACTCAAGGTAGTGGGTTATGTTAAGGAGTAGTCTATAAGGATAGGAATGAAGATAACGTTTAACTTTAGACTTGAACAAGTTAAGATTAGTGATTGGGGAAACATCCTCTTGGGAGTCTGTTCTATAGAGCAGTGGTTTATGGGAAGAAGCTGTTAGAGTGGAATTAATTTCTCACAGGTGAAATAAAGAGGGAATGTTGGTGGTTGTCCCCAGTCTAAGTGGCATGGTGGATCCTAGCTGTAAAGGTTAGCTCTAGCAGAACCAAGGAATGTAATTCGTCTAAGCACTTTCCATGGAAGCAGTGACAGAGTAGTGAGAGGCTCACCATATCCTACCTGTGAGCGAGAGGTTGGAGTATGGAAAATATTTCTTCTTCAACAAGGATTTGGGGATGCTTGAATGTTAATATTCTCTAAGGATAAACTTCATTTTTTTTACATAATCTGTATTTCTGTATTGCAGTTCCTTACAGATAAAAGTTAAAGTGAATTTTGACCATAATTCATACACTGTAATGTAACTTTTTAAACTGCAAATTAAAAAAAACATTTTGAAGGCCAAGACAATGGCCAAAAGGAAAGAAGGAAAAGGAAGGAAATATAACGATTAACTCTGGACTTGAACTGATTAAGATTGTAGTGATTGAGGAAACATTCTTATGGAAGTCTTTTCTATTTCATCAGTGAGAAAAGGGTTGTAAGGTAGAATATAATTTGTCACCCACAAAGACATGGATATGCTTTTGGACTCTATCAGGAGTGGAAAGCAGAGTGAGCAACACCTGTTCATATATGACAGCCATCTATTTTTCAGTTTGAATGTGGAATGTGGATGGTTTTCTACAATATAATCTGCATTGTGGGTCCAGGCAATTAAAGTTAAATCTGGTAGAACCAAGTAATGTAGTTTGTCCAAACACTTTCCATGGAAGCAGTGACAGAGTAGTGAGAGGCTCACCATATCCTACCTGAGAGCGAGAGGTTGGAGTATGGAAAATATTTCTTCTTCAACAAGGATTTGGGGATGCTTGAATGTTAATATTCTCTAAGGATAAACTTCATTTTTTTTTGCATAATCTGTATTTTGGATCTTTACAGATAAAAATTAAGTTTAATTCTAATCACAATTCATATACTGTAATGTAACCTTTACACTATAAAATTAAAAAAAAAACAGGTCTAGGCAATGATAATATGTATCCTGTAACCAAAAAAATGAATAGGAGGGAAATATATCAATTAACTCTCAACTTGAACAGGTTTTGTAGTGATTGTGGAAACCTCCTCATGGTAGTCTTTTCTATTTCATCAGTGAGAAAGGGATTATAAGGTAGAATATAATTTGTCACCCACAAAGACATGGATATGCTTTTGGACTCTATCAGGAGTAGAAAGCAAAGAGTGGGCAACAACTGCCTATATATGGCAGCCGTACTCTATATTCAGCTTGAATATGGAGTATGGATGGTTTTCTACAATATAAGTGGCATTGTGGGTCCAGGCAATGAAAGTTAGATCTGGTAGAACCAAGGAATGTAGTTTGTTCAAGCACTTTCCATGAAAGTAGAGATAGAGTAGTGAGAGGCTCACCATATCCTACCTGTGAGAGAGAGGTTGGAGTAGTGGAAAATATTTCTTCTTCAACAAGGACTCTGGGACACTTTTGAATTCTATCACAACTGAAAAGTGAGGACTGGGTAGTTCCCGCCCAAATTAGGAAGTTGTGGTGAACCATGATCGCCAGTGTCTTGAAGGAACAGAGTACATTAAAGAGAAAGAATAAGCCTCACCTAATGATAAATAAAATTTATAATACCAGGTTTTGTTCGTTGATACGGACCAGTGATGACACACTTTCAAGCTTGTCTAATTTTCTGCATAAAGAAAAGTTTAAAATCTTCTAACAAATATCAGAAAAGCTTTTAATTAAATTAAATAACAAAGTTATAAAGTTATCAAAAATTTTGTTTTATCTCTTATGTTTTGTTATGATAATTGATCAAAATTAATTTTAAAACCATGAGTTTCATTTGCTGACATATTAGAGGCTTCAAAGAATCTTTCTTGTTTTTCTTAACTTCAGCATCTGGAGATCTCCTCAGCCAATTAAAGCTTGTTGTTCTACTGCTGAGGAACAGCTGCAGAAGGAAGAAAGATATTTTGGGTGAATATAACAGAACTCTTTGGGGATTTTTCTTGAAATTCAAAATGTGTTTTTGTTTTTTCATTTCTTAAAGAAATTGGCCAAAATCAATCAGGTAATCCCAACAGTATTTAACAGCCGCGTTTTTTTAGGTACATTGTAGAAATAAACAAAATCAAAATTAGATTTGTTTTTCAAGTATTAGAACTTTTATTCTATTTTTTTTTTTGAGGAAGAGTAATTGGAAACAATTAACCATCACATGGGTATAAAATCTAATTAATACAATTTCCTTTCTTTCAGTAATATATTTATTTATTTGCGTTCAAATCAAGGAAAGTTTTGATTTACATTAAAACAAAAGCAAGAAGCAAAGGAATAATGTCTTGTGCCCCTTCAAGAGGTGAACAATCATGGATCTCCACGACCTCCTCTTCTTTGTAGCGCAAAGTAATGTTTATCTCTTTGCTATTGTTGACCGCACATTGTTTTGAGAATCAACACTTTGTAAATGAGATGTGTGGGTGTTTTATAGATGATATTTACCTTGTATCCCTACTGGGACATGGATGTGACACAAGGTCTTTTTTAAAATGGGAACCCATATTTTTTATTTTTTTAATAAGGTCCAAATTTACCCAGCCCCCGCATAGGCAATGACTTGGCCCTAAGCTTGTCTTCAGTCAGCTAAGTACAATATGTGATACATGCTTGGGTGATCATGTCTCGAAAGAAACATGACTGACAAGGCAGAAGATTTTTCTGCAGTAGATTGCAATTACTTTCTGTGGTAGACTGGTTGCCAACCAAATCTATAAAACCCAGTCTGTCTTTCTTCTTTTTCTTCTATGTGCCCTGTCCATTCAGGACATAGGCACTCATGGCTTTCTACGTTTCCCTATCCCTGGTGGCTCTGAGAATGCCTTCTCGTGTTACACCATGCAACCCTCACTCCATCATCCAACTGATTAGATCCTTCAAATATGTTATCTTTAAATATCCTTTTCCCTGTCTCTTTTTCCCTCTATCTGGCCTGTTAGTATCAGGTTCTCCAAGCCCTCCTTCCTCATTGCATGTTCCAGGAACTTCAGTTGTCTCTCCCTGATGCTCAGTATTAATTTCCTTTTTGTTTCCATCATTTCTAAGACCTCATCATTGCTCACATGCTCGATCCATGATATTCACAGCATCCTTCTGTAGAACCACATTTCAGTTGCTTCAAGTTTTTCTTTCTATTCAATTCATAACTGAAAGAAAAAGAGATTGATTAAAACCTTTACTAAGGGTATTTGTATGTGCATTGTGGTGCATTGGATATCAGCTTGGAACAAAAAATTGGAGTGCTGAGTTTGAATTCCTGTTGTATTCACTGCATTCATTTATGTGCAAATACTCCTGGGAAAGGTATTAATCCATCACTTCTCCTTCCTGCTGTGGGTTAAATCGCTGATAAGATTGGGTTCTATAGCCTTGGTTGGCAACCAGTCTACTGTAGAAAGTAATAACAACCAACTGTTGGAAAATCTTCAGCCCAGTCAATCATGTTTCTTTTGAGACATGATTGTCCAAGTGTGTATCACGTATAGCACTTAACCAAAAGTATTTGTGTGTAAAATGAATGAAACAAATTCAACTAAAATTTGGACTAGGATTTCTGATTCCTTATTTTGAGCCAATATTCATTAGACCACAGCTGATCTTAATTGGTCATACCTTCTGACTGGGGTCAAGATGCATTTTATAGGTGGATTGGAAATGAAAGACTGTCCACCCCTACCCCTCACTAAAAGAAAACTGAAAGACAAAATGACTTACCAACACAATGAATTCACATATACTTTGCATGTAAAATAATATCCAGAAATGAAAAGCCCCTCCCTTATGTGAAAATATTTAAAGACAATAAGGTCAAGAGGATCTTCCTGAGATATACGATGTAGACTCTATATAATACAAAACTAAATTACTTTGGATGCTGTTTTGTCTCTTCGTCTTGTCTTGTGACTGTTGTTGCTGGTGTAACTGAGAGACTTTTCTAAGTTACTGCTGCTAACATGAATTGTTTCCTTTGGCACTCCAAACAAACTTTTTGGCCACCACTGATGGTAGAAACTTTGTCAACGCATTTAGCTTCAATAGGTAAATATTTATGAGCTTATTATTAAAGTTATTAACAATTTTAAATAGAGAAATTTTTTCCATCCAACATGTATATATATATATATATATATGTGTGTGTGTGTGTGTGTGTGTGTGTCTGTGTGTCTGTGTGTGTGTCACAAATTCATTATGGACACTTAATGTATTATAACATGTATGATAAAAACAACAATAAATATACATTTTAAACAAAACTTTTATGGCCTCTCACACTTTTTAATTTTATTCCATACTAATTTCTCTCGTTGGAACAACCCTATTTCTGTTTTAATATATATATATATATATATATATATATAAAGGAAAACTCAACACATCATTTCAAGTGGTTATAAACTATACTTCATTTCTATGAGCTAATTAGCTCATTTCATCAGACCTTACAATATTTTTTTCATTTGATACAAAAAATTTTGCCTGAATAAGCATTTTCTTTAACTGAAGAGAAGTATAAAGATAAAAATAAAATGAAAATAAAATAAAAAATAAAAATAAGAAGAAAGAAAAGGGAAAGAGAAGGTGAAAGTGGAAAGGGGGAGGCATTGGCATCAGATCTGTCTGGGATTGCCCAGGTGGTTGTGAAGAGATTGACCTGTAAAGAAATTTCTAATTCTTTGGACACTGGTGTTTGTGTGATCCCATAAAACCAACCCATCCATTTATACTAACTTATATCCATATATACATATGTGTACATTCTCATATATACTTACAAATGTTACTTTGTTCATGTCTACATTTTCAAATTTATTTACGGATCCTGGTGATTGTGTACTCATACATGTACATTTCACAAAGATGGGATGTAGTATATTTTATAAATATTCATATTATCCTATATTGATGGCACATATTTCATGCTTTATGCAACCATCAGGTGCATATTACAGACTGAACGTTTAATACATTTGAATTTAAGTTCATTCAATGTTCACGGGAATTAAATCTTATATAATAGGGTTACTGCTTTTTAATAACAAGAGTAAAAATTTAAATAAACAAAGACTACATGGAGATAAAAAATTAGAATTAAAAATTTATAAGTAAAATTATAACATTAAAATTTTAAAATTAAAAAATACAGGGAAATGAAATGAAAGGGGTATAAATCATAATTATTTATAGCAATATTTGCAGGGGGAATAAATAAACAAATAAAGAAAGAAAGAAAGAAAGAAAGAAAGAAAGAAAGAAAGAAAAAAGAGAGGAGGAAAGTAAGAGTGTGAAAAAGAAAGGGGCAATCATATAGAGGAATCTGTATCAATTAGGGTCGAAAAATTTAAGTATTTTTTTCTATGACAGCTTATGTTCATTGAATTGCTTTTTTTGTTAAGTAGATTAGGGTTATTTATATGATTTAAGATGTCAAGTTTTTCTAAATGGCATCAGTCTCCTATTCCATTGTAAGATTTAGATCTAGTGATATTCCAAGTAGTAATTGGGTTCTAGTTATTGTTTTTTAATTTCTAATAATATATGGACAAAGCAATGCTTTTGCTGTATTTATTGTTGTTTAAAAACAACATGTAATCCAAAGTATAATTTGAGATCATCATCATCTGAATGAATGCAAGCTTTATAAACAATACTTGCAGACATACATTAGCCATTCAATGGGCAGGTCTTATTTTTTCATCAGTTGCAATTATTTTGGAATGGTCATTATTATTAATAGAAGGGTAACTGTTATTTTTCAGGTGTGCCGAGTATTTATTTGATATCATATTATAATGTTGTGAAATATACTTGTCTATGTTCTTAATGCAACTATAACTGACTTTAAGGCAGTTATAGTTGCGTTAAGAACATTGAACCCAAAGCAGTCAGTTTTATGAATAATTTATCAGCAGTAAGCATTCTTTTCACCAAATCTATTCAACTTGTATAGCAAGACTATTCTGAGAACCTTAGAAGTTATGCCAGGATTTGTCATCGGAGTCCACAATTTAAACAATATGATACAGTGCTGATAGCAGACACAGAAAGGAAACTACAAGACCTCCTACAGAAGGTAGCTGAAGAGAGTAACAAAAAAGGACTACAAATAAACTGCAAGAAAACCAAATGCATGGTCATCAGCAAAAAGGACAGCCCCAAATGCCAAATACAGGTGGGAGATACTGAAATCAAGCAGGTACAAAAATTTAAATACCTGGGAAGTGTTCTAACAGGAGATAGAAAGTGTGACACAGAGACCGAAGGCGAATTGGCATGGCAAAGGAAGCATTCCAGAAGTTGAGTAAAGCATTAAGAAACAGGACAATTTTGCTAGAAACAAAGAGAAGAGTACTGGATTGCTATGTGATGTCGGTTCTTCAATATGGCAGTGAATGTTGAACAATATCTTCGAAGATGAAGGAAAAACTTGAAGCTGCTGAAATGTAGTTCTACAGAAGGATAATGTGGATATCAAGGACCGAGCATGTGAGCAATGATGAGGTATTGGAAAGGATGGAAATGAAAAGGAAATTAATACTGAGCATCAGGAAGAGACAGCTAAAGTTCCTGGGACATTCAATGAGGAAGGAGGGCTTGGAGAACCTGATACTAACAGGCTAGATAGAGGGTAAAAGAGACAGAGTAAAGCAGCAGATAACATATTTGAAGGACCTTATCAGGTGGATGATGGAACAAGGGTTGCATGGTGCAACAGGAGAAAGCCACCAGGGATAGGGAGATGTGGAAAGGACAGGGCACATAAAAGAAGAAGAAGAAGAAGAAGAAGAAGAAGCATTCCTAAGGGAACAATAAGAGAGTTATTTCAATAAAGAAACTGTCCAAAAGAAGTAAGTTTCAGTGATTAACTAACATTACAACTGGTCTTACCAGCTTACTGCACCAGCTTATCCCCCTTGGAGCAAATACTGAATGTGGCCATTACTTTTTTCTTTTTTTTACCTTTTGACAGCATCTTTATGGCCTCACAGGAAACTTACTTTTCAGAGCCTGTGGAACTGGATTTAACGAAACCTTTGTTGCGGAACAGTATGAGATGGCCTTTGCTAGAATTATTCCTTGAATGTAAACCTTCAAAAGAATTGGCTTAAAAATGGCCACTCACACTTATATGTTTATGTATACAAAATAAGAGATTTTCAATAAATTTAGTTTTGCGTTTTAAGATGAGGAATTAACAATACACTTTGAATTATTTGGTTCATTTGAATTATTGTTCTCATCTTGATTATTATAGATTTTATTATAGACATAATGTTTTGGCCAAGTGCCCACTAGTCATCTGCAGGTGTTCATTACTTTTTGTTTTAGATTTGAGATGAAGAATTATCAATATATTTTAATTATTTGGTTTATTCAAGCTATTGTTCCCATCTTGATTATTATAGGTTTTATCATTTTTTTCCCAATCTCACCTTTTCTTATGGAAATGATACTCAAACAGACTAACATACATAATAAAAAGTCCAAAGAAAGCAGTTGAATTCCCTTCATTTTAATATTTCATCACATTGCACTACACTTGAAGGAATTCTGAAACTAAAAATTTTCTGTTAATCTTTTGGAATGATTTGTGAGTGTTTTTTATAGTTGCCAACACTGTTTCTTTATAGATACATAATTTGGAATGAAGCTCATTTCATCTTTTTGTCTTGATAAAATCCATCACAGGACGAAACGCATAGGCAAGTTAAATACAGTTTTCCATCTTGTCTTGTTTAACCATATATATATATATATATATATATATATATATGATTAAATCAAACGAAGATCCCTGTGTGCTTCTTTAATATGTAGATCTAATAGGCTGGTTAATGAAATTTGAGTAATAAAATGACAACAAAATGACCATAACACTGATGATATATATATATATATATATATATATATATATTATTAGCATTTTGACTAAATTAAAACACAAAATAGATTTAAAAATTGCCAATTTTAATGGCATGTCCAAAAATTCCAGCTTTAAAAGCTTTCTTTATTCAACCAATAGGCAAAGAAAAAAGTTAAAAAATGTCAAAAATGGAATTTTTCTACATGCCTGTATTCTTTCTAAGGGAAAAAGAACTTTTTAGAATAACACAAAGATTTGGACATTTTTCTCATACTTTTATTTTGCAACAAATATTATTCTTAATTTTCTCATGTTGGCCTACTATATATATAGATATACATTTGGATAAAAATATGAAGAGACAGATCTAGATATATGGTGGACTTCAGGTTAAATGGAAACTCGCTGAGAAAGAAAAGCTACTTAGTAAAACCAATTTTACAATAATAGAATCAAGTTTTTAAATCAGATTGTCCTTTTTATGCAAATCCGTTTAAAATGAATAACGGCTTACAGGGACCAAAATACATGGTCTTGATATGTCCCACTTAAGTGGAATGAACATACATACACACCTACATACATACATACATATATATATATGTGTGTGTGTGTGTATGTGTGAGTGTATATATATATATATATATATATATATATATATATATATATATATCAGTTAGTTAAATGGTGTATGTGATAAACACTTGGGCAATCATGTCTCAGAAGAGACATGAGTGACTGGGCAGAAGATTTTCTTGCAGTAGATTGCCATTACTTTCTGTGGTACCCTGGTTGCCAACCAAGGCTATAGAACTTAATCTCTTCTGCTATTTAGCCTATAGCTGAAGGGAGAAGTGTTACATTAATACCTCCCCCAAGGGTATTTGCGTATATATATATATATATATATATATATATATATATATATATATAGATATGCAAATATATATATATATGATAAAATACAGTTTTAAGGTATATTATATTTATGGGTTAAAGTGATCAATATCAGGGATATAGTGTATGTAAATATAAAAGTGGACATTGAAGTCAACACCCAGTACAAACCACTATATATATACATATATATATATATATATAGTCATCCGTAGACAGATCTGTTTTGCTGTATCACAGCTCATCAGTACGGTTAGACTTCGATTGCTTTTAACCTAGGATTGAAACCTGACCGATGATTATTTTCCAGTTATTAGTCAGAGTCAAATTTGACCAGTAAACTGTCAATATGACAACATGCCCAATACATATTTAAAGAAAATTTTAAATGTATAGCTTTTAAATATTCTAATTAGGAAAATAAATCAATTATGTTACCATAGTTTCAAACTTTCAATACCATCAGTTGTTATATATTAACTGATTATCCAACAATTTTTGGGACACATGACAGGAATTTGAGAACACATAACAGGAAGCTTAAAATAAAGGTAAGAGTTAGTCTAGACTAGCAAAATAATATTGTACATGTTTTCATCTGGGTTTGTATGATCTCAAAATGTATTTTCTAATGTGTATATATCTGGACATTATTTCAGACCTTTCATTTAGCAACCTTTCTTGTTCTGGAAATGATACTATAACCAACTTTTCTTCTTGGCATAATCTGCAAACATCATCACAATTTCACGGTTTAGCTTTTCTTCATATACTCCAGATTACATAAAGATCTTTATAAATTTTTCTTTTGATTTCCACATGTAGTTGGTTAATTTGGTGCAATTTTTAAGCTTTTCTAGCTTGATTGTACCACTGCTTTTTAAAATTGCCTTCATTACATTCTACATATATTTTTCTTTGTCTATTTGTATTTTAAACTTCTTTTTTTCTTTTTCACATTAAGAGAAACATCGAACAACCTGTTAATATATAACATTTGACCATACCAAAAGTCTGAAACCATGGTAGCATAATCAAATGATATTCCTTAATTAGAATACATACATACATATATATATATATAAAGACAGAGCCAACAACCGACTACGGTTTCGCCTAACGGCTCGTCAGGGAAATTATACAAGACAATTTAAATTATAGCTTGATTAATACTAGTTTTACTTTTGGTATAGTTGTTGCTATAGTTAATATTATCATTATTATATATATATATATATATATATATATATATATATATATATGTGTGTGTGTGTGTGTGTGTGTGTGTGTGTTATCTTCTTCTTTCACCCTTAATCTTGAAGGAGTCATTTGGGTGTCAATGTGCTGAGGTGTCCACCATTAACCTCTATCTGTTGCAGATGGATGCCAATGCCATATCCTGAATAGTTTCTTGATATGCTCATCATGTGGCATGCCTTGGGTGTTTTGATCTGGTAGAGCCCAGGCCTCTACAGGGATAAATATATATTGAATACAAATCAACTAATGAAACCAAAAAGTCAAAACCATGGTAGTGTAATTGGCTGATGATTTCAAATTAAACATAAATATAATTATAATTATCATTAACAAAATAACACCGTTTAATTAGCTTTTGTGAATCCATGCTGACGGAGTTTCTAATCCTTAGTAGCCTTTTTAGTGAACTAAGTTTAATTATATTCAGATGATATTTTTATTTTTCTCTTTAATAATTGAGTTTGAATTTGAGATTGAGATTTGTTTAATGGCACATCAACACCTCTGTGGGTTATTTAATTCCAGAAAAGTGTGTTTTAAGGTATTTTATTTAATGTTTGGTTATAGTGAGAAAGTTGATTTAGTCAGATTTTAATGAAAATATTTTGTTTTTATTCCCTTCTATTTTAGAAAACTGAAAATGTCTTCTATTTTTGTATTTAAAAATGTTTTACTGAGAATTTTTTCCATTCAAAAATGTGTTATGGTAATAATCTTTTCTTCAAAAATGTATTGTTCGTAATATTTTTCCTTCAAAAATGTATATTTTTCTATAAAAGTCTATTTTTATGAATATATTTCTATAAAAGTGTATTTTTATACTTTCATAGTGGTTTGACCCCAGTTTGGGGGTTAACTATTTGCCCATAGCTGAGACCCTAACAGGTGCTACCACTTGGGGTCAGGGTGGACCTGAGAACAACAGCAATTAAGAGGTGGTTCTATGCTCCTCACAACCTACTAATCAAAGGTTTTGCTGCCAGATGCAGTTTACCATCATGCTCAGGACCTTTAATAATTGATCCTAATTTGCCTTTTTATTGCTTGGGTGGGTTATATAAAGTTGAAATATATATTTGGGGATTGTCTTTTTCTGTGAGTAAATATTAAATGAATTCCTTTTTTGGTGATAACAATGATTTTTTCAGATTCAAGTTCAACTATTTTACCCATAGCTGGGAGGAGAACATGGATTCATACCTTTCCTAAGTGTATTGCAGGTATGTGAATGTAATGAATCCAACTGGAATTTCAACCTGGCTCTCCAATTCTTTGTTATCCTTTGCAGCATCCACACATGTTTTTTTTCTTTAAGTATCTCAATATTAAGGTTAAATATTAATGAAATGGCAATTGTTTCTCTTTGAGATTTCTTGTTTGGTTAAGTTTTAGTGCTACATTGATAATAACTCTGTGGTTATTCATCAATAGTAAAATGCAATGGTTCAGAACAGTAGAAATCTAGATATATAAAAATGGATATATCTGTGTGTGTGTGCGTGTGTGTTTGTGTGTCTCCATTCTAACAAAACCTACTCCTCCGAAACCCTTGGTCCAATTTCAACCAAAATTGCATCACTTGTCGACCATGACATGAACCTTTGATGTACGCAAACATTTTTTGAATCGATTAACAGGTACAGCAGAAATCACTGAAATGCTTAGAATTTATGAACTGTTTTCCTCCAAGACACCTTATGGAAATTCAACCAAAATCGAGTAACTTGTAGATCAAGGTCCGAACCTTTGATGTATACAAAACTTTTGAATTTTTTACGCAGGGTTTGTCAAAAATCAATGACAAATGTAATTTTGGGAGGTCTTTTGCACACTTTTATATATTTCAAACTCAGCCAAAATTAAGTAACTGGTAGTTCAAGGTCTGATGCCTTGATATGCAAACAAAAATTTTAATGGACACAAAGGGTGCAGTAAAAATTAATGGAAAATGTTAATTTTTGCAGTTGTTTATTTCTCTGAAACGCTTAGTTGTATTCCAACAAAAATCAGTTATTTTTTTGTAATTTCTACCTTACATGCCATAACAATTTCACGTTTTCTACAAGATACCAACCCCACCGATGTTGCAGGGACAATGTATCCACTTCTGCGTCACAATGTCATCGCATCACATTACAGGATCCCGTAAAGCGCGCCCGAAAGTTCTTCCAATTGTACATACATCATTCCCATTTATTGGCAAAAATGACCAGGCATGAATCCCGTTTTACAAATACAACAAAAACCAATACTTACTTTGCATTTTTTAAAATTACGTGTCATGGCAACCTCATTTGAATAAGCATTACCATTTAAACATAACCACTAAAACCCACTGAGCAAGGCATGGGCTATACAGCTAGTAGTTAACATAATACAATAATAATAATACATAATACATAATACATAATACATAATACATAATATGCGTAATTCATATATGAAAAATAATCATTTATATGTATATATATATCTTTTTAAATCATTTCACTCCAAGCAATGCAATAAAGCCACTAGGTTATTGAGTGTGAGAGAATGAGAAAAAAACACTATTAAGAAGAAAGAACAATAAAAGAACATGAATTAAAGAGACAGAAGATAATGATTAACACTGAATTTAAATTTTTGAAGATCAAATTTGACTGGGAAGCATAACACTGGAAGAGAGTTCCACAACAGAGGAGTTATGATAGAAAGGTAGTTAGCATAGAACTTAGTTACAGCTATTTCAACAGTAAAATGATTGAGGTGTTGCCACCAATACATGTGTGTGAGAGCATATATATATATATATATATATATATATATATATATATATAATAATAATAATAATAAAACCGACTCTGTACGTATTCTAATCTTAAAATGTTACAGAAGTAATTTTTAAAGACCACGAATAACCAGCAGAATCTAACTCCGTTATTGTCCTCGGCTATAGAGCTTTGGACAAAGAGGGGAAAAAAAAGAAAACTGCGTAGGACCGACAATACATACGGTTCTTCACAGTAAAGAAAAAAACCCTCGAACGGAACGAACCACCAGGAAAGAAAAGTGCTCGATACTAAACTAACCAAAAAGTGTTAACAAAAAGGCAGTTACGCAGAGCAAAAACACACGTGTATATATATATATATATATATATATATATATATATATATATGTGCGTATGTTTGTTTGTGTGTTTATTCAAACATGTTTCATTGAATATTATAGACATATCATTATTTACTGACCCTTTTTAGTTGCCTGATTAGTTTCTTGATTTTGAAATGAAATTCATGAAGGAAGACGCTGTAGTTTTTTAATCCAAGTACATTCGACCTTTATTAAGATTTTTAGATAGGTCCATTTGTTCTCCCAATATGTCTTACAGGTGCTGGGGACATTATTTCAAATACATTTCCAGACCTGCTAGAGGATATACTCTTGCTAATATGAAGACACATGTTGTTCATACCTATTTTAGTCATATTGTTTGTGATGCATTGGCTGATATCTATCAGGAAAAATGGATCGGTAGGGGAGGACTGGTTTCCTGATCTGCAGGCTCCCCAACCTCAATCCTTTGGATTTTAACTATGGGATGACCTAAAACAATTGGTTCATGCAGCATACACACACACACACACACATATATATATATATATATTTTTTTTTTTTTTCTAAACATATACTGTTAAATATAAGAGACAATGAATGTTTATTATGTTTAATCATGAGCCGTTCTAAATGTCATATTTTGGCTTTAATTTCAGTTGAAAATAAAGACAAAAATTCTCCAACATTTGCATAATTTTTATTAATTTGGTTCTAAGCTTTCGGCTCACATAAGCCATCTTCTGAGTTATTTTTGGTAACTATTGCCATTGCCTAGCGGAGTTTTATGTCAACACAAAATAAAATCATCGGTGATGGTGGATGTTACTGTATTACCATCTTAATAACCTCTCTGAAGATGGCTCATGTGAACCAAAAGCTTAGAACCGAATTAATAAAAATTTATCCAAATATTGAAGAATTTTTGTCTTTATTTTCAACTGAAATTAAAGCCAAAATACAACATTTAGAATGGCTCATGATTAAACATAATAAGCATTCATTGTCTTTTATATTTAACAGTATATGTTTAGAAAATTATTTGCTGCCTCGATACACTAAATATGTATATATATAGTGATAAAAATAATAATTTTATTACAACTGGTCAACTAGCATCTTGTGTTTTAATATTTGGCATGGCGCCAAATATTAAAACACAAAATGCTAGTTGACTGGTTTCATCCCCACTCATCAGAGCTGTAATGGGAAAATATTATGATAGACTATATACATATATCATGGGTGACATGAATGAAAGGTAGGGGAGAAAAAAAGGTGAGATGAGATAACGCTAGCAAAAGAAATTTTTTTTTCTTTCCTACATTTCATTCATATCACCCATGATATATGTATATAGTCTATCATAATATGTATATAGTTTATCATAATATGTATATAGTTTATCATAATATGTATATAGTTTATCATAATATTTCCCTGTTACAGTTCTGATGAGTCGACTTGCATTTTGCGTTTTAATATTTAAATTAAAATTATTGTTTTTACCATCATATTAAAATTTTGTCCCACCAAAAAAATATATATATATTATCCCATATTCAGTGGTGATTCTGCAGGAGGACCAGAAGAGGCTCAGCACCCCCGAATTTTAACTGACACCCCCCAACGTTTATAACCTCCAAAAACTTATGAAACTGATCAGTTTTTGATTTTAATAAGATTTGATCTTCAGCACTTTTCCCTCTGTGTTTTTCTTTTTCATTTAACTTTTTAAGGACACATACAGGGACCAGTTGGAAAGAAAGAAAAACAAGCAAAACAAAACAACCAGAGAGATAGAAACAGACATGTTGTTTGGGAGAGAAAGAGATTTAATAGTCATGTTTTCATATCTGAAGAAAGACATTTATTAGAAATACTGTCCCTAACTTGATATGTAGATACTTTGTATATATGATAGTGGTTTAGTCCCACCAAAAATAAATATATATATATATATATATATA
>JBBBDQ010030483.1:0-20000 GCA_037127315.1 Ascarosepion bandense
GTTATTTTATTATCCAATACCTTCATGTTTGAAGACGTTACTATCATTTGTTGTATGACAAAGTAAAATTTTTCCAGGAAATCATAATTATCCTTCCGTGGAAATTCCACGGGTTCTGCTAGTAATAATATTAGTAGTAGTAGTAGTAGTAGTAGTAGTTGTTGTTGTTGTTGTTGGTGGTGGTGGTGGTGGTGGTAGTGGTGGTGATGATGTTGATGATGATGATGATGATGATGAGTCCAAAACAGATCATGTGATAAATATTCAGAAAACAATTGGCCATCTTGAAACTGGTTGCACAGTGTTAACACCGATTGAGTATACAACGAAGTATTACAGAATGATCCTATATCTGCACTGAAAATTATGCAACTTTTACAGGAAGGTATCTTTAAAGATCTTCAAAAAAACTATAAAAATACAAACGTCTTGAAGTGGAAACCTAAAAAACGGAACACATTGAGGACATTAATAATTCCAGTTGTAGTTGGAGCTCTCAGATTGATTGGAAAAATGTTTCCATAGACTAGAAGGTTCCGACAGACTAAAAAAATTCCTAGTAGCTCATGCCTTAAAAAATATTTTACTCACAAGTACAGCTCACACATTACGAAGTGCTTTATCTATGTAAAATGTACGAGGGTCATTCAATAAATAAGGTGTACTTTTTGGTATAAGGACTTCTAATACAGATAGAAGCTTGCTTTATTTTTCTTTCTTTTTTTTTTTCAATGTAGCCTCCCAGCATTGTCACACACTTTTCCCATCTGTACACAAGCTTCTGTATTCCCTCAGTGTAAAATTCTTTGGACTGATGTCTCAGCCAACCGCTCTCAGCACTTTTGACTTCATTGTCACTTTCAAACTTCTTTAAACAATTTGGCCCACTTGTAGACATTTTTTGGTTGAAACATGTGACACCATACACATTTGACATTCTCCTATGAATTTCAAATGGTTTGCAACCTTCAACAACCAAAAACTTGATAACTGACCTCTGTTCAATCCTGGAGCATGCTTCTTGGTCGGCCATCTTTGTTAATCTCCAAAACTCTCAAAGTTTTTTTTCAACTGGCAAAAAGAATTAAATCTCTTTGAAAAAGAAGTAAAGGGAAAAAAAAGAAAGTAAGCTTTTATCTGTATTAGAAGTCTTTATACCAAAAAATTCACCTTATTTATTGAGTGACCCTCGTATGTGATTGTATGTTTTTTTGATTTTTGTTTTTACTAAAAATGGTCAGTGGAAGATTTTATGAAGTCATTTCTGACCTTAAGTCTCTGGTTGGGATCTAGAAGGAAATGTGTATGCAACAAAAACCTAAGGAAATAATAATAATTATAAGATTACTCCATTACTGTATTTGAGTTTTCTTAAAGTTTTAGCTCTTTTTACCTAATCTATCTTGCTGGTTAATCTTAGAGCTTGCAAATTTCAAACTCTTATGTACTCCCACCGGACACTAAAAGATTGGACACCATCCACTAATATCACATAGTTTCTCTGTGCCTTTTCTGTAAATAATTTCTTGCTAATTGTTCTGATGACTTTTCCTCTGATATCCTAACTTTATGAATTTAAGTGCAGTACTAGATTGGCAGATAGGTCTTATCATTTTGAAGTTAAAATGGCTAGATGTAACTGTAATAATTTTTGAATCCCTTACACTGTCCTCAGATTAACACCCAAACATTCTGAAAATGTTCATATTAGAGTTTCCAGGGCAAATGCCAATCAGTACAGCATGGTGTTTCCAAATTAATGGCAGAGTTGTGTTATGGTGCTCTTTTTCTCACAGTCAGTGCCCAGCTGACCCTACTATACTGTGCAGTTGACAAAATCAAAAACAAACAACATACATATATGCAAAATTAAAAATATAAAATGGGGACAAATTACCCATTGTATCCTCTGTGTGTGTGTGTCTGTATGTGTATATATATATATATATATATATATATTTTTTTTTTTTTTTTTTTTTTTTTTTTTTTCATTTATAAACAAGTAATTTCGCTACCTTGGTTTCCACCATGAGTGGTTTCTTCAGGTGATTTTTAATAACAATTTTTAATACAAATGTGTACTGGTCTCACTCTATTAGGACCAAAAACTAAGTATTAAACAATGAATATATATATAGTAAAATAGTGGCTGGTTGAACCAGCAGATGATAGACAAAAAAAAGTGCTTAATGCACAACCAAAACAAATGACCTAAATATGCAGAGCTAACAATATGTCAAAAAACACACCACTTACTTGCTACCTAGGTTTCGACTGCACTGGAGACCAAAGTAGCAAAGTAGCAGCCTGTATACCAAGATGCTCACTTATAAACAGGATAAACAGGACACCAATCAAAGGGGAGGTGAGCCTCTTTATGCCCACACTTGACAAAAGACAGCGGGGAACCTCTCCACACTTTCGGCCAGAACTTCCACAAAAGGGGAGAGAAACACACACTAACCCCCTCAGCTAGGTTTGTATAGTCTCAAAATATACTTTCATGCCTATGCCTCGTCATGATCTCAGATAAATTTTTCTGGTCTTGGTATGTGACAATAGCCAGTTTTTTTTATCCTGGTACAACCCGCAAACCTTGTCACCAACACTATACAGCTGGACCTTTTTAAGTATATTCCATTTCACATGAGGGGTTCTATTATTCTTTTCCTTTAACTCCCACTTGTGGCTGGTGAGTCTGGTACAGTTCCTGGGTCTATCTAACCTGAATGAAGACTTAAGTTTATACCATTTCTGTTTAAAACTGCTTTCTGTGCATCCAACATAGACTATTTTCTTCTCATTAGAATTTTCCACCTCAGCTTTATGCACCACGCCTTCAATTTTACAAGCACCACAAGCGGCACAAGCGCCACCTAGTAAACAATTGCCTTTGTCTCTGCAGTTACATGAGTCACCACCATTTTCATTCTGTGTGTTACCCTTGCAGTTTTTGGCGTTTTGATTTTTTACAGCTTTTTTCAAGTTACTGGTGCAGCTGTAACTTATTTTCACTGAATTTTTGTTGATGGTCTTTTGCAATTTAGAGGACTTGGGGAACTGTTTTTTCAATATTTTAAAAAATAGTGGTAACTCATGTAACTGCAGGGACAAGGGCAATTGTCTGCCAGGTGGCACTTTGGTCGGTGTTTCATTTATTGTGTATATAAGTGAGCGTCTTGGCATGCAAGCTACTACTTTACCTGAAGAGACCAGCATGGTTGAAACCTAGGTAGCAAGTAAGTGGGTTGGGTTCTGTTGTTTGACATTATATATATGTTTATATATATTTTGTAATGGTTGTTACAATGGTTTATAAATTCATATTATCACTATACAAAAACATAAAAAGACATGAGAAAGGATATTCAGAAGTTTCAAGGTTGCAGTTCTTACAATAGTGCAGAAAATCGATAATATATATATATATATATATATATATATATATAAAAGGCAAGATGTTTGTGTGTGTATCTGTTTATCTGCCTGTATGTCTGTATTTTTTCATCCCTTTTATTTTAGTTTTTACTTCGGGTTTGGCTCTAAGTAGGTATAATTGTAGTTCTTAGTGTCAGCCATGATACCATTTACTCAGATGACTTATTTAGCCTTCAAAATTCAGTTTATGACAAAAAACTTATTTGATATCGATACCAGGAAATCAAAATTTGACTTACATCCATTCATTTTTCTTTCAGTCTACAATTTCACCTTAACTGGAAACAACTATTGCTTTTTAGTCTTTCATGCCAATGTCCAAAGAGTCTGAGCTCCAGGACCATGGATTAGTTTTAAATCTTTCATTACACCCGAGCAACGCCGGGTTATACTGCTAGTTAAAATATATATATTTTGAAGACAACCTCATAATTATCATCGAATGAAGTCTAAGCCTTCCTCTAAGTTTACATATAATTGAAAGGTGATTGCTTACAGAGTTGGCATTTTGATATGTTTTTCACTCTAAAACTACATCAATTGGAGTAGATAGATCTATCTATCGCCCGGTTCACACTCCACCCATGTCTATTGAACAGGTTAAGAGGCTCATCCCTTGTTCCCTGTTTAGGATGTGGTTTCCGGCTTTATCTTTTCCAATCTTTTCACTATTACGTAGCCACCTGCACATCAGTGGCGTTACCGCCTTGCTCGGGGTGATACGATTAAAAAAAAAAAAAAATTCCTGAATCTCTTGTTGATAGTTATATAGTCAATCTGTTTTTTGTTTCTCCGTCTGAACTTCTCCATATATATATATATTCATCTTGGGTGTTCTTGAAGCCAGGTGTTGGCTTTTAGCTACTCATTCACATACACCACTGAACCCATTTTCCTTGACATTCATTAAGGGTTTTTAATATAATGTTTTTTATCGTGCAATACAAATTTGTACAACTGTGCTTTAAGTAGAGATGGTAATACGTATGATTTGTATAGGTTGATACAAATCTGTATCACTCTCAAGCAGTATTTTAAGTGAAGATGATAAGTTTGCAAAAATGTATTCAATCAATATAGCAATGTAAGAATTTCAAATGCAAAAAAATCAATAACTAATTATAATGATAACTCAATTGTTAAGATTTTGGGTAATTGTCCATCTGAATGTTTGGTTTAATGGCTGTCAGTGTTGTTGACACATCTGCAAATTTAAAAATGTCTATTTGTTTACTGCTCTCAATCAGTAAATGACTTCATTAAATTAATTAATGACTTCTTGTCACATAGATCTGAACGAGTTCATGTCAGAATCATATGTATACTTCAACGGGGAATCATGTTCCTCTTCTTTTTTCTTTACGTTTTCACTAATGTTTTAGATCAGATCAGTCTTAAACATGCTACTGGTAAAGCATAATCCAGCACATCCTGCCCCATAGATGGGCTTTTGGTGCTAAACCAGCTCCCTGGGTAGCATTGCTGTTACATACTTTCATCTGAGTTTAGAAAATAAATTTTGGGTCCATACAATGATGCATGAAAGTAAAGACAATATTATTTTGCTAGTTTTGACTAATTCCTCCTCCATATATTTTAAACTTCCTGTTGTTTTTTTTGTTTTTTTTAATCATCTCACCCCAAGCAAGGCATTCCACTGCCACTATTGCACATGGGGCTACATAGGGGAAGGTAAAGAGAAGGAGTGGTTAGACATAGGGAATGTCAGGAGGAAGGTGACAGATGAGTAAGGATACTGAGGATGAGGGTTGGGTAGATGGGAAGAGTATTTGATAGAATGGGAGAAGGTTAGTGTGTTAGGAGGTGTCTATTGACCTTACATTTAAACTCCTGGAGATTGTAGCCGTCGGGGAAGCAATCGTGTGGAAGAGAATTCCACAGTCGGGAAGTGCGAGGAAAGAAACTGTTGGAGTAGAAGTTACGGTTGCATTTTATCGGTTTCACTGTAAAAGGGTGGGATCTAGTTGCTAATCTAGTATCTCATTCAAATTCGTATTTAGGGGCCACCAGTGATCTAAGTTCATCAGAGCAGAAGCCGTGAAAGTATTTATAGAAGAGACACAGGGAAGCCACGTTGCGCCGGTGGGAGAGAGACTGCAGGCTGTCTGCTAAGTCGGTATCTATCACATTACAGACCCTCCTCTGAACCTTATTGAGAAGCCCGAGGAGAATAGCAGGGGCACCCGACCAGATATGGCAGTAGTACTCAATGCACGGGCAGATGGTAGATTTATAAGATTTGTGTGTTTAAGATAAAGTTTTAGAAAATTAGTTAATCTATAACAACTGATTATACTGAAAGTTTGAAACTATGGCAGTATAACTGGCTGATTTTCTTAATTTTAATATAACTAAATAAAAAAAATTTATTTTAAATCCTATATCTTTTTATTCCCTTTAAAAACAATTATACCTTTTTAAGTAATAGGCCTTTTTCTGATACTTCAACGTTTTTGGTAAGTTAGGTTTTTGAATATGTCCAGCGTCTGTAATATATAAAAAATTTTTTTCTTTCTTTTCTTTTCTCCCTCCCTTCCTTTATCTCTCTTACCTCCCACCTTTTTCCGTTTTGCTTAACCTAATATCATTTCAACACGCCGTCTGTTCCTTTTACGTTACAATTCTCTTTCCTTTTTTGCGAACCCAGATGATGCCAATTTTTCTTTTCTTGTTTATTTTATTTTATTTTATTTTATTTCATCTTTTTCTTTTTCTTTTTCTTTCTTTTTTTAATTTCTTTGCAAATCTATTTAAAAAGGAAAAATTGACGGATTTTTCTCCAGTTTCTGAAAGGATTTTTTTGTACACAGAAAACAAAATACTAACAGAAAAATATTTAAACACACACACAAATAATATACATATATGCACACATATAAACACAAACGCAAACAAGAACATGCATACATACAAATACACACACACATAAATAAATACAAACAAATACCTTTTAGACAGCAATTGCTTGACAAACAATGTCATATACCAAACCACTGTAAAATCAGCAGATAATGAAAAAAAATATGCAATGGAGTAACTTAGTGACCCTGAAAATTATGCATGCAAAACATCCTTTACAAATAAACATATATGGTAGAATAAAAATAAAACACAATCCCACTAAAAATATCATGGAAAATGATACAAACAGCATCAACCTACAACAATAAATCAAAAAAATGTAAACTCATTCTGAAAGAGAAAATAGCTTCTGTAGGCAGCGTTATCTATGCCTGGTACAAGGCCACTTCCAAACAAAGCCAATAATCTCCGCATTTACAGATATCATCAGGTTGTTGAAAAAAAATAAGTTGAATTTTGTGTGCTGAACATTGACATAAATGTGTAAGAAGAAGAATGTTTAATGAGAAATGGATGTAATTGATTTGCAAATTGAAATGTATATTTTTAAAATGTCCTGCAGAAATTAAGAATTCATGGTTGATAGTTGATAGCAGTAGCATGTAAAGTCTTATGTTCCTCTCCTTTGTTTTTGGTAGGTTGGCGAAAGGGTAAGAAAGAAGGTGAAACAAAAAAAAATTGTACTTAGAGTGTCCTGTTGTTGTTGTTGTTGTTGTTTTCTTTGGTGGCGTAGAGTGAAAATGAAGAAGTAGAATGAATATGTGATGCACATTTATGTCCAGGCTGGCTTCTTGAAATTTCTTTTGTTACATTGCCACAAGGTTCATCAGCTAACTGCTCCCATGCTGGACTGATTTTGACTGGTCAAGAGATGATGTTTAAGTAGTGAATTTTTCATGTGACTGGCTCCAGCGGGCTTTTTCTTCTTTAGGTGTGAAAAATTTGACTGACGTCATATATCAATTTTCGATTTCCTATCCAATCAGGATCCAGAATTTTACTTTTCACATTGACTTGTGAAGTTTGCTTTGGTCTGAGTTTTTCCCAAAATGCTTTTAGTCATTTGGATCCGATTTTCCAGGTGTGCACTTTTACTTTGTGTGTTTTAGTTAACTGTTGGATAATATAAGGTTTGTATCCTATACTACTACTATTTTACCTGACCAACACAAATTGCTGAATGAATGATCAGAATTTATAGCACCTTACAGCACCTGGTATTCCCAAGCAGTCACACATCTAAGTACTGACCAGGCTCAACGTTGCTTAACTTCGGTGATCAAGCTGTAATCGTATAGTGATGGATGTGCATTGTGGTGCAGTGGATATTGGCTTGGAAAGAGAAATCGGTGAGCTGAGTTCGAATTCCAGTTGAATACTCTGCATTCACTTAAGCACTGGTGCCCTTGGGAAAGGTATTAATCTGTCCCTTCCTTCCAGTTATGGGTTAAATAACAAGGGTAGGACTTGGGGACTCTGCCCTTAAAAACAGATCCCAATGAATCTTGATATTCGAAAAGAAAAATGTATTACTAGACACAAAAACTTATATAAACAACAATAAATTGTTGAAAAAGAAAAAGAAAAAGGTATTACCAGCAATAAATAAATAAAGTTTAGTTGGCATTAAATGACCCGCCGAGGTTGATTTGCCATAAAAACAAAACAACCAAACATAACAGTTCAGTGCTGTTTTGTTTCTAACGAAATATTTTTCTAAGTTTCTATTTTTTTAAGACTCTTTTTAAAATTAACTAAAATATTTACATTATAATTTAAACGCGAACAAAATTGTTCAAGAATTAGATTAAATCTTTATTGTAAAATATCTTTATATGTTACATTTTACTGAAGATTATTGTTAAATAAGCAAACAAATTAATTAAATAAACAAATTAACAAACTATAAATTCACATATAAACACAAGTAAACATAGTAATAACAGACAACAACAAATAATAATAAAGTAATCAATAATAAATAATGAATAAAAATTTAACAAACAAAATAGCAAAATAGCTACGTAACAACACATAATTATTTCTACAAAATATGACCTAGTATAATGTGAAACACCACCATTACTGCCAATCTAATAATCATCAAAATAATGCAATAGACTTTACTACCCATAATGCACCACTGACCAGCAGAGGTAAATAGTCCAGTGAAAACACAACACATTTTTTTTTCTCTTTTAATTGTATCACCCCAAGCAAGACGGTAACACCACTGATGTGCAGGGGGCTACGTAATAGTGAAAAAATTGGAAAAGAGAAAGCCAGAAACCACATCCTAAACAGGGATCAAGGGACGAGCCTCTTAACCTGTTCAATAGACGTGAGTGGAGTGTGAACCGGGCGATAGATAGATCTATCTACTCCAATTGAAAAAAAACAAAGTGGGAAGATTGGAAAAGAGAAAGCCGGAAACCACATCCTAAACAGGGAACAAAGGATGAGCCTCTTAACTTGTTCAATAGACGTGGGTGGAGTGTGAACTGGGCGATAGATAGATCTATCTACTCCAATTGAGAAAAAAAAAAAAACAAAGTGAGAAGATTGGAAGAGAGAAAGCCAGAAACCACATCCTAAACAGGGAAAAAGGGATGAGCCTCTTAACCTGTTCAATAGACGTGGGTGGAGTGTGAACCGGGCGATAGATAGATCTATCTACTCCAATTGAAAAAAAAAAGAAAGAAACCAAAGTGAGAAGATTGGAAAAGAGAAAGCCGGAAACCACATCCTAAACAGGGAACAAGGGATGAGCCTCTTAACCTGTTCAATCTTTCTTTCTTTATCCTTCCTTTTCTTAGAACCGGACAAGACTAGCATTTAACTTACAACTCAGTTTAAAAGTAGGGTTTTCCAAAAGTCTAAAAATAGAGATTGCTTTCTGTCTACTTTTTTTCCAATCCCACCCCTTCGTTTTTTCTGTGATGTATATTTTTTTGAACTTCCGCCGGTAATATATCTCACTTTATTTTGAAATAAAGTTGCCGATGAGACGTGAAATTTCTCTTTGCGATTTCATGTAGAAATGGGTATACAACTGATTTGAACATCAAAATTTATTTATTTTATAAGTGACTTTGTAATTTAAATTTTAATTACATCGAGCTCTCCACCTTGATCATTTTTTAATATTAATGTAATTAATATTAATTAGGATCGGTTCTTTGGGATTTACCTCCCTGTTTTACCTTTTGGATTAAAGTTTTATATTTTAAAAAAAAAAATAATATATATATATATATATATATATATATACACATTATTTAATATATATATATATATATATATTCTTAATTTTTAAACAAGTTTTTATCCAATCTAGGTTTCCACCAACTGGCTTCTTCAAACGATTAGCAGTAACTGGTTTTACCGTTTTCCTTAAGGAATCTTACGTAACGGTAATTTCTTTGAACGCTCAAGTAACTGGGAATTTTCCAACGCGCAATCCTCAAAATTGCATGAAATTACGTTTTCATCCATGGTTGTTCAAAAGAAGAGGGTGGAGTGTAAAACCGGGTGATAGTGGGTACTATCTACTCCAAAAAAAAAAAAAAAAAGATTAAGTTTTAACTTAGTTAAGTGGAAACGAAATTTAAACGCCAAAATCAATAGCAAAATAGTACTAATGCCAGTAATTAAGAATTGCGTTCATGCATAAACCAGGCTGTCACCAATAAGTGTTGATCTTAATGTCCATTTATATGTTGCTAAGAAGGTCTGTTCTTTGTGTATCCTGCACATATATAAATCTACTATCCGCCCATGCATTGAATACTGCTGTCATATCTGGTTGGGTGCTCCTGCTATCCACCTAGGTGTCCTTGACAAAATCCAACGGAGAATCTGTAATGTGATCAATCCCGACTTGGCAGCTCAGATACAGTCACTTTCTCACCAGCGCAATGTGACTATGTGGCTTCCTTGTGTCTCATCTACAAATACTTTCATGGCTTCTGCTTCAATGAACTTAGCTCACTGGTGCTCACTATAAATGAATTTTCTCGACTTAAAAGATTAGCAACTAGGTCCCACCCTTTTACTGTGAAACCAATAAAATGTAAACACAAATTCTACTCCATCAGCTTCTTTTCTCGCACTCCTGCCTGTGGAATTCTCTTCCATTTACTAGCTTTCTCAACAGCTACAATCTCCAAGAATTTAAATGTAAAGTCAATAACCATCTCCTATTTCACTTAACCATCATCCTCTCTCTCATGCTCCTTTCTCTGTCCACTCCACTCTCATCAGTATTTGCATCCTTTTCTTACCCACTTCCTGACACCCTCTATAACTTGTCACTCTTTCTCATAACTTTCCTTCTATGTAACACCCTGCAAAACAGTGGCAGTAAAATGCCTTGCTTGGGGCAATATGTTATAAAAAAGATATATATATATATATATATATATATATATATATATATATCCAGTTGAATTCTTTGCATTCACTTATGCACAAATACCCTTGAGAAAAGTATTAATCCATCTCTTCTCCCTCTAGCTATGGGTTAAACAACAGGGCAGATTGAGTTCTATAGTCTTGGTTGGCAACCAGTCTACTGCAGAAAGTAATGACAACCTACCGCAGAAAAATCTTCTGTCCAGTCAATCATATCTCTTTCAAGACATGATCGCGCAAGCATGTGTTGCATATGGTACTTAACTGGTTGATATATATATATTAAAATAAATAAAGTAGACAAGATGAAAACTATATTTTTCCAACCTACATGTCTTTATCAAGGCAAATGTAAAGATTTATTTTGTTGCATATCTTTGTATACAAAAGCAAAGATATATATATATATATATATATATATATATATATAGTCATCTGCAGACATTTCTGTCTTGCTGTATCACAGCTCATCAGTATGGTTAGACATCTGACTGCTTTTAGTCAGGATTGAAACTCAACCGAATTGACATCAGTTGGCAATTCTACCTCTGGGCTATTGGTGCTCGGTAAAAGAAGGCAGACTTTTAGCATGTGGTATACCATGTAAACATACGCCAGTGGCTGAGAGTGTTCTAATTCATGACTGAATGAACTATGTATATATATATATATGTATGTATATATTTTAAATCCAAAAAGGATGAGCAAATAGGTAAAATCTTAAAACCTGATTCTATTAATATTAATTTTATTAATATTAAAATAAATAGTATTATCTATTTACTGAGCCAAAAAATAAGTCAAAATGTTTCGAAATTTGATTTCATTGAAATGGACATTCAACAAATTAGTCATCCACATACAAGCCCGTTTTGCTGTATCACAGCTCATCAGTGTGGCTAGACATATCCACTTACTTCTGGCTGGGATCGAAACTCGACTGATTTTGTGTCAGTCAGAGTCTCTACTCCCTAAGCCATCGGCGCATGGCATCAGAGAAGGGAAATTTTAACGTCTTGTATATAAGCAGTGTATACAGATGCCAGTCACCGAGAGAACTCAATTCATTTCTGAAGAGTCACGCATTATAGCCAAAGTGGGAACTGTTTATAAAATTTTCTTGTCCAGAGAGCCCAATCGTAATGAGAGCATATGCAGGTTTCATTAAAAATGACAGACAAGGTGTGATGATTAAGTTTTTTATGTAATTTTTCATCTGATCCTATGTTCTTATTTTCTTTTTTAGGGGAGCAACAGTTATATTTTTTATTTTCTTATTCGCCGGGTTAGGTTTTTGTGAATCCCATTCATGTAGAATCCTTTGTTGAATAAAGACGGAAGCTGAAGATGGCTAGCCTGAAATAGGCCTATATTTCCAAATTACCATGAAATAATGCGTCTGTCTTATTTTTCTTATATTTGCTCTATATGTATTTATATGCATATATGTTTAGAGCTCTCGTAGAGAGTTATCCTACCATTATATGTAAAGGATACTCCTTTGGATTCTTCTATGTCCACAGGGCATGTTAATATATATATATATATATATATATATATATATATATATATAAGAAAAATTAAGGCAGACACGTTATTTCATGGTAAATCGGAAGTATAGGCATATTTCAGGTGAACCATCATCAGCTTTTGTCTTTATTTTACAAAGGCTTTTACACAAATCTGTAAAGGATTCATGTAAAACTTTTCAATTTACCATGAAATAACGTGTCTGCCTTAATTTATATTTATATACATATATATTTAGAGCTCTCTTAGAGAGTTATGCTACCACTGTATGTACAGGATACTCCTTTGGATTCTTCTATACCCACACTGCATGCTGATATATATATATCATGAATGACTCGGCAGACGATTTTTCTGTAGTATATTTCCATTTCTTTGTCTGATATAACTAGTTGTCAACCAAGGCTTTAGGACCCAGTCTATCCTACTATTCAACCCATAACTGAGGAGTAAATAGATTGACTCATACCTTTCCAAAGATTATTTGCTCATAAGTGAATGGAATTAACCAGACTGAAATACAAACTTGACTGTCTGAATTTCCATTACCAAGTCATTGCACTGTAATGAACATTTTAATCTTAGTTTGTCCAAAAAAGAAAAAGTACCATAATGTAGTCAACAACATCTTGTCTAACATATTGGCAACAACCCAGTTCTTGATAATGACTAAGATGGTCAAATGTATCTGACAAAAAAACAGAAAAACATTAGCTTTGAATGTCGGTTAGTTGATTTTGTTTAACAGCATATCAACTTCTATGAGTTATTTAATGCCAAAATCTAAATATTTTGATTGGTTTGGTTAGTTGATTTTATTTAGTGGTATATGGGTTATTTAATGCTGAAATCTAAATATTTTGATTGGTTTGGATGGTTGATTTTGTTTAGCGGCATATCAACCTCTATGGGTGATTTAATGTCAAAATCTAAATATTTTGATTGGTTTGCTTGGTTGGTTTTGTTTAGTGGCATATCAACCTCTATGGGTTATTTAATGCTGAAATCTAAATATTTTGATTGGTTTGGTTGGTTGATTTTGTTTAGCGGCATATCAACATCTATGGGTTATTTAATGCCAAAATCTAAATATTTTGATTGGTTTGGTTGGTTGATTTTGTTTAGCGGCATATCAACATCTATGGGTTATTTCATGCTGAAATCTAAATATTTTTAATGCAGCTTTAGAGCTTCAATTTAATATATTTTGAATGCAATTGTATAACATCAAAAATATATTGTTGGCAATTTTACTATAAATATGTATTGTTGGTAATTTTACAATGAAAATGTATTGTTGGTAATTTTACTATGAAAATGTATTGTTGGTAATTTTACGATGAAAATGTATTGTTGGTAATTTTACTATAAATATGTATTGTTGGTAATTTTACTATGAAAATGTATTGTTGGTAATTTTACTATAAAAATGTATTGTTGGTAATTTTGCTATAAAAATGTATTGTTGGTAATTTTACTAAGAAAATGTATTGTTAATTTTACTATGAATATGTATTGTTAGTAATTTTACTATGATAATTTATTTTGATACTCTCGTAGTGTTTTGGTTTGTCTGGGTTTCACCATTTTTCCATAGCTTAACAAGTGATGTCTTTGATTTTCTTTCTTTTTTTGTTGTTGATATTAAATGAGTGGGAGAATCAATGAATACAGGGTGAAAAAAAGTGAGGGAGTGAGAAAATGCATGTCTCCTGGACGTGGCATCCAGTAGAAGAGTAGTAGGCAGAATACAACACAAGGCCATTTTACTGTTGGATCTCAAGCCCTTAAGCTTGGCCAAAAATATCCCATAGACCCTGTACAAGGCAGGTTCAGATGCAGCTGAACTTTTTGGCATAGCCTCATCTGGATTCCTTCTGCTTGAAAGCAGTGAGTCAGACAGCAACCAACACGATCTGAGGCTGAAACTGGATGTTCTTGCAATTTATTGACCTCCCCACAGAGGCTGAACGTGGCACAAGTTCATTTTTATAGTGAAATATCTAAGCCCTTAAGCACAGTAGACCCTGTATAAGTCTGGGTTGGGCTGCTCTCGATTTTCCCCAGACAAGACTCTATCCTTCAGCAGAGCCTCATCTGGTTCTGTACTGCCCGAAGGCAGTGAGTCAGACAGTGACCAACACAGTCTGAACTTGAGACTGGTTGGGCTCTGTATTTGTCTACCTCCCCACAAAAGCAGAATGTGGCACAAGGCAATTTTACTGTGGGGTTTCTGAGCCAAATTTTTTTTTTATTGTGGTGTCTTGTGACCAAAAACTATCCATAGACCTTACACAAGACAGAATCAGGGCTGCTGTCAACCTTCCCAGACGAGGATCCACCCTTTTGCAGAGCCTCGTCTGGGTTCCTTCTGCCCAAAGACAGGGAGGAAGACATTTACCAAACCTAGTTAGACTCTGGCAAGAAAGTGAAGATTCATGTATTTATGCGTTCTTGAAAGGTAGAGTTGTATCAACTTCTAGATTTTTCTCTAAACCCTAATTTGTCAATAAATGAGAAATTGTATTGTCTCAAATTTGTTTCCAAAGACATCTGCAAACGGTAAATATTGGTAAGCCAAGTGTCTCAGGAAAAAGCTTTGTTTATTGGTGAATGAATAAATGTATATGCTTTTTCAATTGGCTCGTGAAAAGGTGAAAGTGTGTGTAAGCTCGGAATTTTTTGTGTAATTAGATTTTACAAATCCAACAAATATTCTATCAACAAAAACATTACTTTAAATCTGATAAAGACCTTCTAGAAAATGAAATGCATTCCACAGAATTTTTCACTTTGTCATTCATTTGTTATAATTATATATATATATATATATATATATATATATATGGAAATGTTGTGTGAAAAAGAGGAAAGATTTGATCAAACAGATGATGCACTTCAGCAAATTTAAGTCTTCATCAGATTGAAAGCAAAAAAGATAAAAGTATGTGTGTGTGTATTCGAGGATGTTTAAAAATAAAGTGAAATTTATTACATTTTTACCCAAAACTGACATTTCCTTAGTTCAAGTTGAAAAATTCTAAATCATCTCAGCTTTTTCCAAATTGAAGTTTTGTACAGTCCTTTCAGAAATTAATCTAAAAGTAGAATCCTTCAAAATAGGTTGGAAGCAATATAATTGTTTGTGTTTCAATCATACACCTTTCTGTATCGATTATTAATTTAAATTCGATATTTTCTTGAACTAAGAAATATATTAACATTTTTGAAAGTCATTTTTTTTCATTTTTTCCAAGGGAAACGTTATAATGCATTTGATCAAATCTGCTATCTCTTTTCATGCAGCATTTCCAATGTATTAAATTTTCAAAATTTGTCAGGCATTTAATATCTAATTTAGATTAACACGCAAGCATAGTTAAAATACATTTATACAAAATATGTTTTACTATAAATCACTCAATAAATAATTAGATGCAAGTACAAAATATGGCGTCGGCAAGGGAAGCTACTCTCAAAAAATCTTTAGCAATTATTTCCCTTGAACTAATATCTTCGAAAAGCGAATAGATATTTTTTCTTTGACTATAATTGTCTTTTAGTATTTAAAGCATTTTTAAATTTATTTTCATGATTAAATATAAGAATTTTTAAAAATATTGTCAACATTAATGTATTTTGTATAATTTAATTATTCTGTTAGTTCTACTGAAAAAGATATTTTTTAACCGGAATTTCACTTTTTGAACTTCGACTTTGTACCACATTAGAGGTGATTTTCTAAGCGCAGGCACAAGGTCGAAAGTATGGGACACCCAGTGAGGATCGAACTCACTACTCAATTGAAATGATTCTAGCGAGACAAGCTTGCTAGCCATTGCACCACGTCGAGGTAGAGTCGGTGTATAGTCACTCAAACAAAAGAAAACACTTAGTTCCTGTTTTTTTTAAATATTTTCTTCATTTTTTCATTGATAATCTTCTTGACTCATTCTTATCATTCTCTTTATTATTGATACTTTTTAATAAAAGAATTTCAGTTGTTTTATATTTGACAACTGTTTATAAATAATAAAAATAATTAAAGTCAATTCTTAACCTTCTAGGGCCATTCGTATCATATTTGATACAGTATGAAAACAAGCCTTGAAAGAAATATTTTCCTGAAAAATTTTTTAAGAGAAATATTTTATAAATTTCAAATGAAAGCAGTATCGACTGCTCAGTCAATGAATACCAAATGTTTCCTTATAGGGAAATACCAAATGTTTCCTTATAGGGAAATACTGTATCAAATATGATACAAATGGCCCTAGAGGGTTAATTATTTATTTATCTTTTTTAGTTGTTGTTCTCATAATAAATGTTACCATAAGTGTTGTACAGAGATTATATCAGACACAGAAACTAGATTTTGCAGATTTGAATCGGCCCACAACAAAGAAAAAGGTGATAAAGGTGTTTAAATATAAACATATAAGATAGTTTTAATTCCTGTGTTTTTCACATTTAAATTCTTCTTAGTGTCAAACTTCTTGCAGTCCTTGTTTGTTAAGATGAAAAGAAATGTTATTCCTTTGCATGTATGTGTGAGAAAGAAGAGACAAAATTAAAAGTGAGAAAGAAAATGTAAGTATTGCATAGCTTTGTGAGGGAGATAAGCGAATAGGTAAGGGATATATTTTAAGCCTGGTGTTGAATACTGAGCATCAGGAAGAGACAACTGAAGTTCCTGGGACATGCAATGAAGAAAGAGGGCTTAGAGAACCTGATACTAACAAGCCAAATAGAGATAAAAAGAGACAGAGGAAATATCAGATAACATATTTGAAGGACCTAATCAGGTGGATGATGGAACGGGGTATACAGGAGAAGAGCCACCAGGGATAGGGAAATGTGGATAGCCATGATTGCCTATGTCCTGTAAGGACAGGGCACTTAAAAGAAGAAGAAGAAGAAGAAAAAGAAGAAGTTGTGAACTGTTGCCGGATGTTGCTGTCTGTCTCTTCTTCTTTTGGTTTGTCTTGAAACTTTGCTTTGCTTTGAAGGGATCACAAAACATGTTTTTTTTGGTAGGAATGTGACCTGTTGGTTGAATATTTATTTTCAAAGGATTAATTTATTAAGTAGAAGGATGCACAATCAGCCAACAACAGGAATTGTTGGTAGGAATTTTTTTTTTTTTTTTAATCATATCACCCCAAGCAAGGCATTCCACTGCCACTATAGCTCAGGGGGTTATATAGGGCGATAGACGAGTTAGGATCTACATAGGGTGAGAGTTGGAGAGAATGGGTGTGAGTTAGTGTGTTAGGAGGTGTTTATTGACCTTACATTTAAACTCCTGGGGGTTATAGTGGTTGGGGAAGCAAGCATGCGGAAGGGAATTGACCTGTTGGTTGAATATTTATTTTCAAAGGATTAATTTATTAAGTAGAAGGATGCACAATCAGCCAACAACAGAAACGATTTTTTTTTTCATTTAATGATTGATAGTCTTGGTGTTTATTTCCATTTTTCTTCACAATAGAATTGGCAATTCAAGTTCAAATTCCAGTTTAATCTACTACTTTCTGGCTTGCATAAATGTCCTTGACAAAGACGGGCATCCATCTTTTTCCAGGTGCTGTAAGCGTTTAGTGACAGATGTGCATGCTGACGGCCATATCACATTGAATACACCGGTTCTCGCTCAATAACCGAAATTAAGCAACATTGAGCCTGGTCAGTACTTAGATGGGTGACCGCTTGAAAATACCAGGTGCTATAAGCGTTTAGTGATGGATGTGCGTTGTGGTGCAGTGGATATCAGAAAGAGAAATTGGTAAGCCGAGTTCGAATTCCAGTTGAATACACTGCATTCACTTAAGCACTGGTACCCTTGGGAAAGGTATTAATCCATCCCTTCCCTCCAGTTATGGGTTAAATAACAGGGTAGGACTTGGGGACCCCACCCTTAAAAACAAATCCCAATGGATTGTGATTCTCGAAAAGAAAAAAGTATTACAAGACTTATATAAAAAAAAACAATAATAAATTGTTGAAAGGAAAAGGTATTACCGACAATAAATAAATAAAATTTAATTGGCAATAAATGACCCGCTGAAGTTGATATGCCATAAAAAAAAGAAAAAAAACATGAATTTTAGTTTATGCACAATTTTGATCCCCTTATTTGAAAATTGAAAAAAAATGCCAAAGAAAGTAAACAGACAGACTTTGCTGGTTCAAACTTGTTTGGATGAAGACTTGATGCCTAAATATGTGTTGTATCCTTTAAAGAGGTTACAGACAGACAAGGTAGTACTCGAGTGAAAGAACAGCAACACATGTGTAGATGAAAGAAGTGAGGTTTATTTAAAGAGTATACACTACGGCAAAACTGGCAGGCTAGTAATTGGTAAAGCAAGTCACAGGTATCTCCTGTGCTCACTATATATGGCCACTAATATAGACAGTCCACATAGGCAATAGGGAGTGTGAGACCTTCCATTACAACAATATGGAAATGAAACAAATATATCCGATCCATAGCTGCATCTACTTCTAGGAAAATTGGGTCTCTGTGTTGGGCCAAAACGCTTTTCTTATCAGAATCCATCTTGGACATTTCTAAATCTACCATTCATCTGTGCATTGAATACTGTTGCCATATTTGGTTGGGTGATCCTGCCATACATCTCGAGGTTCTTGACAAAATCCAAAGAATGATCTGCAATGTTATCAGTCCTGACCTGGCATCTCGACTTCCATCACTTCCTCACTGATGTTGGTTGGTTGGTTGTTTTGTTTTTATGGCAAATCAACCTTGGGGGATCATTTATTGCCAACTAAATTTTTATTTATTTATTCCTGATAATACCTTTTTCTTTCAACAATTTATTGTTGTTTATATAAGTTTTTGTGTCTAGTAATACATTTTTCTTTTTGAGTATCAAGATTCATAGGGATTTGTTTTTAAGGGCAGGATTCCAAAGTCCTACCCTTGTTATTTAACCTATAACTGGAGGGAAGGGATGGATTAATACCTTTCTCAAGGGTACCAGTGCTTAAGTCAATGCAGTGTATTCAACTGGAATTTGAACTCAGCTCACCGATTTCTCTTTCCGAGCCGATATCCACCTCACCACAATGCACATCAATGTCACTATATGCTTACAGCCCCTGGTATTCCCAAGCAGTCACCCATCTAAGTACTGACCAGGCTCAATGTTGCTTAACTTCGGTGATCGAGCGAGAACCGGTGTATTCAACGTGATAGGCCGTAAGCCCTCCTCACTGATGTAACATGGCTTTCATTTGTTTCTTCTACAAATATTTTCCTGGCAACTGCTCTAATGAGGTTTTTTTCTTGTTTCGGTGTCCCATTCACATGAATTTAAGCATGCTACTAGATTGGCATTTAGGTCCCAGACATTTAACATTGAAATAGTTAAATGTAACTTCTACTTTTACTCAAAGAGTTACTTTTCTTGCACTTCCTGCATGTTGAACTCCCGTCTGCTTCATCATCATCATCATTCTGCGGCCTCGGCCAAGATTCAAAATCTTGTCAGTAGCTGAATACTTGATGCTTCACTAGAGCTACCAATGGTGATTTTATCGTGACACCATCACCTGATGGGTTGCCTACCACGGCTTAAGAGAGGCCCATTCACCCTCATTGAGAGAAGGATATCCCGCGCCAGTTTCCCAACCTGGTATTTTTTACAACCTTGCGATAAAAAAAAGATATTATACATAAAGTACTGCTTGTAGAAAACAGTAATTTTTGA
>JBBBDQ010030491.1:0-15000 GCA_037127315.1 Ascarosepion bandense
ATAATAATAATAATAATAATAACTTTATTTATTTAGGATATATGTGATCTTTCTTTTGGTCTGTTTTATTTAATTCATTTTTTAATTTTTTCTCATGAACTATTTCTGACCCTAAGTCTCTGGTTGGGATCCGGAAGGAAATGTGTATATTGCAGAGAGCAAGGATATTATGATAAATAATAACAAAAACAGATAAAGACCACAAACTTTCACCATGGCAATAACGACATCATCTTGGCGATTAGCAAGAGATAAATATTAAAATGAGAATAACTTCAAGGAACTTGACTGCTCATTTTTTTTGGATAATAAATATTAAATTCATATTATAAATAATATTTATTGGGGGAAAGGAAAAATAGCTCATTCTGAAAATGTAATGACGTAAAGAAATCTAAGGGAGGTAAGTCAGTATTTGGCATGTGAAACGTACAAAAAGTTATTAATTAAAAAAAGGGGAAAATAATCCAGAAAAATTTATCCGCATCGGATCGAACCCAAAATCTAATCAGTTCGAATCAGGAGGCCAATCATCCCTGAAAATTTCCTCCGTATGCATTTAGCGGGACTTGAGATATCTTGAGCAAGTATAGACAGACACCCAAACAAGCAAATTGACAAACACGAATGAAAACAATGTGGAGGTAATGATAATAATTATAGTTTTATATGCGGATGTGCGTTGTGGTGCAGTGGATATCGCCTCGGAACGAGAAATCGGAGAGCCGAGTTCTAATTCCATTTGAATTCTTTGCATTCCTTTACGCGCAAATACCCCTGGGAAGGTATTAATCCGTCTCTTTCCCCCCAGTAATGGGTTACATAATAGGACAGATTGGGTTTTATAGCCTTGGTTGGCAACCAGTCTACCGCAGAATGCAATGGCAACCTACTGCGGGATAATCTTCTGCCCAGTCAGTCATGTCTCTTTCGAGACATGATCGCCCAAGCGTGTTTCACGTATGGCACTTAACTGACTGACCGATAGTTTTATATATATATATATATATATATATATAATGCGTGTGAGCTCTGTTTTTTATTTTACTTTATCCTATTTTTATTTTTTATTTTTGTCATAAACCCATTCCTGGCCATTGGTTTCTGGTTGGGACCCGGATGAAAATGTGTATTCAACAAAAATCAAGGGAAATAATAATAATAATAATAATAATAATAATAATAATAATAACAGTACGCATTTTCCTATTTAGAAAATTCCAATGTACTGGCCCGTCAAAAGTATTAATTTCAATGGTCGATCAAAAAAGAAAGCAAAAAGATTTTTTTCTGAACTGAAGGTTTTTGACGTATGCGAAGACCTGAGAAGAGGAAGTTTAAATGCACTTGTCAGACGTAAGATGTCGCTTGACTAAACAGATCTATTGATCAGTGGGTCTGTCCATTAGTCTTCCTGGTCGACTGTCATGATTTGAGATCAGTTACCGTGTTGTCTGTGTGGGTTCTCGGCTCTTCTGTTTATCTATCTTCATTGATATTTGCTAAACAAAACATGCACGATTTAAAAAAAGAATGAACTCTCGCGTCCGAACGGGAATAGAGACAGGAAAACGAGAACATCCCAACCTGAAAAGTCGGGGATTTGGAAGCAATAAGGATTGAGAGGTGTCGGGAAATGGTAAGACAAACATGAAGACGTTGGTGAGGTGAAAAAACAGCAGAAAACGAGTGAAAAACAGGAACTAAAAAATAAAAGAAAGAGAGAAAGGAATTGTCTCCCTTAAAGCAACAACCAAATGCCAATCAAGTAACGAGAGGGTCAATACGGCGGATGAGTTCCACAGTGATTAGTTTAAATTATTTGCTAAAAGTTCTTTAGACACTCTCTCTATCTTTCGCCAAAGATTATTCGACAAAATAACAGCATGTTTTCTAAGGATTTTCCTTTAATTAATTATAGGATCTCTTTTATGTTGATAGATACTATTTTTCTGTCTTTATTCATATCGCCCTTTTATAGATATCAGTCAGTTAATTGTCATATGTGATACACGCTTGGATGATCATGTCTCTTTCAAGTCATGACTGAGTAAACACAAGATTTTTTCCGCAGTAAGTTGCAATTTCTTTCTTTAGTTGACTGGTTGCCAACCAAGACAATAGAACTAAATCTGTTCTGCTATTTATTCCATAGCTAGAGGGAGGAAAGATATGTTAATACCTTATCCAGTGGTATTTGGGCGTAAGTGAATGCAGCGAATTCAACTGGAATTCAAACTCGGCTCTCCGATTTCTCAATCAAAGCCGATATCTATTACACCACAACGCACAGATATACTCGATCTGAAATATTTACACACAAACAAAAGCAAACAAACAACTGTTGATTTGAATAAAATCCATATTCTGAACGCCTCACTGTGGGATATAAATAGTGGAGCAAGTCACTTAGAGTATTACTATTTTAATGTTCCGTACTGGGAAGTGCGTTGTGATGCAGTGGATATCGGCTCAGAACGAGAAATCGGGGAGCCGAGTTCGAATTCCAGTTGAATTCATTGCATTCACTTACTCGCAAATACCCTTGGGAAAGGTATTAATCCGTCTCTTCCTCCCAGTTATGGGTTAAATAGCAGGACAGATTGGGTTCTATAGCTTTGGCTGGCAACCGGTCTACCCTAGAAATCAATGGCAACCTACTGCGGGATAATCTTCTGCCCAGTCAGCTCTTTCGAAACATGATTGCCCAAGCGTGTTTCACGTATGGCACTTAACTAACTGACTGGGAAGTGTTCTAATAAAAGACGGAAAATGCGACACACAAATCCGAAGACGAATTAGCATGGCAAAGGACGCGTTCCAGAAGCTGAGTAAAATATTAAGAGACAGGAAACTTTCACTAGAAACGAAGAAGAGAGTACTGGATTGCTATGGGATGTCAGTTCTTCAATATGGCAGTGAATGCTGGACAATATCATCAAAGATGAAGGCAAAACTTAAAAGGTGGCTCTACAGAAGGATGTTGCGGATATTATGGATCGAGCATGTGAGGTTTTGGAAAAGATGGAAACGAAAAGGAAATTAATACTGAGCATCAGGAAGAGATAAAGTTCCTGGGACATGCAATAAGGAAGGAGGGCTTGGAGAATCTGATAATAACAGGCCGGATAGAGAGAAAAAGAGACAGAGGAAAGCAGTAGATGACATATTTGAAGGGCCTGAGCAAGTGGATGACAGAATTGGGGTTGCGTGGTGTTACAGGAAAACGTGTGCTAAGAGCCACCAGGGATAGGGAGACGTGAAAAGTCATAATTGCCTACGTCCTGAAAGGACAAGGCACATAGAAGAAGAAGAAATCTCACACGGTCTCCGCACAATTGAAAAACTTGTTAAGGGCACCTTCTATTTTCTCAGTCGTTAGTTAGTTATCCCTGTCACTATTAGTGATGTTCTTTTTCTTCGTGCACTACATTAATGGCCTTTTACCAGACTAAAATAATCTCAGTAAATATAATTGTGTAAGAATCGCTGTATCTGTGTTAATGTCGTACAAATGTGTTTTCTCGAATACAAGAAGCTTGACCTCTTTATGTTAAGGTCTCAATATTTACCGTACCTCCATAGCCTCAAAAGATTCCTTTACTACCTTCTAATATTACGTACATACCACACACCTCATTCAGTAACACACTAACTTGAATGGCACTTGAGCCTTATATTGTGTGAAAGCTATTAAAAACAAGTTTAAAAACATTTTTAATTGTTTCTTTTCAGTTTTTCATGTTCGATTAATATTAATTTAGGCCTATCAACCTCAGACCATTTCTGCTGCAGTAATTACATTTTATAAGTCGAAACAAATGCCAAAAGAGAGAAATATCTTTTTATCTATCTTAGATAATTCATATCTATCTATCGTTTGTGCACCTCGGCGTGGTTAGCAAACCTGTCTTGCTAGAACATATTACAACTGAGAAGCAACGGATAACATATCTGAGGGGCCTGAGCAGGTGGATGAAAGAACTGGGGTTGCGTGGTGTAATAGGAGAAAGGGAACAGGGAAACGCGGAAAGGACAAGGCAGAAAGAAGAAGAAGAAGAAGAAGAAGAAAAAGAAGAAGAAGAAGAAGAAGAAGAAGAAGAAGAAGAAGTGAGTTCGATCCTCACAGTGTACTCCATAGATTCGGCCTTGTGCCAAATCTAAGCGGCGCTTAGAAAATCAACTATCTAGCGTATATTTCTCTCTCTCTCTCTCTCTTTCACTTTCTTTCAATATATATATGTGCACATTTTTTTAAATAATTTAAGTGTATTTATTGATGTCTACTGGCCTGAATAATTGAGAAATCATGTTAGGAAAATACGTGTACTCCGGCAGGATTCGAACCTGCGTCCTTTTAGGAAACTGTCAATAGATCTGATGATGAACTTGCAGTTAGACAAAGCAAAAATTTATAGGCATCATTTCGGGCTTTTGTATTTCCTTTAGTTTTTTTTTTGTTTTGTTCTGGAAACAACATAACAGCTAACTTTTCCTCCTGGAACAATCTGCATACGTTGCCACCGTTGTATGGTTTGGCTATTTTTATTATACTCGAAATTATATCAGAGTATTTTCCATTTTTAAATTTTAATTTCGACGCGTGGCTAGCCAGTTTCGTACAATTTTTGAGGTTATCCAGTTTATATATACATATTATATATATATACATATATATATATATATATATATATATAACTCTCTCATTGGTTGAATTCAGTGACTTGATATGTGAGTTCAATACCTGGCTACAGCAGTGGTGAACAAAAACTGAGACAGTTGAGTTAAATAGAGATAACTGATACTAAAATATTTGAAAGAGGCATGACTCATGAAACGGGTTAAAAACTCAATAATAATATCGAATTATTAAATTCTAAAGTAAGGTTTAATTAATTAGTAAGGTTAATAACCATAATAAGAGTAGAGTTAATAATCATAATGAGAGTAAAGTTAATAACCATAACCATAATTAGAGTAAGGTTAACAAACATAACCATAATTAGAGTAAGTTTAATAGCCATAATTAGAGTGAGGTAAATAACCATAATTAGAGTAAGGTTAATAACCATAATTAGAGTGAGGTTAATAGTAATAATTAGAGTGAGGTTAATAAACAGAACCATAATTAGAGTAAGGTTAATAGCCATAATTAGAGTGAGGTTAATAACCATAACTATAATTAGAGTAAGGTTAATAACCATAATTAGAGTAAGGTTAATAACCATAAGCATAATTAAAGTAAGGTTAATAGCCATAATTAGAGTAAGGTTAATAACTATAACCATAATTAGAGTAAGGTTAATAGCTATAATTAGAGTAAGGTTAATAACTATAATTAGAGTAATGTCAATAACCATAAGCATAATTAGAGTAAGGTTAATAGCCATAATTAGAGTAAGGTTAATAACCAGAACTATAATTAGAGTAGGGTTAATAACCATAATTAGAGTAAGTTTAATAACCATAACCATAATCAGAGTAAGGTGAATAGCCATAAATAGAGTAAGGTTAATAACCATAATTAGAGTAAGGTTAACAACCATAACCATAATTAGAGTAAGGTTAATAGCCATAATTAGAGTAAGGTTAATAACCATAAGCATAATTAGAGTAAGGTTAATAACCATTATTAGAGTAAGGTTAATAGCCATAATTAGAATAAGGTTAATAACCATAATTAGAGTAAGACTAATAGCCATAATTAGAGTAAGGTTAATAACCATAACCATAATTAGAGTAAGGTTAATAACCATAAGCATAATTAGTGTAAAGTTAATAGCCATAATTAGAGTATGGTTAATAACCATAATTAGAGTAAGTTTAATAACCATAACCATAATTAGAGTAATGTTAATAGCCATAATTAGAGTAAGGTTAATAACCATAATTAGAGTAAGGTTAATAACCATAACCATAATTAGAGTAAGGTTAATAACCATAATTAGAGTAAGGTTAATAACCATAACCATAATTAGAGTAAGGTTAATAACTATAATTAGAGTAAGGTCAATAACCATAACCATAATTAGACGAATCATATATTGACTAGATATAAGAATAGAAATTTGAAATTAAAAATTTTATAAAAAAAACGTTTTCCAAACTATGATCTAATTAAAAATTAAAAATTAAAAATTTAATAGAAAAAACATATTCCCTAAAGCCAAAGTTAAGATTAAATATGCAAATTTACATTAAATAAAAATAAAAAAATATCCACGCCAACTACTATCGGCTCTTCTAAGACATCCATAAGAATATAGTCTAGTCACTAAATAATTAAAACTTACAACTGTCTAAAAATCAAAGACTCTTATTATTCAACCACTTAAGAAACACCCTCTCCAAAGATTCCAACGGCCATAGACTTATTCCCCTATCACTAACCCTCACCAACACCTTGAACAAAACTAAATAAATATAAAGGGAAAGGATTTCCAGTACTTTACATACCGTCTGATGAGACATTGAAGTTTCAATGTCGAAACGAGCGTATCTTCGTAGCGGATATATATAGAATATATATTTTAGAATATATATAGAATATATATTTTAGAACATGTACATGTTCTAAAATATAATTTTTATATATATATATATATATATATATATATATATATATTTTAGATATTCTACAATTTCATAGGTAATACGTATTTCGCAGCAAAACCTGCTGCTCATCAGACCCAAATGGTACAACAGTTAATATTCCAAATCATCCAGAAAAAAATCATGTACAGACCTTCACGATCCCATATCGAGAATAGACATTGGTAACGGTAATATTCAAAAAATATTTCCTCGCTCATTCAAAAAAAAACAAAAAAAAAAACAAAGAAAGAAAGAAAAAGACAAATATAGACAAAATTATAAACGGAAAAAGAGAAAGAAAAAGAAAAGAAAAAGAAAGGAAAAATAAGAGTATAAGAAGAAATAAAGTTAAAGCGTCTGTTGCAATTCATCTGCTTTCTTAGAAAAACATGACATGACATGGAAATTTAACATTAAATTTAGTTTTAATGATAATGAGGTGTATCTACGGTATAAACATAAACGGTAAAAAAATATATGGAACCACTACATTGAATCCATAGCTAAATCCACTGCTAGGAAGGTTGGGTCACTGTCTCGAGCCAGGATGTTTTTCCTGCCTGAATCCATCCTGCATATATACAAATCAACCATTCGTCCGTGCATGGAGTACTGCTGCCATATATGGTCAGGCACCCCTCCTGTTCATCTCAGTGTTCTTGACAGGCTCCAAAAGAGAATCAGTAATGTGATAGGTAGCGACTTGGTGGCTCGACTCCTGCTACTTCCCCACCGACAGGATGTGGCTTCCCTTTGTCTGTTCCATAAATATTTTCATGGTTTCTGCTCTAACTAACTTAAGTCACTGATGCCTCTAAATTGATTTTCGACATCAAGCGATGCGAGGGTGCCATTTTTTGGTGTAGCAGATCTAGGAATTTGAAGGAATTTATGGGTTGACTTAATACTATAACTGGTAGAAAGGTAAGGTGTGATAGTATCATAAAGGAATTTTGATAATTGATATACAGGTGTTGGAAACTAAGTAATTATGGGTGTAAAGGAGTATGCAGGTTTATGTATTTTCACATGGCCGTATAAGTATCCAGGTTGATAATCACCAATCGTTTTGCTGATTTTCATGGATCCTTCAACAGAATTGTTGGATATTATGAGTCTATTAACGTAAGTTTTAAGAATTTCAGTCAGGTTTCTATTTATTTTTTAAAATTTGGATCTTTCATCGATAAAACGCTGCAATTTTATAAGGTAATTTGATTTATCCAAAACTAGCAGTATAGACCGGCGTTGCTCGGGTGTAATGAAAGCTTTAAAACTAATCCATGGTCCTGGAGACTCTTTGGATGTTGGCATGAAAGACTAAAAAGCAATAGTTGTTTCCAGTTAAAGCGAAACCGTAGACTGAAAGAAAAATGAATGGATGTAAGTCAAATTCTGATTTCTTGGTATAGATATCAAATACGTTTTTTTCGTCGTAAACTGAATTTTGAAGGCTAAATAATTCCTCTGAGTAAATGGTATCATGGCTAAGACTAAGAACTACAATTATACCTATTTAGAGCCAAATCCGAAGCAAAAACTAAAATAAAAGGGCTGAAAAATACAGACATACAGGTTAATAAACAGACATACACACAAATATCTTGCCTTTTATATATATATATATATATATATATATATATATATATATATATATATATATATTATCGATTTTCTGCACTATTGTAAGAACTGCAACCTTGAAACTTCTGAATATCGTTTCTTATGTCTTTGTCTATGAGTGTATCAAATTTGATTAAAATTGGACCACTCCTTCTATAACCCAATTTTTTCGGTTATCGATTTTTGATATTTATCAAGGGTATCTTGACACAAAACCTAGCTAAGAACACTAGCAGATGCTTATAGTACAATTTTCAAGAAAATCTGTTCAGCAGTTTCGGAGTCTGTAGGTAACGGACACCTTCCCCCCCCCCCCCCCCCACACACAGTTCCATTTATAAATAAGTTTATATAAAAATTCAAAACAGCCAACCTCATTATCAATAATAATTATTCACCTGCAAAATCTAAACTGCAGAGAACCAGTGTGATTTGCAAATTTATATGTCCTTTGAAGGATTGTGTTTCTCAACTATCCAAATCCGTTAGCAATTACATTGGTTATACCACCATGAAATTGACGAGAATATTGACATTGCACCTTTCCCACAGCGATTCTATCCGATCTCATTTAAACACACATCGAAATCACCCAGAACCTATCCGTGATATCCTCGTTGATAATACATACATAATAACATCATCCACATGCAAAAGAAGATTAAAAATATTGGAGGCATTATTAATAAAAAAGAGAAACCCTTCACTTAATAACATCAGTTAGAAACACGGTACCAATGGGCTTACCGTGTTCGGAAGTTAACATACACAAGACTCTATATGTATAAAGTTTACACAGGTTTATTTAGAAGAAAAACAAAATTAATTCTTGATAGTGGCTAAAAGTATAGCCGAAAGTGCTCGAAAGTAGAAAAACTTTGGACAATTCTTATATAATTTGAGTTCGGAATAAAAAAAATTATACAAACACATGAAAAATTATATAAAAAACTTAATGATAATACCTTGTCAGTCATTTTTAATGAAACCTGTATAGAAGAGAGATTATTGCCCAAATACACAATATATATATATATATATATATATATATATATATATATATATATATTGTATCACTAAATTATTATTATCTAAAAAAAATTGTGGTTCTACAGAAGGTTACTGAGGATACCGTGGACCAAGCACATGAGCAACGACGAGGTGTTGGAAAAGATGCAAACGATAAGAAAATTTATACTTAACAGTAGGAAGAGATAGATGAGATTCCTTGGACACGTAATGAGAAAGGAAGGTTTGAAGAATCTAATACTCACGGGACAGAGAGAGGGAAAGAGAGACAGGGGAAAGTAGCGCGAGGCATGTTTGATAGGCCTGAGCAAATGGCTGACGGATCGGGGTTTGGGAGAGAAAAGAAAAGGAAAAATATTAAGAGCAACAAGGGACAGAGCCAAGTGGAAGTCCATGGTCTCCTACATTCCGAAGGGACAAGGCAAAAAGAAGAAACTGCGCAGAACCATGATTGCGTACGTTTTGAAGAGACGTGAGTTTAAAAAAAAAATATTTGAAAGATACATTTCCAAATTAGAAATTTATTATTTGAGAATTATTAGAATAATTGGTGGATGTTTCGGTCGTTTAACGGTGTCACCTCTTCAGTATATAAAAGTATCTTGTATAAATCCTGACTATTTTTCTTTCCAAATAATTGCTGTTTCAATATATTGTTGCTCCTAAGCTCAATGAGAATGGGTCTAATGAAACAATGTCGAGTTATCTTACTATATGAGTATAAACTGGGATAACAAACAACGTTTGCATCAAATCATTAAATACGATGAAAAATGGATATTTTTAAAAACAATTAGACTATAGACCAGTGGTTAGATGCAAGTGAATCAGCAAAGCAAAACTGAAAATCTCCATTTCACCCTAAAAAGTTAATGGTTATTGCATAGTGGTCTTTGAAAGGAATCTTTCATTATTTATTCACGCCTCAAGGAAAAACATAATGACATCAGCTTCATATTGTGGAGTACATATATACATATATAGAGAGAGCAATATTCAACCTGGTTTGAATACAATCAATTTTAATATTTCCAATAACGTACTCAAATGCCTGTAATCAGATCAGGGACCACAACGCCACTATTTTGTCACTGTCTTCGGCCATCCGCCATGGTAGGGATGGACTTATATTTTCAATTTAATTCTCTTTATTGGTAATAGCTTAAATGTTCTATGTTTACTGTGTGTTAATATTTACTCTTTGATAATGGCTTATGTGAGCCGAAAGCTTAGACCCGATAAAAAAAAAATCAACAATTTCTGTGATTTTTTGTTGTCTTTCAACGATATCACCATCAAATATATCAGACGGTATGATCGGATCCTACACAAAATTAATAGACAGAACTTGTCTATATTATTCAATGAAACCTGCATTAATATATATATATATATATATATATATGTGTGTGTGTGTGTGTGTGTGTGTGTGTGTGTGTGTGTGTGTGTGTGTGTGTGTGTGTGTGCACATATGAAAACTCCTTTTATATATAACTAGCATCATAGCCCGGCGTTACCCGTGCAACCCAGAACATTTTAGTGGTAGAAGATGCCACTTTTTATTTTACATATTTTGTTTTTATCTGAAAAACAACTTTTAAAAAAATATTTTTTTTGTTTCAAAATTATGGGGAAACATATTCACATTTTTTGGTGACCAAATTAATTTTCAAAAAGTCGGAATAAAAATTAAATATAAAAGCTTACTTTTTTTTATATAAAAAATTATTTTAGTCGCGTTTAACACGTGTGATTTGATTTCTGTGACGTAAAACGTCGGAATAAAAATTAAATATAAAGATTCATTTAAAAAAAAAATATTTCTGTCGCGTTTGACACGTGTGATTTAATCTCTGTGACGTAATTCAGCAACCATCTTAGATCTTAGATGTTTTACGGAGCAAATGTATACTAACGTGTCCATTTGCCAAAAAGTGCGAAAGGGAAAATTGTTGAACTTAAACTCAAAGATTATGTGTCGACCTGGCTTCCCTGTAGATATGTGTCCCTAAAAAGTTTGAATGGCGTAGATTAAACAATGTAGGCGTGCATAGGGAACAGTCACACACAGACTCACAGATTGCCTTTTACATATATAGATAAATATCTGCAGGTTACGACGGATGAATTGTATAAAAATGAAAATAACACTGACATCTTATTCTAATACATATATTTACCAAAACTGCACAAAATTATCTTGAAATACTAAAGAGTACAGTAAATTTATTCAATAAAATTGCAATCTCCTGCAACTTTATTGGACGAGCTTCTTGTTTATGTTGGTGAATGTGCCATAATCCTTGCCTTCAGTTCATCTTTAAAGTTTAATGAGTTTTGTTGGTCTCTCGCTCAACTCAACTGCGCTCGACGCATGATAATCAAGGGGTTGCAGTCTTGAGAGTCAGATGGCTAACAGTAAGGGGTCATAGATAACTAGGTTCTCCTGCTGGAGAGACATTGCGCCAAATCCTGTTGTTAGACATAGGGTCTTCCAGCAGCCACCCTCTTGACCCAGGGCAGCACTATATCAAGGCACTTGATGTAGGCTTCTGTGTTGAGTCTGAGGCCTTGTGGGAAGATAACGGGAGGCATAACGTCAACATTACTTTCTCTCTTCAAACACCATGATTTTGACTGAATATATATATATATATATATATATATATATATATATATATATATATAGCTCAAAGGTAGAATCGCCGACTGACGCCAATTCGGTCGGGTTTCGATCATGAGTAAAAAGCAATCGGATGTCCAACCGTACTGATAAGCTGTGATACAGCGAAACAGATCTGTCTGCGGATTATATATATATATATATATATATATATATATATATATATATATATATATTAATCATATCGCCCCTAGCAAGCAAGTTGACTGCCACTGGTGTGCATAGGAGAAATGTTACATAGGAGGAAAGTTATGGAAAAGAGTGACAGGTTATAGGGGGTGTCAGGAAATGGGTAAAAGATAAGAATACTGATGAGAGCGGAGAGGATAAAGAAAGGAGCACGAGAGAGAATGCAAGCTCATGAGATAGGAGATGACTACTGACTTGACGTTTAAATTCTTGGAGATTTTAGCTGTCGGGGAAGCAAGTAAATGGAAGGAAATTCCACAGGCGGGAAGTGCGAGAAAAGAAGCTGATGGAGTAGAATCTACGTTTTACATTTTATTGGCTTCACAGTAAAATGGTAGAACCTAGTTGCTAATCTTGTGGCTCGAGTAAATTCATATATAGGGGGCATCAGTGAGCTAAGTTTATCGGAGCAAAAGCCGTGAAATTATTTGTAGAAAGGAAACAGGAAAAGCCACATTACGCCGATGAGAATGTTTGTATCTGAGATGCCAAGTCGGAATCGATCATATTACAGGTATTTTGTTGGATTTTGTCAGGGACCCCTAGGTAGATAGCAGAAGCACCCGATCAAATATGGCAACAGTATTCAATGCACGGGCGGATGTTAGATTTATATACGTGCAAGATGGTTACAGACGGGAAAACTTCCTGGCCTTACACAGAGAACCGGCCTTCTTAGTAGCGGATTTAGCTATAGATTCTATGTAGTCATTTTACTTGAGGTCTGTTGAGAGAGTTAACCCGAAGAGGCTCAGTAGTTTGACTTCAGGTAGACTAACCTGATCCATGTTAATTGCCGGGGCGGGGGGTGTAGGAGCGATTGTCTATGATAGTAGCTTTGTTTTGGAAGCATTAAAATTCACGAGCTATTTCTTACCCCAGTCCACCTCGGATGAGAGGTCCTTTTCAAGCTCGGTAGCGAGGTTTGCTTTGTCAGCCTCTGCAGAATTTTGACGAAAGTAAACCGTAGTGACGTCAGCGTATATGCCTACTTATTAAATCGAGTAGATCATTAATGTAGATCAGGTAAAGCGTAGGACCTAAAATAGAGCCTTGAGGAACACCCGCTTTCGTGTGATAGTATTGGGAGTCATGTCCATTCAATACTACCTTCATGGTGCGATTTGCAAGGAATGACTGGATTAGGTCAAACAGTTGCCCAGTTATACTATAGCCCCGCAGCTTGCGTAGTAAGCCAGCATGACAGACTGTCAAACGCTTTGGAGATATCTAGGGCAACAGTTCGGGTTTTTTGTTGAGAGCATGGTGTATATATTCAGTGATGATCATCATCATATCAGCAGTAGACCTGGTGAAGCGGAAACCATACTGTTTGTCAGAGAAGCAGCATTGAGCTGTGAGATGTTGAACCAACTCGGCGTTGATGACGGCTTCGAACAGTTTGCCAAAAATCGATAGAAGGCTGATAAGGCGATAATTTAAGGGGTCAGAGGGTTTACCAGTATTTTTATATATTGGAACCACGGAGGAGGACTTCAAGCAGGCAGGAAAGCAAGAAGCAGAAAGGCAGTAGTTATAGTTTGAAGAGAACAAAGGAGAGTTCAGGGAAACATTTTTTCTAGACAGTGATTGGGATTTCTTCGCCGGCGCTCGCTTTATGAGGGTCAAGCTTTGAAATTATGTTAGAGACCACCGAGGGGGTAATGTGAATGTCATTCAGTACAGCCTCAGTTCGGGGTGGGAAGTCGGGTACAGACACTCCATACGAGTCCAGTGTCGAGTTGGTGAAGAATCTGCGAGCAAAGCACTCAGCCTGTTCTGTTGTAGAGGTAAGGACGTCCAATTCGTTGATTAAAGTGGGGATTGATGGTTTGCCGTTGTTTAGTACACTTTTACAGAGTCTCCAATAGTCTTTGGAACAGAACTTACGCGTAGAGTAGAGGCAAAGAGGTGCCAGTTATGGTCCTATGCGTGACTCCGATAAAGCTGGAAGAAGTGATTTTTTTTTAATCATATCACTCCGAGCAAGGCGGTAAAGCCACTGATGTGCAGGGGGCTACATAGGAGTGAAAAGATTGGAAAAGAGAAAGCCGGAAATCACATCCTAAACAGGAAACAAGGGATGAGCCTCTTCACCTGTTCAATAGACGTGGGTGGAGTGTGAACCGGACGATAGTTTAGTCTATCTACTTCAATTGAAAAAAAAAGTGAGAAGATTGGAAAAGAGAAAACCTGAAACTGCATCCTAAACAGGGAACAAGGGATGAGCCTCTTCACCTGTTCAATAGACGTGGGTGGAGTGTGAACCGGGCGATAGTTTAGTCTATCTACTCCAATTTAAAAAAAAGTGAGAAGACTGGAAAAGAGAAAACCTGAAACCGCATCCTATGGGCGATGGCGGCCGATCAAGCAGGGGAAAACCAAGGAGACTAGTGGTATTTAAGTCTGAAATTCCTGGCTGGGATGAAAGCTTTGATACCAGCCTTAACCCAAGAGGAGGCCTCAGCCACACAGTTCTCAACAAGAAGACTAAAGACTTTGTTCCAAGGGATGTCACACAGTAAGTCGCGGAATGAATCCCAATCAATTCTTTGGTAGCAGTAAGATATTCTGCTAGTCTGAGATTCTTGGATGAAGTAGGAGTGGAATGAGATGTTAATGGAAACCACCGCATGGTCAGAGGTTCCGAGTGGGCAGAGTTGCAAGAGTCAGGGATGGAAGTAAAACAAAGATCTAGCAGTGAATCTGGTCTATTAGAGTTATTAGAGAAACGCTTGGGGAACTCCACCACTTGCGTAAGGGACTGAGTGATTAGAAAATTAATGGTGTGGACACCAGCAAGTTCTGTGATAGAAACACATATAAGATTGACCTGTTGACGGAAACACATATAAGATTGACCTGTTGACGGAAACACATAT